>JAQLOL010000008.1:21789586-21804809 GCA_029783665.1 Naso thynnoides
TCAATTGTGAAGCGCATGAAGAGAATTCTGAAATCTCAAAAAAAAAAAAAAAAAAAAGAATCAGGAGTGTTTTCAACAACTGGTTTGGAGCGAATAAACTAGGCTGCAAAACGTAGTTTGGTCCGAAGATGGAAGTATAGTCAATGTTCCATGTAAAAAATACACGGTAGAAGTAAAGGTGGCAGACGGGACACGAAACCTTTCTGTCATCCCTTGGCTGTTTACTACTTAAATTGTTGTCATAAAGAGATTTAGTAATACTTTGTTGTCCTTGCTCCACGTATACCTGTTGTTATTGTTATCAGACACATTTCGCATGTTTGGGGAGTATCTGGGAAGACGGTGGAATCAGCGTCACATCACTCCTACTTCTTTTGGGGGGCAAAAAGAGCAGATAAATATTCGCTACTGCAAAATTTATTCAATATAGCCTTTGCCATCTCCCGTTTGCACATTAACTGTTTTTGGACAAAGGCAAAAACCACCTCAAGCAAAAAAATTTTTTTGTAAAACAAGATTTCTTTTTCAAATTCTGTTGTTTTTGTTTACCCTTTCCAACGCAATAATACTGCTCCTTCATGTTAAAAGGAGCCAGTTGAAGTGCTTAGAGCATCTTATTAGGATGCCTCCCAGTCACCTCCCTTTAGAGGTTTACCGGTCACATACAACTGTGAGGACACCCAGTGGTGGACCCAGAGCTCGCCACAGGGATTATACAAGTCATCTGGTCTAGAAATGCCTTGGAATCTCCTAGGAGAAGCTTGAAAGTGTTGCTTTCGAGAGAGGGACATCTGGAATACCCTGCTTAGGATGCTGCCATCACAACCTGATACTCAACGGATGGATGGATGGATGGATGGACGGACAGACGGCTGGACTGACAGACAGCTAAATGGACGGCCGAATGGATTGATGGATGGATGGATGGCAAAAGGCAAATAATGTCCCTTGTCACTGTTTGTTAGAAAATATTTGCATATTTAGTCACACTAGCACCGTAGCTACAGAGATGGCAATGTCAATGGCAATGTGAAGAAATCCATAGCCCCAAGAAATGGTGATACTCAGTCCTTTCTTTCTTATCTTTGTGGTTTTGTGCACTATTTCAACAATTATTATGTGGATTATGATAAAATTTTGCACTCATTTACGTTCTCCCCAGGCTAAGTTGTCAGTGTTGTACACACTGCTGTGTTACACCAGTTGTACACGTTTTTTTTTTTTGTTTTTTTTTCTTAATAATGTCACCAGCATTGAGGCGCAGGACAGGGAAGGCAAGTCAGACACGCTACCGGGAATCCATATGAAGATCCAAAGGAGTTTTATGAAACAATAAATAACTAATTAGATAACACATTAGCTGGCAGGCACTGTAGTGCTGTAGTGTTGGAGCTCCAAACTATTTGAGGTGTAACTGACTGTGTTAGATATTTCTGAATTGGAAAAGAAGCCAAAAAGTCCTCAAGGTTTTTGGCAGCTGGATAATTGTGTCTAAAATTCTTAAAACATTTAAAATGGGACTGTGCAATTCAGCAAAGCAAACAGAAGCCATCGCCTACTGTCTAATCTTCATAACATTAAAAAGCAGCCACCTGTTCCAAGTACGTGTTGCTTCCTCTTGTGATCGCTGCATCTGAGAAAAAAAGACTGTGGTATTATGTTTGCAGACAAAGCCAGCATTGAAAATAGACCAGCAAGTGGGATCCTGGAGCTAATTACAAGCCGTGCCATTATTGTCCTTAAATACCAGGTGGGCAGAACAATGGCATGTCCAGACAAAAGAAGGGAACAAAAGACCATCCCTGTTTGGTTAAAGGAGGACATCAAGTAAATCTGCAAACAAGAATGTGGGTTTATGATGTGTGTGCATTTGTGTGGCCAAACTATCCTAAAAAGGTCACTGACAGAGTAACGGCATTCTGTGTTGTTCTCAAACACCAGTAATTACGGCATCTGCTCTGAGGACAATATTTTTGTTTTGTTAATGCTCCTGATTCAAACTGTTGTCCCTGACTGATGGCCACATATTTATAACAACATATACTTAGATGCTGTACTTAGATGTAAAGAGTTTAATAACACAAAATCCATTTTTTGAGTTGGTATATTACAGTATCTCCCAGATCCTTGACCAAGTCTGTTATGTTCATGACAACATGTGTGAGTAAAATGCAAGTGGCTACCACTCACTATATCATGAGAGTTGCCTGTGAAACTGTTCTATGAATCCAGGATGACTGTCCGATGTGAAATATAGGCAATTTAAGTATCTGAAAGGAGTTAGAACATGTTGGTCAATGCAAGAGGAAAAATAGAACAACCTTGGATGATAACCAGATCATGTTTGTCTGGAGATGTTGACTGTAAACCAGTTTACAAATTCAAATTAAATCTGTAGCTGTGTTCAAAATTGCATACCTCTGTTAGTACACTTCAATGCAGTTCACTTACTGTGTGATGCACTAATCTCGACAGGGTAGTGTTGTCTCAAATAGCGCACTGACGTTTTGCACTTACCAGAGGTGACGTTTTCTTAAACCACCTCTTCTTCTACTTCTGTTTTAACAGCAAATTGCAAAGAGATGTAGCTAGGCACATGTTAGCTAGTTAGCAGTCGCTAACATTAGCTAGCATGCTAATGGTACCAAATCATTAAAGACCCAACGAACATGACTGACAGAAGCTGTCTGAAAACAGAATATATACATAGCGGTGCTTAGTGCAGAAACATGTATAACTTGCATCTGTACAATGTGGCGACATTCACAGTCGCCAGGTCGGTGGGGCAAACCCTTGGCTGTAATCCCCTGTTGCCATTATGAAAGCTGAGAAGTTTGTGACGTAGTTCCACTACATCCCTAACATGGGGCTTGTTGAGGGTGTGATGTGTCCATCATTCCCCACTCAATTTTCAGACCGTTTTGAGTGCACTAGTAGTACACTGCATTTTGGCATATTTCTCAGTGTGAACGCTCTTCTGCACTCACAATATTAAGTGTTTAGTACAGAAGTATGCCATTTGGACACAGCTTTAGAACTCCCTTGGGCAGGGTTGTTCAGCACTACCCTGTCAGATCAGCTGATCAGCAGTTTGCCACCGCAGCATGGCACTGAGTTGCATTCCTTCAAAAGTTAACTCTGCTTCAACTTCGCTGCCGCAGGGTTGCTAGCTTTTCCCACACTTCTGTGTTCCCCATTGCTGTGACAATCTGACAACTCAAATTAAAACAGACTCAGAACTTAATGTTTGTTGCTACAGCCTCTGATTTGGTCTAAAACAACTAACGGTGCTGTGAGGGGCTGGGACTGAGAACAGGTTGTTTGGTACAACAAAGCTGGTGGTAGAGGGGGAGTTTCCAAGGCAGTGAAGTCTCTGTCTTTGTGACACAACACTGGTGGTGACTCTAGAGGAAGCTCTGCGCCAAGCTGTCAATACAAAGCACAATTCCATTCATCTCCGACTTCAATAATAATGGGGTAGAAAGGATAGATGCTTCCCTGTGTGACTATAGCAAGCGCCGTATATGAGTCCTCCTGATCGATGATTTTTCTGCAAGACAGTTATTTCTCCTAACTAAGTGACTGTTCAGAGACTTCATTTTAATTACCCCTTCCAGTCAGTACTCCCTCATATTCAGCCTAAGACCATATGATGCCCACGTCGAGTTACGTGTCACACACCATTGACAAGAAAAATTAGTTTGTTACTGATTTCTTTTTGGAGTGGAAGTTAAATCATGGGGGTGGGTTTTAGAAGCTGGTAGATATTTAGGATTCAGATAAACATAAAAAAAAAAGAAACAGATGTTCAGGTGAACCGTCTGTTTCTTGTCAAGCTCAGTCTTTGTCTTTGATGAGGAGTCTTAAAAGAATCTTAAAGGGTTTGATGCCGAATACTTGAGGATGAAAATATTAACTGATATGTTTTAGAAAACAAAAATACAGCTGCCACAACAGGTCCAAATCAATTATTTGAAATTTGTTTTAAAATATCAAAATGGCTGTCAAAAAACAATCATAAGCAATGTTCTCCTCCTACATTTCCTGATTA
The DNA here is from genome assembly GCA_029783665.1 of Naso thynnoides. NCBI lineage: Eukaryota > Metazoa > Chordata > Actinopteri > Acanthuriformes > Acanthuridae > Naso > Naso thynnoides. The sequence goes on from JAQLOL010000008.1 coordinate 21,793,638, forward strand.
CATCTCTTCTTTGAACCATTCATAACCCGAAAAAATACTCCTACAGGACTAAATTTCAGACTATACAGCATTCAATACAATTGATAACTGAAACAAAAAAAGGTGTGTTTCTTCACAATTACAGGCAGGTGCACATACTGTGTTTTGAAAGTACTAAAATGTTGGAGTAACTGATTTAATTCACTATCACAGTTCTCTTCAATCTTGTTTCCAGCAGCAGAACATAGTTTTTAAGCTAATAAATGAACTTTATACTACCTGCTAAATACCAGTTGACAGATAGACAAAGTTAGCAAAAACCTGGTAAGCATAGCATAGCATCTAGCAGCTAAAGGGCCAGATATTTTCTCTGGAATAGGTGAGGAACAAAACAAAGGTGAAGGAAGACTGAATCTTGGAACAGGGTGGTCAGAAACCCAAACTGTCTGATGGATTTGTAGGTACAGTTTGCTGAGGTGATAATATGTCACTATTTCAATCAGAGTTTGTTATGCTGCCCCCAACTGGCCAAAAATCAATTAATGGAGGTTTTCAACTGAGGTGTAATATTGCATGAAACTAGTTTAAAATGGGAGTGTTTTTAATCACCACCACTGATTATCTGTATCATTTGCAAAAGTCCTTTAAATGCCATCTTTTTCTCTCAGGGGTAAATTTTTTATTCAAGCCAAGTACAGTCTTATTCAACAAAAATGTTAATGATTGCTCGTCTGTTGCAAAACCAAGGTATTTTACTGACTAATGTTCTCCTGAAAGAGTATTTTAATAAAGATTTATGATTCAGTTAGATCTGGTAATCATGATATTCTGCATTTGGTTATTAATGCTCAATTTGAATCAAGTGGTAAGTTGTTAAGTTGTTTGACTGTATTCATTTTAGCTGCTTATTACCAGGACATTTAGACTCTATTAATATCCCATTATGATTTCGGATATGCACCCTTGCTGACAGCTATGAAGACTGGTAATGAGTGACAATTAGGCCAATTGCTAATGATAGCAGTCAGTGTTATGAGGAAAGGCAACATTCATGATAACTGTTCAGATTTATTAATTACATTGTCTACCAGTGCCATTTACATGGATCTCTTGTGCTACAAAGCTTTTATCTTATGACAATGTCGGCTCAGGCAAAAATACTCTGTTCGACCCCAGTCATAACAGCCTTGGGAGGCAATGATGGCAGTTTTTACACTCGGTGTCAAATTACTTTGTCTAAGCGCGGGGGGTGGGGGGTGGGGTGGCATGAGAGAAAGACACAGCAAGAAAGGAGAAATTGGACAATCATCATTTTTATCATAATTACAGTTAAAACACTCACAATAATTTAACTATGGTAATTTTCAATTAATCTCATCATCATCATAATCTTGAATTTAAGTGTCTGCTATGAATAACCTTATCTAATTCTCACTATGTTCTAAGTCTCACTGTTCATGCTAGTGAATAGTTAATAGTCCACGCTGCAATGCAAGTTGAACTTTATGGCACAGAGTGGACGTATACAGTATTTTTTATTTATCCTTCATTTATGCAAGGATGCCTTGTAATGCATCATCACCTCATTTACTTATTTTATTTCTTTCATCAAGATGTGTCCCCTATGAACATGACTCAGTAAAGGTTGTAAGGTAAAATGATGTTTTAGTGACATTTTTTTTTTTAATCCAAATGTTTTCTCAATAAATCTTAATATATTTAGAATTTTGTCACATTTCTTAGATTTGTGTATCGCAATTATTTGGGCCAAAATAATCATGATGTGAACATTTTTAATCAACCCACTCATACAAGAGAGTGCAAATAAAGAGAAAGGCAAAAAGAGAGAAATAAATAATGTGACAATGCGACAGCATCTTCATGACAAGTGTTTGCTAAAACACTTCTCTTGTGCTTCTCAAGCACACTGGGATCCTGCAATGATGCCCCATGACCCTGGAAGTTTCCCCCTAACATGCTGTCATCCCCTCAAATACCATTCTCACAGCAGCAAGCCCTGTGCACACACTCCTCTTGCTTACACTCCAGGGCAGAAGGGAATGACAGGGTAACAGTGTCCGCTCAGTGGATCTCAGTAGGTGTCTTGATGGCCAGTATGTGTCAAGGCCAGAAACCTGTCAGTAGTGCAAGCAGGATCAGTCCACTAAAAACTAAAAAGTGTCAGATACCCACAGGGTTGACACAGACCTGTCAGCGGGCTGCTGTTCTTGTGAATCTTAGCGGGACAACATCTGATGCACTGCAGTCAAACATGATGGATCACCTGCTACATCTTCTTAGCAGCCACACGGAGAGAGACGGATGGTATGTCAGGAAGGGGTAAAGACAGGCAGCGATGGGACTCAACAACGACAGGCAACGCATATCTGACTAATAATGCAACAATTCCAAGTAGAAATATCACGTCAGAAACAGACAGAATGTACAATATGAATGTAACCTCTGGGCCAATCATTAACAATTTAAACTGTTATGGCAGCAGCACCCTGCTTGGATGGAACAATGTGATTTCGAGCTTGTTGCAAGTGCAACACAGCCATAAGTAAATGTGTTCACCCAAGTTTAGTTGCAACCCAATCAACCAAATATTATGTATTTCAAAAGATGAATGGCTAAATAAGGAAAAGACGGAAAAGTCTGTTCTTCCCTTCCACGATCTTATTGTGGGAGACATAAACAGGTTTGATGGCATATGAAACAGTCTACGAACAATGTTGGAGCCATTTCACCCGTATGGGAAAAGATCTGATTATGAGCCTGTGGCACCAGAGCATCGTTAAGGAGGATCAATAGTGACAGAACAGTGCGGTGGAGTGACTTCCCTTTCTCTGAGGGGCAATGTCATATCCCAACACCATCAAAAAGACAGGCTCTGCAGATGTGCAGGCAAACAAATGTTTGTGGACTAGTCTCCAGCCACATCGGCAAATCCTCCAAACAACACGATAACCACGTCACCAGGAGCAGGACAAAGGTTAAGTGTGTTTAGAGACAGTTAATAAAAAGCTTGACTTCCTTTTTCCTCCTTCCCATGTCCTGTATCAGTGTCACATGGTTTTTCGCCACAGCTCCGCCCCTTTAGGAGACTAGAAGCAGTCTTGAGTCAATTCATTCTTACAGGAGAAATGAACATGATCACAGATGATGACCAACTCTTTCCCCACATGGTCACAGAGATACATACTGGACCCATTTTTCACAAGACGGGAATCTTCCGAACATGCTGACACAAAAATGGCATTTTTCAGAAACACAAACCAGGAGAAAATTGACTTTGTTCGAGACCTGTCTTTGTCTCAGCAACACATTCTCACGTGATTGGGAACCGGTGCTTCCCGCTTTGCTTTGCAATGGACATGAATGGACATTTAAATTATCTAGTGGGCGAAACCATGAACTAAAAGTAAAAACTTACATCAAACAAATATACAAATATCATGTGACGTGAAATCCATCTGTTTTAATTCATTCACAAGCCATTATAACACCTTCAGACGAGGTGGAGTGATGGGGTTCCCTAACTGTCTCCATGGGAAGTGTACATGTCGTTTCACACCACTGGCACAATGAACATTGGGTGATGTCGTATTAATAATTGACTATCTCTGGTGTGTTCTCACCTTGATTACTGCTAATAGGCTAATTAATGTATAACAAAAACTGATTCACTATGAGAACAACACAGAAGCCTTGGTCCATCAAGTTAGAGACATTTGTCTTGGGTGCCTTAACAGTGGTCCTTACTAGCAGTACCTACCATAGCAAGACCACGGAAGTTCAGTTTCTCGTGTGGTTGTTGCAGAATAAATGAAGCACTGCAATGTTTAACCAAGAATGTAAATCTTTGACCTCTAGTTGAGAGAAATAAATTGGCAAAGTCTGGCAATAATGCCCAGCTGCTAGTGCTTACTTACCAGAAGGGATTTGCTTGGTTGCGTTGGGTTGCTCAGCTGCCTTATGGTAAGAACGGTTTAGTGCAAGTGCGAAGTATCAGACCAGACATTCAATGTCACTGACATACTTAATGCAAGGAGTATTAATCAGGTTTAAATCAAAATAGGCTTCCACTGTGGATACAAACAGAGACACAGTCAACCTAAAACACATCACGAACACATCCACCACTGATCTGCTTGTGCTTTCCACAGTTGAAGTTTGACGGTGCAGAGCCATAACTAATAACACAGCAATACTCATTTCTCTGTACTCCAGCAGGTGAAACAGCTGTGTCACGATATTCCCTCTTTTAGCAGCACTTGAAATAGCGTGGCATTGGGATCGAGACATTCTCACAATGAAGCCAGAGGCTGGTCTTGGTTGTATTTAGAAATGTCAGGTAATCTGTCTTTCAGGGATGAAAAGGCAGCCGTTGGGGATACTCTTGTTTCCTCTAAAGAAATCAATGAAGGAGGTGGTTTTATGTGATAAACAACAGAAGGAGAAACCGATTTAGGGTGAAACATTTAGAAAATGAAGGGAAAAAAAGCACTGGTTCTTAGAATGAACAATGGAACTTAATGTAAGATTAAGACACACACTAAAACACGCACATCAGAGACAAAAGATAAAATTAGAATCATTTAGAAATTAAAGACTTTCATGAGGCTTCCTTTTAGGCAGCATATAGAACTAAGCCCATAAAGTACAATAGTACTCATTTCCAGCATACACAAATCACCCACATACTTTATTAGCACATTTATTACGGGTACATAAGCAGCACTCGAAGATCTCTTCACAACTTTAATTTGTGCATTTGGTGTAACTCTACTCCATCTCCCTCTCTTAACTAAAGTTCCCTTTTTCGTGTCTTTTTTCCCATCCTTCCAGTCTACATAAACGGGCAAGTGTGTGTGGTGAGCTATCTATGGAAGGTTGGAGGAGTTTTGATTTATTTCCACAGCTCACCTAAACTGACGCACTGACAGCCTAGATTGTTCTGTAGCCATGATAAATGCCCCATAAACAGACGCCCTGAGCCTGTTAAATGTGCTAACTGTGGATCCACACTGGGCCAGAGAGGGAAAAAGGCCTAGATAGGCAATCACAAAGTGGGCAGCTTTGCTCTCATTTCCACATTAAAGCTACCAGGGTGATGGGATAAGACTGGTGATTCCAGCCAAAGTAGAACAAATGATCCTTTCATGCTTGCCCTCCTAATGTGGTAAAAATGTATTAACAGCGTTTTGTTAAACAGTCCTGTGTTATGATAATCCTGCATGGCACAATGCGGAGGAATCATTACTCACATTGATAATGGGTTAATTAGCTGGTTGAAAAACACTTGCCGTTCATTCCTAAGACTACCTGAGTGGAAGAATCATTTTAAGACGTTTTAAGACGCTTCCTCATCATTACACTCTCTTCTCGCCCATTTGAGTATCTTTGTCTCAGTCCACACACCCGTCTTAGTCCGTCTGAGTCTGTGTAAATCACACCCACTGGCTCTCGGTGAGTGAGGCTCTGGAAAAAGTCGTGTGTCGTCCTGCCATCTCCCTCCAGCTTTCCACTGCCTTTAACGGGAGGCATTTAGGATGGCTGACTGAGAGAGCCTGAGCGACAGAGCTGAAAAACAAGCAGATAAATCAGCCTCTGCCTTCCCGGTGCTCCAAGCGCCCATCAGTCAGCTAAATGGGCAGCACCCGCCACAAATTTAAGCAAATTTGCACTCCAATAGGTGGGTGGTGATGTAGGATGTGGGATGGTGATGTGCGTGTGTACGCACTGGGAGACACGTATAAATAAAAGCTTATCACAAGACATTTATGTTGACATTGCATGTTTTGCAAAACTATTAACTACTGTACGTCCTGCATCAAATTCACTTAAGGTATGTTTGTGATGCTGCTAAACCTACAGAAATAAGACTGAAACAAGCCCAGTTATTCACAAAGCAGTCACAAAGGGTAAATGTACCCATAACTGCACTGCCAAGCAGAAAGCTTTCCAGGCGTCCATTGCTATTTGCACATAATTAAATTAGGTCAAATTCAGACATTTGGTGCAAAATCATTAGCACTAATAGCCAGGGAGTGAAAACTGCAGCATCTTCAAAGGGCAGGTGGTAAATTTAGAGGTCGCTTGTCCAACATCAAGAGGGTCCTGAGTTCGATGCCCAGCTGGGGTAGGGCCTTTCTGTCTGGAGTTTGCATGTCCTCTCCGTGTCTGCGTGGGTTTCCTCCAGGTGCTTTGGTTTCCACCCACCATCAAAACAAGCATGTTAGGCACATCACGTTGGGTTGGCCCAAGGTGGCTGCATGCTCAGTCGCAACAGCTCTGAACTAACCTTCACTATTTCGCTGTGCAATTCATTGTATAATGACAATAAGGCTGCTGTACCTTTCCCTTAACCTTGAGCCTTTCGGTAGCGTCCTACCGAGGCTTTCCAGCGATCATGGCAGACTGCATTCACATGTCTGAAAAAAAACAGTCTGTAAAAAATGGTTTTGATTGTTTTTTTCGCATTGACACAATATCTTTCGTGAGTAGAACTTTAAGACAGGGCAGATATCAGTTGGAAGTGATGTCTAGTTCATGGTACTGTAGGCAACTGCCGTCCATTTTTGCAGTGAATTTGCCCAACACCGTCACCACTGTTTGCACAAGGCTGTAGTAAATGACTGGAAATTAATTATTGTACAATCCGGGTTTGGCAAAGATTCTATCTATGTTAAATAAAGAGGCAAAGGTTAATTACAGCCAACTCTAATCTCCTGCATGAAGGTCAAACTCGCTACATATCGTTCAACCATTTTGAAAGACCACCCTTACTTTTTATGCAAATACAGGTCACAATGCTTCCGGCATTAGCACTGAGTGTCGGCTTTGGACGTAAATCAGAAGGAATGGAAACATCCAATACCGACATGAATCTGAGGATGCTGGGCTGCATGCGTAAATTACATCAAGTGACATCACTTCAAGCATTTTCCCAGATCCCTCTCCAAGGAGACAAAAAGGCTTTACAACTTTTTTCACATGTGCAGTAGTACTCCCAAAGACCTGTAAACGTACGCTGATGTCTATAACTGAAGAAGTTTTTCTTTAGTCACTCAATAAAATGAATAATAAAGAGAAGCATTGAAAGTTAATAGCTGCAGCCCTAAAGATATTGACGAAGGACCTGATTTCTGGTAAAATAATGACTCCATCAATGTGGTTGACGATGTCAAGTGCTATAGGAATCAGCACTTAAGATGTGACAAACAAATGATTTATTTCTGCAAAAAAGTTAGATCCAATTTCAACTGCTTCAGAATCATTAGAAAATATCTTTCATTGAACACAGCCCAGCTCTTTATGCATACAATGATATTTTCACATCCATCATATTGCATTATTTCCTGGTTGCAAGGTTGCAAGCCTCACAAACAACTTTAAAACTGATCACATCATTATTTAATCAGACTATTAGCTCTGAAAGTTTCATTAGCTCTTGCAATCTAAAACTTATTTTTTATTGTTTGTATGGTCTGGCCCTATTACTGTTTAATGAATTTATAACAAGACAGCAGGATGCTAATAGTGTCAACAAACGGGACTAAACAGCAATTGTCGCATTCCAATACGCAAAACCTCATTTGGACTAACAGTTTTCTCTGTGTTTGGAGCAAAACTTTGGAACTGTTTGCCAACCAAGCTCGAAACTGCAACACAACTTTAATATTTTTAACAAAGGTATTAAATCCTGGCTGATAAATAAACAACATCTAAAACATGAGCAGACACGTCTATAGACTATCTTTTGTATTTTTGTAGTTGTATTTTTATCAGCTCTGCTTTTATAACTGCATTATGTCTATTACCGTATTGTGTTTTCTTGGTGTTTCTCTTTTTCAATTTCTAAATATCTTTTAAAAGCCTCCTGTGTGTTTCTCTTTTTTAATTTCTAAATATCTTTTAAAAGCCTCCCGTGGACAGGTGTTGCAAATTAGCATTTTGCTATAAACACTAAATGTTAAATGTTACAGCACCAGTGCAACTGTATGTCCATGTTAAATGAATAAATAAATAAATACATGTCGATAAGTTGACCACTTGTGCAACAATTCTGCTTTTCTCACCATTTCATAATGCAATCTATCAATTAGTTACTTATATATCTTTTGCTAATGCTAGAAAATTGGTATCTAGATGAATGTCAGATTTCATCCTCTTATATTCATCTAAACACTCTCACTCTTCACAAGGTTTTGGAGAGCTCAGTCTCATTCCAGCTGACATTTGGTAAAAGACAGGTGTGCACACTGCACAGGTCGTCAGTCTTTAGTATCACAAGGCACCAAATATATTATTATCTAAGCACATCTAAAACAAAACATGGGTGTGTACAGCAGCTGACAGATGAGTGTGTCTTCCTTGGAGCTCGTGGCAGACTAGACTGATGTCATCCTACAGTAAGCTGGGCTTTAGGAAGGCTCCCACCTCTCACAGGCCCTATCACAGCTGTGCAGATAACTGCAAAAGAGTTGATGTACGGTCACAGATGTGACGCTTCAAGGTGCAGTCAAAACACTTCTCCTTCATTTCAACCACACATGTACTCATTCCCATCCTATCTCTCAGGTCAGTAGTTCTAATCCTCATCACCACAACAGGATTTGGGTGTGAGGTGGCTCTGGGCTGTTTGGCAGCACCATTTGTCAAACCTGCAGCTCTAGTGGCTACTGGGCACCTGACAAAAGCTTTAAGGCATATTATTCCATGAGGCGTCCCCAGTGCGTGTTGAAAAGCCACCACCTGTGACTGCGCCAAATGTCCATCTGTGTGTCTGTGTGTGTGTGTGTGTGTGTGCAGGGTAGGAGGAGGAAAAACTGTGATGGTGTGAGCCAGTTCAGAAGCTCTGTCTTATTAAATTATCCCTCTGCCTTTTACAGCAAGGCCCCCATCCTTCTCTTTCCATCTCTCTCCCTGGCTAAACATTTGTCTTTCCATTCATGGGTGAATTTGTATTCCACTGAGATGGGCTCCTGGTGGCACACTGATGGTGGGAGAGGGGGAGGGTGGGGAATGGGTGCAAAGTCCGACTTCAGGCTCACTGTTTCCATCTCGCTGCTTGGTTTCAGCTCTCAACAGGCAGACAAACCTAAAAAAATCAATGCTTCTCCACAGTAGTTAAAACATTCTCTCTAATTAATGCAGTTTGTTATTATTATTTTTATAATCACCTAATATTGCTTAAAAATATTAATCATTAGCGTAATGTTTTTCAGAGAAGCTGAAGATTTCAATAAATATTGCATATATTTTGACTCCTTATATATTTGTAATGTTAATATATTAAAAATAATAATTCTTGTCTTTTTCTTAAACATAATACTGCAGACTTTTGCCTTTACGCTCTAAAGTGTGGCTTTAAAAATGTAAAATATGTGTTTTTGTTACTTACACTCAAATTTACAAATTGTAAATTACAACCATTACGACCGGATTTCCTGGCAAACGACTTTAAAAATTTCAACTTGTTTAATCTGGTCTAAATATGTCAGGGTGCTTCTGGTCTGAAACACACTGCTGCGATGCCTTTTTGCTCAGTACCATAACCTGCCATGATGGAGTCGACCCCTCCGAGAGTTCCGTCTGATTGGCCAGGTGACTGTTTATTTAGCAACACTCCATTAAGTTGACACAGCGACTCCTATCACAAGGTGCACCACTTTGGCTTTAATCAAATTGACAGATGAGGAGCTGTAATCAATGGGTTATTTACATAATGCCAGGCTGCAAAAAACAAATGATACCACCTGTTCTGACTTTAAAACCACTGTGAAGGAAAATGGGAATCTTCCAGCCACAGGGTTACACTCACATAGCTGTCTGAAAGTGAAACTTAACATATTTCCACCGTCCTCAGAGGCTGATTTTTGGAGCTTAGCTAAATTGCATTTTGCACTCTAGATTTACAAAAAAAACACAAGACAGACTTCACTGGAAAATACCGCCTTTGGGCCCCTTTCAAAACATGTTATGAGCACTAACGGTGACTGAAAGTCATGCTCTCTGTTTCATGCCCCTCAGCTGAAATCTTGCGCATTAATTGTTTGTTTTTCATGTGAATGTGTGTCGGTTACTCCACTCTTTCTAATAAAAGAGAATGAATCTCAACAGAGTTTCTGGTTAAATCAAGGTTAAATACTGTAATAAAGAATACATTTAACATAATGAATTCAAATTGAGCCAATTTACGTCAAGGAGTCCTACGAAACATCATATTGGCACATTAACAACCACCAGGGAACAGTACTAAGCAATATATGAAGGCTGAACACCGAACACTTGAAGAATCAACGCTAAAACAAAAGTGAAAAGTGTTTAAAGTGACTCAACATTCAAAACTTAAAATACTGGTTTTAAATTGATATCAACAAAAGTTCTTGATGTCAACAAATCCTACTTATGGTATTAAAGATACAGTGAGATATTTCCAGCTCACCGTTTCACACTTTTCCGTTAATTGCTAGACTGTAGCAGCACTTTGCACAGAAACTGAGCAATGACTGGGAATGAGTAACATATATGAAAACAATTCAGGTTTTAAAATATGCAACACAGCAGTTTGCATACATGCATTTCACATATTTGTTAAGCCTCCATTATGTCCACAATGTAGTTTGGAGAGAAGGACAAAATTATACATGTAATTTTATTTGATCACAGGGAAAAAAATCCACAGGGGTAATTTAATTTGTTCTTACATCCTTAGAAGTTCTCGTTTACTTTGGTAACACTAAATTTGGCAACCTGCTATCGTATTTTAACAATGTCAAGTTGGACAAAAGTTGGTTAAATAGGAACTGAGTAATTTCTAGTTTAGTGTTTTTCATCCCACAGGACCTCCTCAAACCTCTCCCTTCCTAGTTCTCCAATTTTAAGGATGACAAGTGGCCCTTATAGTTTTTGGGAGCACAATACATTTTTGTCACAGATAATTAACCCTGTCAGCCAGTAACCTTCTGAAAAACAATAGCTGAGAATCTCAAGGCTCCTCTGCTGACATTTAGACTGTTTGTAAAACTGTCTACCCTTTTCAACAGGGCCATAAAATTCGTGGTCAACGTATACCGTTTAGCGGATATTTCTTTCTTCAATCTGGGACAGAATAACAGAATGGCTTCCAGACAGACTTTTACTGCTGAAGCGGAAAATTTAATTACTGTAAAAAACCACAGAAAC
>JAQLOL010000008.1:21808550-21818587 GCA_029783665.1 Naso thynnoides
CCTTTCCCCCCCCCCCCCCCCCCCCTATTTTTGTCTCAATAGATTCTTACATTTCCATGCTTGATCTGCTGTTGCTTTATTTTGCAGATTGCTTTCTCTGTGCAAAAGCAGGACAGCCCCAGCTGACTAATCAAAATGCTGGCAGTGCCCAAAGAGAGGCCGGGAATCTCAGAAAACAAACATCCGCAGTAAATCAAAAGTGATTTCAGAGGATGATCACAGATGGTGCGACTGAAGAGTGCTCCTACAAATTCTGTGCGTCCCCAGTGAATCACACATTTCCCAAGCTGCCATCTACACTCCTCCAAAATAGTCTGTAGCCCATTATGAATGCAAATAAAAACATGGCTTGAAACCAGTTCTGGAGGTTTATATACTAACTGACAGGTAAAGAGATGGTTCTGGAAACACACAGATAACTGTGATTGACAGGCAGCAGAAACACATAATGAGAGGTCTAATTTAAACTAAATTAAAGACGGGAAATGTATTTAAAAAAAACTGTCACGATATGATTAAAACTCTTTCTCCAATTTCATTTACATCATTCTGCACACACCAAATACGTAATGTTGCATATTTTGATTGAATTAGCATTTCATGTCAACTAATTATTTGTGCTGTACACAAACTTCACAAACTTTTAATAATGAAATTGGTTTAGTTGAACACATATGAAGACACACACAAGCACATACACACATGACACTCACCCCACTGCAAGGGAGCAAGCTGCAGGTGCTCCAGCACCAGCTGGTTGAGGACTCCCTCCACACTGGCCTCTCCACTGCGCCGCAAGGAAGGGTGGGTACGGTTAAGGATAAAAGCATGGAAAGGCTCAGTGGATGTCAAGTATTAATCAACATTAGTGACATGCTTAGTGACAATGCTGGGATTTGGATAAAAATCCATCATATCATATATAATATGCAATCAAAGGTCAAAGCAGCTCTAAACGTAACAGACTGCTGAGCGCAGCCGGGATTCTAGCAGGACATTCTTAGAAGTAGTGCATGACGTGTATAACTATTTCTCCTACTACTACTATCACTACAACTACTAATACTACAGCTACTAATAATAAAAATACTTCAAATTGCACTTTAATTGCCATCAATAAGATTGGTAACAGTTGACTTCTCTCAGAACATTTTAATAATAATAGTTATTATTATTATTGTTTTTTTTTAAACTTTGCCTTCTTTATTTTGAACAAATTAAAAAGAAAAAGAAAAAAAGAGTGAAACAGCATAAAAAAAAAACAAGAATATTTATAAAGAATCATAAACAATATTTTAAATAAATGAATCCCACGTGTCGGAAAAGGAGCGGGAGGAAGCAAAAGCTTATTTGTTCCCACCCTTGATTCAACAACAGACAATTGCCTTTACAAAATTTGGCAGTTATTTAGACCTATTTTTATATGTACATCAACTATCTACAATTAAAAAAACTAATCAAAAATTTACAAAGCCCTAAAAAAATCATATTCTATCAGTAAACAAGTAACTAACAGTATCAGGTAGTTGTTTTATATACGACCCATCTTCCTACAGTTACTTAGGACAATACAACCAGTATCCCATTCTCAGAATCACCTATCTTCCTTTCAATATCTTTTTTAAAAAAGTGTTTTCTTTTTAAATTCAATTGTTTGTGCTATGCTTTGACTCCTGTTCCAAACCATAAAGTCACTCCACAGATTGTTTTTGTGATATATATAAATTTTTTTGTGCTTTCTTTATTTTTAGAGTAACAATGAAATCAGTTTTTATTTTTGAATTATTATTCTATTTTTGGCCTTCAGCTGCTGCCACTGCTAGATTTCCTCAGAGTTTCAGCTTGCAGAGATTGTAGGTTTTTTTTCTTTAGAAATTAATATTCTATTCTAATTATAATTGAAATCAAGTAAACTGCATCGTTAACGAGGGGAAGTAACCATATCCTGTTTGACACTTTAACTCATTCTCTGTGACTTTTAGCACTGACAAGTCCTTGGACACTTGAAAGATAATGAGCTTTGCACCACTGAAAATAGTAATGTGCCTGTAACATAGTCATTTTGTGTTCTCTCGTCCCTCTCATTGTGTAAGGTTTATAAAAGACGATTCTAAAGATGTACTGAATACAGAGATATTATAAGAATAACTTGATTTTCATCAGAATGAACTCACTTAGATTTTAACTCAATTCAGTCACTGAACGTCGGCTGTTAGGAGACATTCCTACTTAATCTTTCATTATTTTTATTTTTTACAGCCAAATCAATTAAGTCTGCTGCTTCCATCATAGAATACAGTCACTTACCTCCATTTTTTATTATCAGAACAAAAGATTAAAGGGCATAAGCTGAATTTGTATATGAGAGAGAATTTAGAGTCATGATCTTCATATTGAACTATTATCAAAGAATGCAAAGTTAAATGAGAAATACCACTCAACCCATAAACCACAGACTTTAGATACTTGTATTAGTACTGGTAGAGGAACAATACAGCTCATATTTAAACTGGCACAACAGATGGCACTGATTTTCCCACTTTACAGCTGCATTACATGCAAATGGGGGGAAAAACACTCCCTATAAATAAAATGGCTCATGTTATTTTTGTAACGCATTCATTTATATGTCAAAGGTACGTGGAGTGCATGTTTCTGTAACCTGACTATTAAAGTAACATTAAACTGATGGCAGGGGAGGTTATCGATGTATGAATTTTGCATCAAAACAAATATGGCTGCCAGAAAGCAATTATCCAGATTATATGTGACGATAAGCACATCGCATTCACACAGCTGACATTTGGAATAATGGGTGAGATGAGTAGTGCCTCGAGCACCAAACCTGTGTCTATTAGCCTTTGAGGGAGTACAGTATGAATACAGAGGGACAGGGAGAGACAGAGGGCAGCTCCAGACAAAACACACTGACTTTCCACTGTAATTCTCAATGAATTCTTATTCAAGACCACTTTGGAGAGGACATGTTACATAAGATGAGGATGATCATTATACCTGTGGTACAGCTAAATACCATATAATCCTACCAGGCTGGAGGAAAGTGGAACGAGGAATTAGCAATGCTAACGTTAGCTGCCATGGTGATCAGCGGTTATTAGGGGAGTTTAAAATTCCAAACTATTGAAGTTATTTTTATTAATGTAGATACAAAAGAAAAAGCTGATTCTGAATGAGTTGTACTTGTCATTTGTGACAGCAAGTGGACTTGTGAGCTGAAATAAGAGGCGAATTAGCTGTGCTGTCTTAATCAGCATGAGAGAAATAAAGAAATTCTGGCTTTATTTACAAATATTCCTAGTAAAGAAATTACCACCAAATAAGCTCTTCCATTCAGGATACTTAGGACCTTTGTGTTACCTTGCAAACCAGCGTTTCCATCAGATTTGAGAAAAACTATTGTAACTGAGGTGATCAACAAAAAAAATTTCACAATGCACAACAACCTACCAACCAAGACTTTGACAGGCCCACTTCCATTGCCAAGAAAACATTTTATTTTCTGGATCCAGATGGGAACCAACTTTTTGTTTATTAAATGTTTGGAAAGGGGAAAAAAAGGTTCTTGAAATGGAATGGTGTTAATGGAAAAGGCCTAACAGTATCTCAAGCTCAGACAAGCTTGATTGAAATTCAGATCAATCAGATATTTTATTTTCCAACTGTACTGTGTTACATACTTCCGTGTGACACAAACTGCAGATAAAATGTCTCATAGTCTGATTATACCAATGCAGGGACAATGAACATTTACCTTATTAGAGCAGCATGAATAAAACTGAATCAGAAACAACGGGTCAAAAGCCTCGTTTCCACTGAGCGGAACAGTTTGGTTGGGGAAAGAACTCTTTGGAACGGTACCCGTAGATCTGGCTTGCATCTACGTACGTACAAACGTGTTGTGCTGCAGGAACGTGCTGGAACGGTGCTCCGCCACTTTTTCTCAAGGTGAAAAAATTCCAACCGCATAAACCAGAAGAAATTCGTGTGCATTTTATCAAGTGTTTAAAGATCCAATTGTTACTAAAGCGAATGTCATCATGTAAGAAAGAAAGAACTGTGACTGATGGTCAGATATTCCACTACTCTAAGTGTTTATGTAACAAATAACGTAACAAAACATAATGAATTGTCATATTGGCATTTAAGATGGACTGATTGATTCACGGCAGAACTCTTACACTGAACAACATGCAATGATAAAAAGTTCCATCTTAAAAGACACACTTGAGCAGCACAGTGAATGAAATGATTTTTTTCACCAGTAACATTAACGTTCAACTAATTAACATGAAAAGGCAGCAAATCATTTTTGTATCATGTTTTAAAATGCTACATAAACATTACGGTCAACGATTAGTTTCTGCACAGATCACAGATCCGTTCGTTCATCGATTTCTTTACTCTCTGGTGTGACAGCGTAAGGAGCTGGGGGGTGGGGAGGCTGCAGCGAGCAGACCTGGGAGCTGCTGCTCCTCGCGAATCAAAAACTTCAAAACAGATTTCTAAACATGCCTTGTTCGGATAAACTGACTACATATTTCAAATCTACATGGGTACATTCTCTCCTGAAAATATATTAAACTTACTGATAATGATTATATATATATAATATAATGATAATGATACTACAGTTCTACCAAAACACTTAAAAACAGCTTTTCGGCGGCTTGCAGTCAACAGGCTGCAGTGTGTGCAGCTCTTGGGACCGTTTGGTACGCCAATGGACAGGTGACCAAACAGGGACGGTAGGATACGTTTTTTTGGTACCCTTCCAAATTTTTGCTGGTGGAAACACAAATAATTGTGTACCATACCATACCAAACCAAACTATAGTGCTCAGTGGAAACAGGGCGAAAAAATAGTCCACAATATAAAGCCTCCTTGCATAATCTGTCCATTCAGATTATTTATGTATTTATTTATTTATATACTTTTTTGGCAATTCTTCATATATAGGTCACAGTGGCAGCAGAAAGTAGGGTAGCCCTGATGTCTTTCTCTACAGTCATGTTTTTCAGTCGTTACTGGGGTTTGAATCCATTAATTAGAACAGGGGTTTTCAAAGTCTGAGGCTGTGGGCCTCCGCCCAGAGAGGATAAAAACTGCACCCCCCTCCCTGAAATATATAAATATATATAAATATATAAATGAGTTTGAATGAATTTTGCATTTTATGAAATAAATGAATTAAATCCGATTAAGATTTTTCAAACATTTCATACATGTTCTTCTGTTAACATTTTTGGAATATTTTAAACATGTCCATCTGTTCTTAATACCTTTTAAACATATTTTAAATGTGTCCCATTATTTTAACATCTTATTAAACATTTTTAAAATGCTAATCTTTTTTAAAACATCACTTAAACACACTTTTGGACACAATTTCTTTTTCCAAGGCTAATCATCCTTTATTTGTAGCCTTAAGCAGTAGTCCTCCTTACTTTTATTCATGGTCAATGCAGAAAATCGCACCCATACAGGTAGATGGAGGTGAAGGAGAAGAGCACTGACATAGCGTTTTTGGACAGGTAATTGTCACACTTCCTCTGTTTTGTTGCACGTCTCTCATTGCATTTGTTACAAATTTATCCGTTTCCCTTATGGAAGCTAGTTAGCCTAGAGATAAGTTATTTTCAGGTTGTTGTTTTTTGTTTTTTCTTCTCATCCTGCGCCTCCCTCCAAGTGCTCTGGCGCCCCCCAGGGGAGACCTGCCTCACACTTTGAAAACCACTGAATTAGAATACTAGTCAAATATTAGGCCATTTGAAAAGCTACCTGTATATTTGAAGGGACTGACTGTATCAAAAACTTAGTGAGAACCACTGGTTGCATTTACAGCAACTATTTTTTTGTGAAACAGGATTGCAAATAACGCACTCTGATAAGCAGTGAAATCAATTTTTAGATATTGTGTATCATACAAATTTGTGGCCATCCCATTAACTTTCCACAGAGCTGACAGAAACTCTCCCAATGTGAAAATAACTAACATGCTTGTCAAATCATTCAGTTTGGCACTTTTCTGTTCCTCGCTTGGAAAAAATGCATCTCTTTACACTTTCTCTATGTAAAAAACTTATCAGGAACTTTAAGTCATTAAAGCACTGGCGCAACTCTGCTTTGGGCTGACTGCACGCCCAAAGTTTTTTCCTATTTATTTGCTTTTTAATTGTAAATAATGCTACCTACTTGAAACTTGTAAGTTGTATTTGCCACTTTTCAGTACAATGGCTTGTCGTAAAAGACGTAAACAGTGAGTGTGCGGTTCCAGACCCTTGGGGCATTAACACTCCAGAAGACTGTTGGTAGGTTTACAGTGAGAAATGGCACACACAGTGCTGTCTAAGTTGCATGAGCACAAACTCTTAAAGGTGATCCATACAATATTAAAACAAGTCCTAAACTGCAATGATGTCCTCTATACTCTATACTTCAAGTAACACATGGTCTCTTTTGGCTGCAGTGGCCACAATATTTAAAAGAGAGATTTACAGGGAGTTACAATATTAACTGTAATGCTGGTTAACAGAGCAAATTAGACAGAAATGAAAGTCAGCACACAAGGATGATTCATGAACTTGTTAATGATCTCCTCAAGGCAAAGACTCACATAACACATTGCCTCCTTCGTTTCCTTTTTTTTTTGTTTTCAGTGCCTGTACTGTATATGACAAAGTCTTCTCCTGCAAGTGAATAACTACCATTGAACACCATCAACAAAATGGGAATAATATTGTAAGGAACTCATACATTAAAAATTTAAGTGGCTGTTCCTTTGCTCCGGGCCCATTGAGCCCTTTAGAGTGTGACATGCACTGTAATCAAATCTTTTATTTCACGTCATAAAGGGAAAATCCACCCTGAAGCAAAATTTACATTGTGCTGAACCAATGATTTTAGACAGCTGAGTCACTCTCTGAACACAGAAAACGTCTCTCTGTGCAGGAAATTATCAAATCAGGACTTAACTTGATAACATCATTTTACAGTTTTGATGCTGGTCCATTGACGCTGAAGGAATGAATGACTTTACATGAGTTGCGTTCGAGCCATTCCGTCCAATGACTATGCATTCACTACGGCCTTGAGAGAGTGTGGCACTTCTTTTTTTAATTACATCAGTTATACAGTGTATTCAGCCCGGTAAATTAGTTAAATGTCTTTAAGCCCTACAGCTCTGAAGAAATACAGTGGCTCTGTCACTGCGTACTGAGCAGCTATAGGATTTGTCTGCTGGTGATGTATTTGCTATAGTCATTTTGTATGCTGTTGAGCTTCAAAAGAAGCTTGTGTATATTCACAAATTACAACCACAATTTGAAATTCTAAATAGGAAACATGATAAAGCAGACAGATTAAGGCTGATTTTTTTTTTTTCTGCAGTAAAGGAGTGCTATCAGACATGCTGCTGGGAGTACATTTGTACTGTATGTCGTTTTCTTTTTTCCATTCCTGCCTACACGCTGCCAAATTACTTGCAGATAAAACAGTACAGATAATGACGGGAGTGTTTATGCCTTTGTAATAAGGGGAAATATGACGGCAAATTAAGCAGCTCAGAGATTAGATTCATCATTAAAGGTGCACCACCCATCTGGCAGGCTGTTCTTACATCTCTAAACATGGGCAGCTAACTGACGACTGACACGTTGTAGGCTGATACATTATGCATGATAACTAGTAGCTTTTATCAACAGAAACATGCTACAAAACTCAAAGTTTACCAGGATTTTGACTACAGAAAACTGGCTAAAGTTTTGGCCCTCTCACCACCCAAATAATTCAGACCGGCCTGGGCTGAGTCTGAACTATTAAAGGTTGTCAAAGCGAGCCCCTGAGCCAGATACAACCTGATATAAAACATTCATTCAGGATCCCCTGTTATAAAGGCCTTTTAACTTTTGAACTTCTTAAAAGCAGGATACTTGGATTTGTTTGCCAATCTAAGCTCTCTCTTGCATCCCTGCATGAAGTAGGAGTAAAGTACATCTGTACTGCTGCACATCGTCACTATGCAGCAGCATCTGCTTCTTCTGGATGTGTCCTATTATATTACGTTCAATGTCCACAAGTAGGAGGGTTTCGACTTGAGGCAGACAATCTCTCTAGCATGAACAAACTAATCGCATCACATACAGTCTTTAGCTGACAAATGTAAACAAAAAAACATAATTCCAGACATGCACTGCCAATGTTGATATTAAAGGATTTTCCAAATATGATGATTTTGTACCGCCCAATCTTTTTTTGCTTCCATAACATTGTGATCAAGATTTGATTTAAAGATGCCATGTCATGCTCATTTTCTGGGTTCATATTTTCTTCTTGGTTGCTACAAGAGCAGGTTTTCGTGCTCTGATGCTCCAAAAAACTCATCCGTTTTCTCGCACAGCCGACTGCAGCAGCCCTGTTTTTTCCAGGATGTTGGCCTCTGCCTGAGACGCTCTGTCTTAGCTTCTGCCGCGCCACTAAAGGCTTACTCTGCTCTGATTGGCCAGTACAAACACACATCTTCCAGATGAACCTATAGAGACGCCCAGCACACTGTGACACACTAGTGGTCCGAGATTAAAAGAAAACAAACAAAAAAAAAACCCCCAAAACATAACACTGATGAGAACGGAGCGTTCAGAGCCATTAGAAACAGCCCATAAAGATTACTGCTTCACACCCTTACCTCATTATTTCGTACTTTGGCATCATTTAAAATGACAATCCGACTTTGTAACATCATTCATAGGTTGAAAGAGATGAAAAAGCGTAATATGACCCCTTTAAGGACCCTATATGATGTTTATTTGCTGATTAACAGTGTCATCTGATGATGCGTTTACATAACATAAATAAGAATATACCGTATAGTGTATATATGAAATTTAAAGCTACGTAGTCCACTTCCTTACGAATAGAATGCGAGTTCTAGTCCTTCTATCATGTTTGTCAGTATGCTGACAATGATGATTATCTCAGATAGACTAAAAGCCTTCTCACAAAATAGGAGCTATGTGAAAATCTGCAAGTATGTGGCACATTGAAGCACCCACATATATACACACACACAAAGACATCACTTTGCAGTGGTGCAGCGACAAGTACTTAGCCATAAGCTTTCCCATCTGTCAGTGCGGGGTAACACATTCCCTTCTGGCCAGAGGACCTCCAGATGTACAGAAGATCCAGATGTCCTGTATCACTGATCTGACTAGTGTCAACAAACAACAACCTTTAAGTAACACAGTACTAAATAATTCTGTTTGATCATCTAAAACTTTTTAAGGCTAGTACCTGGTTTTTGGTTCAGTGGAGACAATTTTTTCAACACTGAGTTATAAATGTAAACTTTTAGCATCCTTATCTACTGTTTTCGCGCAATCCTCAGCTCAGGCTGGCTTCTCTGACATAACTCTACCATGTGTGTAGTCACTGGAAGGATATGATGCTCCAACAGATGCCCAGCTTGCTGTTGATCTGGCAGCCCTGAGCATGCTGTCGCTCCTCCTCCAGCTGTTTGGGGTTGGTGAAGCGCGCTGTCTCCTGGTCTGGCTGTGGCAGACTCTCAAAGTCAAACTTGTCAACCTGGATGGCCATCCTGCAACAGCAGATGGGAAACATTGCAAATGTTTGCTTATATAACATCTTACTGACCAATAAAAAAGTCCACAGTAACATTTAAACAGTCTGGGAATGACAGTTACATAACTAAACTTATATATGTTCACATGATTTACGGAGTTTTGCTTTGTAGGTGTCCTACAGTTTTTATCGGGTTTTAATGGATGCTCTGTAGCCAATTAGAAGCATGTATTCACCAAGACCATGGTGGAAGAACTAGCAAAATTTGTAAATGCCAGTCTCTGAGCAAGCTTACTGTCACTTAGCAAGCAGTTCAGTTCAGTTCAGTTTAGCACAGTTTATTTAAAAACATATCTTTGAACCCTTGACGATTTTCTCATAACTGTAAGAAAACTGTTATTCTTTTTCAACAGGAGGAGGTAAAAAAAAAGCCGATTCT
>JAQLOL010000008.1:21818687-21832985 GCA_029783665.1 Naso thynnoides
AATCCAGCACAGTCAAACACATACAAAAAGAAAATAATAAATAGTAAGTCCAAAACGAAGCAGGAAAAAGCCATAGGCTTAACCTGTCCCACCCCCAATCCACATCAGTCACTCAAATTTCCATCATAATAATAACAAATTTCCACTTCTCCCACGCTTAACCCTCGCCGATTATTCCATCCCACCTCACCATCAACAATCAGGTACTTAACAACAACCCATTATACATGGAAACAATCAGCATTAACATCTACATGTAACAGCATCCCCCTCCTCCTGTCTGTATGCTGCCAAAATCCTTCTTTTGTACATCTTTTTGCACTGTAAAATATTTACACTTTGTTTAATTGCCTCATTCAGCCCTTCCACTGTTATCCCATACAATTACATGCACATGCTTTTCAGTGTCATTCCATCAAGGGTCAGCATTATCATCTGCCATCTGCTTCGGGTCAGCCATGCCAATTTGCAAATCTACTTTGCAACAGTGCAATAACCTTATGGTGAATTCATGGTTAGAAACGGCTTTTGTTTCAAAATGCTGGCCAGGCCTTAACTGCATTCAATGCAAATGAAGAGCATGCACTGGGTAACAGCGTACAAGCCTCCACACTGTAGCTCAATTAAGTTCATTTTAATTAAACAACCCACATGTAACATTTGGAGCCATTTAATCCTTTCTTTCTTGTTGTTTCAGTTTTTCCTCGCACCTGGCTTGAAGGCTTTTGGAGGTGCACAACCACTTTGCAATTTTCACAAAACAGGAGCAACAAGACAGCAAACATGACTGAAAACAAAGATGGACATTAATGGAAACCTAATTTAAAAACAAAACCATTTTAAAATGCCCATAAAACCTGTTAGTGTACAGAGGAAAGGGCTGAAAAAGTGATACCAAAAACATCGTAAGGGCGAATCAGATGTTAAGTGACTGACTTTATGCATTTACATATGTCTACCCTAAACCTCAGCAGATCACAGAGGGCTTTGCTCACTTTAATCTACAGAACACTTCCAAAGAAACCCTGCTTACATTTTTGGCTGATGACAACCAATGCAGCCTGTGTTGTGGGGTTGATAAATTTTTTATCTGGTCTGAACAAACATCCTCAGGTCCTACACTTTCCCCTCTACACTGCAGGTACGTTATTTATTAACAAGAGCTGGGGTGTTTGTTGCCCACGGTTACACTAAGGGTCACCTCTAGGATTCAAAGTCTTGGTGCATCAAACAAAGCTAAAACAACACCTGTGTTCATATAAAGATACTTACAGAGTATTTTCAGGCCCTTCATTCAAAAATGGAAATACCAATTGGATGTATTCTTTCTCTGACTGCATTAACCTGCAGGGTTCAGTACAAAGACAGTGGACACAGATATTCTGAGAAAGGGGAGACGAGGGAAGAGGAGTACGTGAAGAGGTGAGCGGCTTCCATTGTCCTCTATGATGCAGTGTGCAATGCAACTAAAAATCTTACAATTGCTTTGCTTCAGCTAAATAACATGACAGTAGCAGCAAACATAAATAAAGCATTAATAGGAGAATAGAGCAGCGGAATAGGTGGTAACAAGCAAACAATTCGAATCACTGATAGAAATTTGTGACAGATGGTCATCAACACTCAAGTGCTTAAACAGATGCACTACTAAGCTTGGCTTGGGTGAATAGGACTGGATATCGCATCAATGTTAGGCGACATGTAACAGCCAAAGATTTCACATTCAGCAATGATCATTTACGACAGAGTGAGAACGAACTACGCATGCGCAAATCTGCCAAAATTGTCACCCTTTGTGCAGACAGAGGTACAGTTAAGCTCTGCATCAGCATTCGGGAATGCCACTGCCAAACTATGCGCCAAAACCAACCAGGACAAAATAAATAAAGTAAGATAATTGCGATGGCGAACACAAAAGACAAGATACAGAAGCCACCATCAAGGCTGTTCTTCGCTAGACATTGTAACTTAAGTTTGTTCCTCTCAATTCTTAAAAGCCTGGCACACCTAGGATGCTGGCACGGTTATGCATCAGTGTCGGCGCTCAACTATGTTGCATTTAAGTGGATAGGTAGTTCATTAAGCGATTGTTTAGGGTGTACCGAATCCACCTAGTGTCTATAAACAGACTCTACAGTCGAGTCTGTAGGCAAGGCAGGGCGATCTTGGCACCGGAAAAGCTCTGGTTTGCCTCTTCCAGCGGTAGCCCAAGAATAATGGGGTTTGCCCCCAGAGGCTGTATCGCTGTCTGCCAAAAGTCAGATGGCGAATGCAGCCGATGGGTTCCGAAAATGGAATCCACCTCTTCTACTGAAATTAGTTAGAACTGAGGCAATATCAGACAAAATGAAAATGGAGTACTTAGAGTTGACAATGTCCCTTTTTTTTTCAATTTTTCTTAAGAGCAAGGTGGCAGGAATGGTGGAAAGGTGGAAAAAAAAATTTTTGGGCCAAGTAATTTATCTGAAAACTCAAAAATCACCTAACTTGGAGATACATATTAACTTCTATTACACTTTCAAGCATCAGCATCAGCACAGCTGCACTCAACAAAAGAACAAAAAAGTCTCAGGCCTCACACATGCCAGGATGACAGATGAGGTTTTGCCAAGCACCTTGCAACTCAATTCAATTTCGATTCTTGGGTCACGATTCACTTCAGTTTGCTATTGATCAATACGCTTCAATATTGATTCAGCAATAAGCATAGATGACAGAAAAACCCAATTAATTCATTCAAGTACCTTCTGATGTTTGTTGAAGAATAATTTGTGCATTATTCACATTAGTTTTAGAGCAAACTGAGCCCAAAGTGTATTTTCAATGTCAATTTTCTTAAATGAACAAAGAATTAAACATTAACAGACCAGTACGCTCTTCAGTGCAGACTAGACAAGGTGCTCTAAGAGCTTGTTTGTTGGGTGGAGAAATAAAACTGAATCAATAAACAGCCTATAAACCCTGTTTATTTCATCACATGTAGCTGACATTAAAAACTAACAGGGTTGAGTAAATTTGAGGGTGCACTCGTGGGAGCTTGTAGGCCTATTTAATTTGCAGTAAAGGTTGTGCAAATGAGCAGTGTGCTTTTTATGCAAAATAGCCATGCGCTGCCTCAAACCGCTGTTCGTTGACTGTGGACAGACGCAGGTCCAGAATCATCATTACTGGATGGAAATACTAATAATGTTGGTGAGCATAAAAAATATAAAAACATCATGCTTGCTAATTGGCATGTCTAAATTGGAGGAGCTGACGAGGAGTTGTCATGGGAAGAGGCGGCATGTTGTGGGACAAAATGGGATGGAGAGAAGACAGAGGAATTAGAAGAGTAACGTTGAGAAGGTCTAAGTAATTAAGGGGTTGGTTGTGAGTTCGTAATTTGAGCTGCTGATTTTGTCGTTAGCTCACTGCAGATGCAAACGTTGGCTGTTCACTTGCTAGCTTGCAGGCAAATAACAACATCGTTAACATCAGTCTGTGCATGCTACACAAAACGTGTAGTCCGTTTCATTTTCATTTCCAGTAATTGTAACGGTAGCTGGTGTTTATATCTTTCCTCCTAAAATTGATTTACATCCTCCCTGATCTTCAGGTCCTTAAGCTCCAGCGTGTGTGTTGTGTGCATGTCGCTCGAGAATGGATTTTTTTGTGGATCATTTTCAGGATTTTCTGAAACGAAATTGCGTCAAGTGTTTAACAGAGAGACGAACACAATCAGACTCTCCTTCATGTAGAGAGAACAGAACAAAAATGTCTCACCTGAGGTTTATTTTTCATGCTCCCATCATTCTATACTCAGGGAAATGAAAGAATGTGACTTTGAGGTGGGCTGCTAAATGCAAATCACCTGGACATCCATCTCTACAGGAGGGCAATTTGCAGTAAGAGGTTTATATAAAGGAAGAGTCTCACTCAGACATTCACTTCATGTTTTTAGATCTTGACAAATAATAGCACTGACAGGCACCACAATGACCAACCATGATTTCTCAGAGGAATTACTTAAGAGTTGCGGATCTCCTGCTTAGCAATTTTCTTCCTGTTTGATAGGCAAAACACCATGGATCTATGTATTGATTGGTAGGTTCATCTCAGGAATTTCAATTTAGAGGCCATGACAGCCGCCTGAGGAGTCATCTTCTGATGCACTGAGAGGAAGACAGGCAGAACGCAGTCAGACTGACTCAACTGGCCAATGCTTTGTTGTGATTTCACTCAGCCGCTGTTATGATGGAGTGAGCAAACTGCGCATTAAAAACGTAAGGATAAATTTTATGAGAAGTGTATCGCACCAGCCAGTTCAAGGTGATCCTATAATAATGGGTGATTGGTGGGAAAAATATGAATTGGACACTTTTCTGTATCTTTGATATCTCTTTGGCCATTATGTTACTTTGAATTAGTGAAAACATAAGTATCATTACAGGTGACAGGAGACTTACTTTACTGCAAATAATTAATAAAATTGCACTACAAGAAAAAGGATCTTTCTGTGAGTCCAGAGACATACGTACATCAAAGTGTGGTGGAGGAGAGAAGGCAATGCAATTATCATTTCCCAGCCATTACAACAAAGCAGGACACAAATTAAATAACAATTAAGACTTCAAAACAAAGACGAAAAGAAGGCTCCTGTTCTTGCCCTAACACACACACACACACACACACACACACACTCACACACGTCCGTCTTTGAAGATTAGTGGCACTAGGCTTATGTCACCGACTGAAGTCCCATCTTCAGATGGCCACTGCTTTTCATTCAGTCATCTTCAAAAGCCGCATTACACATGAAGTCAAAAAAATACAAAGTTGCAACAAGGCAAATGGACCCTAAACAGGAAGACGCTGTCTTGCAAGGCCTGTGACTGGCTTGCTTTGGACGTGTAATTACTAAGAGCCAAACGTCCACATTCAAATTGACACTTCAAAGGGGAACAATGTGGAGAATAAGGTTTTTCACAGTGTAAAAACAATGGAAACAGTTTTTCACGTAAAAAATCCAATTTACTGTAATATTTACTCTAAATAAAAATGGCTGTGTGTTGAATTTAATCATTTGGTGGGATCTGATTTGTCAGATTGTATTCTCTTAGCCTGCCAGCTCTTAGCCCATTTTGAGACCGCAACACTTTACATAAAAAGCAGTCAAAAGGGTAAAAACGTGCTGGCAAACATGGAAGCTAACAAAGGCTCATAAAAGACTAGCTGTGTTTTTTCTTATATTTGAAAATGATGGTCTAAAAAACTTCTGTGATTTTTTTTTAAGCATGTTAAATGTTAAAGCATTGAGACCCCCCCCCTTTTCATTTAGTTATTTGGGTTGTTATGGTATTAAAATGTGACGCCTATCACTATTCTTGGCCAAAGCAGACAAAATATTGTTTCATCTAACCAACGGCTCAAACAGCAAAGGGCCTTTTCAGTTAAAAGAAAAAAACAGTAATAATAATAATAAAGAGCCACAAACGGAAGAATGAAAAATTGATTGTCAAGTGACTGTTCGGTTAAGTAATCTGTTCACATTAGTTTTTGTCTTCCACGAGAATCTTGTTAACTGCAGTATGAACGTGCAACAAATGCAGCAGTACCATGACATAAAACAACTCATAACAAAACACTAAAACAGCAGCAAGATCATCTTTTGTCAACTATTTAACTGAAGGTGAAAACTCTTCAGACAGCTATTTATTGATCAACTTTGCAAAAACTGTGTGCGACTGTTCACCACATAAACTCAGTGGAAAACTGCATGGACTTTTTTCTGTACTAATGATTCACAATAGCAGAGGCTGGCGTTTCCTTTGGAAGACATTGATTAGGACGGTAAAACTTTGGTGTGAAACAGCCGTACTGAACTCAGCCTGCGGCCTTGTGCAGACAGACTCATCACACCAGTGATGATATTCAGTTCAGCAGCTCTCCGTCTCGTGTGATATCGCTGAAGTGTTACGGATGTCAGCAGATAAAGTGTGAACTGTATCAGCCGATGAGTTGAGTTGCAATAAAAGCTCGGCAGAGTAATCTTCACTCTCTCGCTGTCCGACTGCTTGTTGTCGTTTTTTTCCACGTGTCTTCTGTGTGGTTTTTGCATGTTTTAAAATAATAAAAAGAAAATGAAGTATTAAAGGCTGAGCAGGTCTATAGAATAGTGATTTTAAGTGCAACAAAGACCTGATCCAACCCCCAAGTACCCCTAAAAGAGCTTTTTATTAAGGCAGGATAGCATCAACAGGTCCAGCTCTCCCACCACCACTCCAATCATCTTCTTTCCATTGATTTGATTGTGGAGTCTTTGAAGGATTAGGCCATATCTGGAGACTAATCTAGTCTATTACAAGGCTTTTAATAACAACCTGTGTGTGTGGAGCTCGGGCAACCATGGAACATCTCTAGGCCTAATTCCCAGCCAATGGCACCTCCCTGCCTCCCTTCAGCCCCTTGCTGATAACAGTCTGGTTGGCCTTCATTTCTCTGGCTGAGAGAGGCAGCAAAGGTAGATGGGAGATTGGACGGTTGAATGAACAGATTTTACCCCAAAATTCTATCTTTTCAAAAGGCTGAGCTGAGAATCTGCGGTGTTCAAATAAACCTGATGAAAGATAGATATACAGAAATAAGAATTGTTGTTTGTACTGATGGATACTGATAGAGAAGTACTTTTTCATGTTACAAGGGTCAGTCGACGAGTCTTTGCATTAGAGGCGGTTTTGTAAGGTGCAGGTAAGTGTTATGTTTGTTTTCTAGCCTGCATCCATTCGGTGTTTTGATGACTTTCAGTGAGCTCAGCTTTAAGCGAGAGACGCAGTAAAACGTGCTCGTTCAGAGGCAAGTTAAAAGCACAAATCATCTCTGGCGAACTAAGGATGTTGGCAGTCATGGCTCTGCCCTGCATGTTTTAACAGACCCTATCTAAAAGTACTTGTTCAGTGAATAATATTGTAGTTGAATGATTAAAATTAGTAATCAATCATATCTCCCCTTAAGTTTCAGTTGTGCATGTTCAGAACAAACGTCTTATCAGTAAAAAAGTTTTCAGATACTTTCAACGTTGGTATTTATGTTTATTATGTTCTAATGTTGTAAACAATTCTTGGCATTAGTACTTTTTCTATAAAATTTATGGCAGCACAAGCACGTGCTTTTCTAAATTAGTTTTTATTGTGCTTATTTCTCTGAGGATGTGCAGATAATCTTTATATTTACCTCCCTGACCCTGGTCAGACAGCTGCTCACCATGAGGCAAAATGGTTTCTTACCCTTGATTCTGCATTCACATTCTCCCATTATTTCAAGGGACTCATAATGCATGTACAATAGCAGAAACATGCATGGAGTAGAACCAAAAGCAAGGCAACTACTGCCAATGTAGTGACTTTGTTTGAAGGCTTTGTTTTAGGTAATATTTTAATGGGTTATGAGCAATTTACTGATGAACCCACATGTAGCTTTACTCACCACTGAAGCACATTCAACACTTATCGAAGAGACACACATATGTGTCTTGGGACTGCAGCTGAAAACAGGGAAGGAACAAGCAAATATCTCATCCATGTTGCCAGATAAAGTTGCTGAAAACTGAACCGAAGAAAATAACTTTAATATTTGCAGTAGTTTTAGAACTAATTTTAGTGGAACGGTGCACAATAAACACAACTTTGCATCCCTTGTAAGATGCAACTCAACCCAAGTCAACTCAAATCGACTCAAAAAAACAAAATTAATAACCGACGGTCACATTTTCGTGCAGAAAGATGCATTTATGTACTAAAGCGTATCGCCAGACCCGCATCACTAAATATCTTCTTGTCCACCGGGTGTGACTTCTGACACTAAATTGCTAATTACCACATTCTGCAATAAGCTGTGGCAGTGAAGCTTTTTTAATGGCACTAATAACACCAGCTCAGGATGAGCCGGTCACAGTGAAATGACCCCTTCCTAATTAAATGCCGTGTTGCCTCACACCCAAAGTACATGATAATCACATTAAAGCATATGGGGTCACTTTTATCCAACCACTGCAAAAGCCATGAATCACTTCAACTGTGAGGTCTATAAACTCAACCGTGGACGTAAAATAACAGTGAGCTTCAGCCCGTCAGCGCTGTGCACATGCTTGCTTCCAGTCAACTACTGATGCTGTAGCACTGTAGCTTCTACTATACTACGATTGCGTGGGAAAATATTTAACTTATTTGTGTGCAAGGCTTTGTACCTGTCTTGCATTTTTACAACAACGTGTAAAGGTTTTCTCTAGTGTGTGGCTGTGAGCACGCCGTAAGCAATGCGTACAGTTTAAATAACGCCATACGCAGCAGAACAGAACGGCAAATCATTGGCAACCAACATTTTATCAGAGCCTTTTTGCATTTTTTTAAGAGCCAGTGATTGTGTTATGTCACAGGGGAGAAGCTGAGAGCGAAGAATGTACCGAGTGTGTGCCTCTGTGTGTGTATGTTTTCACAAAGAGGGTTATTTTTACCTCACGTGCAAGAGCTTAAGGGCGGAGATCCATAGAGGCCTGTGCAGAGGCAGGCGAGAGCAACAGTCTATTTTTAGACTGCGGCTGACTCCATGTAACCCTTTGTATGCAGCGGCTGCAGAGGCAGCGGCGCTCCATCCATCCATGTCTCGCTTAATATGATGAGCTGAGGTAAAAAGGAATCCTTACAGCCAATTACTGCGCGCGAATAAGTATCGAAGAATGCTTCTGTGCGGACAATCGTCCAATGCACTGGCTGTCATTTAAATTGAGGCTCTGTAGGCTATTACTAGGGTTGACAGAGTGAGCTATTTTTGTCTCTGCTGCTGAGACTCAGGAGCTTTTTTGGGGCATTTTGCCATTATTAGACAGCGCAGTGGAGAGACGCAGGGCACGGGGAAATGGAAGGGAATTACATGCAACGAAAGTCCCCATCTGGACTTACATCAGGGACGTTGCAGCATGTAAACAGGAATATTTTGCTGCATGTGTTACTGTAAGTGAACTGGATAATCTGGTGACAGCACAGGGCTTTACATTCATTTTAGATCGATCGTGTTAGAGTCGATTGGTAGAGAAAAATGAGTGCATAACAAATTTGAGACATCATTCTAAATGAATACATGGATTTGGTGGGGATTAGGTGCATTTCCACAACGCCAACAATATAACAATATGATGATGTCAAATGACCAGCAATAGGTGGAAGACTGCAGAATTGTAACAATACAGTACTGTGAAGAGGGACATGTGAGTGGAAAAAGATCTTGATGTTCTAGCACCTTAACTCACCCATCTTCAGACAGACAACAGGGCTAAAACGCCCCCTAGGGAACACATTATCTCGAGAAATTGTGAGAGGAGGAAAAGGAAAAATCTCCTGCAGATGCTGAGAAAAAAACGACAGCGGTGTGAAGCAGAATCCCAGGGAGAGGTCGACCAGCAGCAGATGTACATCTCAGCAGTCAGCTCTCGTCTTTGTCAGAAAACACTGCTCCTAAGCCCCATTCTCAGAGGATACAAATATGTTTTTAATAATGAGCACATAAACTTTTTTAACTCAGTGGGGAAAAAAAAGACCCTTTGTTTGCAAATTGTGTACAAATAATCAAATGATAATCTTCACATGGGGCTGGGGAAGTAGAGGATGGGATAACTGCAGACGCATTATGTGCTCCGCTGCCATAAAAAAGTATCACATGAAGGGGAAAGGTGGTCACCATGGAAACAAGCTTTGTTTGAAAAGCTCCTGCAATGAGGAGTGTCTGCCCTTGTGCACACCGATCTGGCAGAGCCAAAAGCCATGGCGAATGAAGAGGAGACATGGCTAAAATGAGAAATTGCTGCAGTGAGTGCTTACTCCCCTCTCTGCTACAGGGGATATTACTGAGCTCGCTGCGCACTGATAATGGTAGACGGCGGTGGTGACTACTAGAGGGTTGATGTTGTGATGGGATGTAAACCTCCAAAGGCCTGTTTAAATCCCCTGGGAGTCACAGCTGTGGTGCGGGTGCAGGGAGAGGATTGGGATCAAGAAGGTCTGAGAAAAACCTGCTGCTGGCAAGGAAACACACACACTGGATGACTTTCAAGACTGAGAGCCTCCGCAACACTCAGTGTGAGGTTCGTAACAAAGCATACTGAGCCGTCAAAGATAATGTTGAGCTTAAAAATAGTAACGTGCTGCCAGCGCAACTAACATATCTGAGAACAGCAATTTAAATTTATAACGTGTTACAGTACTTTGGGATTAAAGGGATGTTTCACTTAAATTGAAGAAAAGAAAACATACATTCAGGCGTCTAGTCGTGCAGATTTGTGATGTTTTAAAGGTATTACATGCTCATCAGGTTACATGCATATGACCTTGAAAACCGTGGCTGCACCGAGAATTTGAATAAAAATTATTTAATGACCTAACCCCATTGTTGGGTTATTAGATGATTAAGAATGTCACTGGCTGTGTATAGCTGGCCTAATCCTCCGGTCAGAGAAGACGCAGCAACTTCTTCTGCTTAACAGTCTTTAATTGCAGCTTTCCAAATAAAGAGTACACATTGGGTGATCCATGTCTTTCAATTATATGTACATGTATATGTGTGGTTTGTGTTATCTGTTGAAGAGATAAACAATAAGAAATAACATTAATTATAAATCAAAATACATTGACAACAACGCACTGACATGAATTAGATGTCATACCGAGAAACGCCAGTAGGCGTCAGTACAGGGCAGGCGATAACAGAAAGATACTGTGAACAGGCAGTCACGTGACCACAACAGACCGATGCAGCCCGGAGCTAAATTAACATGCTACTACAAAGTAAGCTAGTGAACGAGAGTGTAACATCTTATAAACACTAGCAGCTTAGGTCTCTAGCACAATACAACAGTAACAACTTGCTGAACAGCCTACTGGAACTTACGTCAACACCGACGCACACTGCTACACAGATGAATGCGGATTTAACTGAGTGAAGGAGGACAGATACTCAACAGTTGCTTAATGGAACATAAGGCTTCATACACACACACTGCACATGTGCAGCAACAACACACCGGTCCCTGCTCTGTGCGGTTCTCACAGCAGGGAATTCACAACATGGACGATTGAAATCCCTGCCTGCAGAAGAGGATGTACTCCCGCTGGTTGTTGATCTAGTGGACATTTGTGCAAAAGGAGGATTTTTAGCTGGTAAAGTGGACTAGCAACAGTCGAAAGGTGTTTTCATCTATTCCAGAGGAAAAATGGTCCAAAACCACCAGGCAGCTGTACTTGGAGCAGGACAACTTACCAGTGGAGATGGCACTTGGGTTGAATTGGTGCGCTGAGAGTGACACTTTCACATTCAAGCCTGCAGTGGAAAAGAGACCACATACCAGAAGAGGTATTCTGTCAGTTGTCAGTTCCATCTATGACCCCTTAGGATTTTTGTCACCACTCACCTTGTTGCCAAAGATGCTGTTGCAAGAAATGTGAAATAAAAACATGTCATGGGACGATCCTATACCCCACACATTTTCACAGCAATGGACAGAATGGCTAGTGGATCTGGAGAAAGTGGTGGAGTTTAAGGTGGATCGCTGCATCAAACCAAAAGGCTTTGGAGAGCCCATACATGCACAGTTGCATCAATTTGCAGATGCTAGCGATCATGGTTATGGCACAGTGTCCTACCTGGGGTTGGAGAACCAGGATAAAGAGATACATCTTGCAATCATGTTGGGCAAAGCTAGAGTTGCACCGTTAAAACAAACAACAATTCCTTGCCTTGAACTTACTGCCACTCTGCTTGCAGTTAAAGATGACAACATGCTCAGGAAAGAACTGTCATTACAGTTGTAGGAGTCCTGCTTCTGGACCGACAGTCAGACTGTGCTGAAGTACATCAATAATGACACCAAAAGATTTCACACCTTTGTGGCAAATAGAGTGGCTTCTGTAAGGGAAGCAACAAATGTGGTGCAGTGGAGGTACGTCAGCTTCAAGAGCAATCCTGCTGATGAAGCATCCAGAGGTCTGTCTGTGGATAACTTCCTGGCATGTAAAAGGTTGATTGAGGGTCCAGACTTTCTTCGAAAGCCAGAGGTAGACTGGCCACAACCTTTTGCTCCACAGTCCATCTCAACTGAGGATCCAGAGATCAAAAGGGACCTAAGGGCAAATGTCATCATCTCTGGCTCTGAGGATGCCACCATAAAGCTTATTCATCACTTTTCTGGGTGGACTAAGCTCACGACCTCAGTTGCCTGGTTTCTTAGGCTTAAAGCTATTCTCCTGGAGCTAAAGAGGAAAAGGAAGGAGACAGTTACATCCTTGGCTGGCTCAACCTGTGCAATCAGTTGAAGAGGAGATGAGAAAGGCCAGAGGTGCTGTTGAAGATTGGTCGCTCTCTGTGAGTGACCTGTCCAGAGCAGAATCTGCCATTAGTGGCTTCAGTCAGCAGGCAGCTTTCCTGGAAGAAATCACTTCATTGGAGAATGGAGGATCAGGTGTAAAGAAAACCAGTGACATCTGCAGGCTCGATCCTGTATTGCAGGATGATTTGTTGAGAGTGGGCAGAAGGCTCAGTAGTTCAGCTTTACCTGAGGAGCTGAAACATCCTGTAATACTGTCCAAAGGTCATCATGTATCCAATCTCCTTCTGCGATATGTTCATCAACAGCTTGGCCATGCTGGGAGAAATCACATGCTCTCAACTTTGAGACGAAAATACTGGATCACGAATGCCAACTCTGCCTGTCGAAAAATAATATCTGAATGTGTGGTTTGTCGACAGCATCGAGGACAGCCAAGTGAGCAGAAAATGGCCGACATGCCAAGGGAGAGAATTATACCAGACCTGCCTCCTTTCACCAATGTAGGAGTGGACTATTCCGGGCCCATCAAGGTCAAGAGGGGTCGTGCAATGGTCAAAAGGTATGGAGTAATATTCACCTGTATGGCAAGCAGAGCCGTGCATTTGGAGTTTGCAAATTCTCTAAACACAGATTCCTGTATTAATGCCATAAGGAGATTTGTGTGTCGCAGAGGTCAAGTGTCCAGCATGAGGTCAGACAATGGTACGAACTTTGTGAGAGCAGAACGAGAGTTAAGAGAAGCCTTGGCTGCCATAGACCACAGCAAGATTCAAAGTGCTCTCCTGCAGAGGGGCATTTATTTATTTAATGTTTATTTAACAGGGATGATACATACAACATTGCCACAAGAAATGGGAAAACGTGATGTATAAAAGACGTAGCTTCAGCTAATTTGCAGTCTTTGTCCCTGGTCAGGCTTTAGAAAATATACAGAATGCAATAAAAATGCAATAATACAAATACAAGTAATACAGTGAATACAGTGAATAAATATCATGAATAAATAAAAGGGTTACAATAATTTACAAGTTAGAACATGAGTTAAATTTAACATTAATCATTAGCCTACTTATGATAAATCATGTTCACATTTCTGCTGCTGCTTAAGCCAGTATTTAACTTTCCCATTAAACTTCTCAAGTTCTGTTTGGGATTTAATTTCTGATGGTAAAGAGTTCCATAGGTGCATACCTTGCACTGAGAGGGATGATTGCTTAAATGTTGTCCTGCACCTTGGAATTTCACAGTTTTGCTTTGTTATGCTCCTGGTCATAGTCCTACTGTTGTCTGTCTTTTTAAAGATCTGAGACATTGCTTGAGGGGCCTATCCATTTAAACACTTAAAATGTGTTAAATGGACTGGTGGCAGGGTGGATGTTCAACATCCCTGTCGCATCCCATCATGGCGGTGTGTGGGAGCGACTCATCAGGATGGTTAGAAAAGTCTTGTTTTCTGTGCTGCGACAGCAGTCTTTGAATGATGAAAGCCTGCATACGCTCCTGTGTGAAGTGGAGGCTATTCTTAATGACCGCCCCCTAACCAAGGTTTCTGAAGATTTCAATGACTTGGAGGCTCTCACTCCAAATCACATCCTTTTGCTCAAAGGTAAGCCCACTCTTGCACCTCGAAGAAGTTTCATTGTTGGAGATATGGGGTTGTCATGGATCAAACGGCTCCTCGTGGATCATGGATCATGGGAAGAGTAACAAAGACTTTCCCGGACAAGACAGGACTTGTACGTGCAGTGCAGTTGAAAACAAAGACAGGGCATTTGGAGCGGCCCATATCCAAGCTATTCTTGCTTCAAGAAGCAGTGTAAAGGTCATGACCCAATGCTGAGTCACATGGATCTTGACTCAGAAGACAGAATTAATCAATCAATCAAACTTTATTTATATAGCACTTTTCATACATAGGAAAATGCAACCCAAAGTGCTTCACAAGATAA
>JAQLOL010000008.1:21833085-21849200 GCA_029783665.1 Naso thynnoides
CACACACACTGCGCATGCGCAGCAA
Organism: Naso thynnoides; assembly: GCA_029783665.1. NCBI lineage: Eukaryota > Metazoa > Chordata > Actinopteri > Acanthuriformes > Acanthuridae > Naso > Naso thynnoides. Next base: position 21,833,111 of record JAQLOL010000008.1, read on the forward strand.
CAACACACCGGTCCCTGCTCTGTGCGGTTCTCACAGCAGGGAATTCACAACACCCATCCACTGAAGAACTTTATTAACGACTCAAAAAAAAAAAAAAAAGGTGGTAAGTTTTTCCAAAAAAAAACTTTAGATTTAATGCTACATTACAGCTTCTCCCAAAAAAAGTACAGCACAAAAATGTGAGAAGCAAAGGGTGGCAATGTGGTAATACAGTGCTGAAATTACGAGAGAGGACAGAAAACAAAGAAGCGTCCCCCAGACTCTTATAGAGGACATTGTTCAACAATGCACAGAAATCTTCTAAGAGATGCTGATGCTGGACCGCGTGGCATCATATCATGAGCAGAATGTTCTCCCAGTGATACAGCTGACAGCTAGAAACAAAGGCCCCAGGGCTCTGCTCTTCAATTCTGATCATTAGAAACTGTTCAAACACTTGCATCAAACCCGTCCTGTACAAAAGAATCACCCACTACACTTCTTGACTGACTTGCAGTCAAACCCATCTAATTACAATGCTTAGGAACTTGCTGTACGGAAATGACTTTCCAGCCTGACATCTCGGACAACATGTCTTATTTTGGAGTCATATTAATAACAGACACTTAAATTTGCTCCATCTTGTCATAATTTGCTCATTAGAACAAGGATTCAGTCGCAGAAAGGTCAGGGCTGTCTCACTGTACGGGATCACTTCATTTTTTTTTTTTTTTTTCCCCCTCGAATGGAAAATATCAAGTATGTGAGGAGAGTGGTGCTGATTTGCAAACTGTATAAAAAGAGCAGTGACCATTAGAGCCTGATCATTTTTCTCAGTTCAAAGTGGTTAAAAAAAGCAGCCACAGAGGAATAATTGGAGAGTGAATTAGTCATTTAGCCAAAACCAGACTTTGATGTGCATGGTGCAGCATAATGATGAATGAATGTTACATTATACAGTGGCACTATCAAACTTTGGTGGTCATAATTTCCTCAGCGTTTAAAAGAGGTTTTTGGGGGGTTTTTTTCTCGCATTATCACGAGCATCTTTGTGTCTTCACAAGGAATGTCACAGATTAATCAACTTTCATTGTACAAAACTTAGTCAGTTCAAAATATACTTAATAACGACACAGGCGACAGGAACGGGCGAGCGTTTACCTTCTCAAAATTAACTGTGGTTTTCCAGCAATATCTTGTTGTGACACTGAGTGAATGTCTCAAGAACTAGCTAACGCTTCCCCTGGATGCGTAACCTCTTTTGGTGTATTAGTGAATCTTTAAACATTGAGTGATACCGTGAGTATTATGGTAATGCCCAACTAACGGATTCAAAAGAACCAAATGACAGCCACTACATCGTCGCAGGCTGGAGAGCTGCTCTTCACACAGCAGAGAGCAAATCTGAAGAAAAGCAGTTCTTTACACCCACAGTTCTCCAACACTGAACCACTAAAGTCCTTAAAGGAGATTCCCAGGGGTGCCGAGCAGAAAAGGGGAAAATCTATATAATACTGAAACAATTTATCAGAATCACAGTAAGAAGACGCGTGAACATTCTGTTCTGGTTTTCACACACTTTCAGTTATTAAACTTTCGACAGCAACAAACAAATCAAAGGACAAAATGTTATCAAACCGGAGTCCTTGGTCTAATTTGTGTCAGTTTAGGAGTCCTGACATGAAAAGGTTTGCGTGCAACTTTGCTCTGGAACATCAAAGTGAAAGTCAAAAGCTTAGCAACATTTCCATCTTCTTTGGGTGTAAATCCAATTAACTGCTTTAGGTGAAATGTTCAAAAGTCTCACCCCTTTTCGTAGCCAGAAGTAATGTCAATAAATTTTTAAACACATTTTTATTATTTAATTTTATATTTCTAACACATAAACAAAGTAGAAAAAGTCCTTGAGGAAATATGAGAGTTAACTCTTTTTTTCCCCTTATTTGTCTTTTTTTTTTTCAGCTGGCTGGAGGGGTCTGTGTGTGTGTGTGTGTGTGTGTGTGCGTGTGTGTGTTTGATTGACATCAGGCTGAGCCACGTTACTGAATGTCGACAGGACAGCGAGAGACTAACTAAACAAACTGCAGCTTGCATAGCGAGAGTGGACAGCAAGTTGTCAGTGGTATTAAAGAGTAAGCATCACACCAGCATCTAATTGGACCCAAGTGCCATTTGTGGGTAAGTTTATATGCTAGTTAATGTGCTGCAGCCGAGCAGCTAATTGGATTATCTTGTAAACTGACATTAGCGGTGAACTCTCACCAGTTAATGTACGTTGCATAAAAAGACTTTGGCAGGAAAGCTATTGTGTTTTTTGTTCCAAAAACTGGCACTTGTGTTCAGTGGCAGGTTGCTGTGTGGATGCAAGTCCAAGTGACAGTCTGCCGACATGATTTGATTGGCTGTATAGAAAACATTGACCAAACATAAGACATGTGATATACAGGACACAACCTGGGTTGGCAAAGTAACCGTGACTAGCCATGAGTACTGTCTACTGAGACGGTCATGTAGCAAAAGCATGCTATTTATTCTACATGAAACAGGTAAGACTGAACTCTTTGCTCACTTACAAGGTAGCAGCTTTAAATATTTCAAGCTACAGCCCCTTTTTTGTGATGATTTCCTAAGAGAGCATATTGGTTAGACATAATCGACAAGCTCATTGGAAAAGCTAACGCCATCCTGGGAGCCATCCTGGGAAGGTGACTATACATGTTTTTACACTAGACATCCTGGCATGTCACAGTAGGGGAAGCAGGTGTAACTGGTCATATTAAAATAACTGCATTCCATTAAGTCGAGCTAATTATGGGGTGGTGTATGTCGGCTCACTGCTTTGTCTTACTGGGACACTAAGCCATTGTGAATGACGTTTTTTTTTTAACCGTGTTCTTCCTGATATAACAAGTCAAGATATCATATATGAATAGGTAGCGATGTCATGAGGGTAACTGATGTTCAAAGATACTCGACTGTCCATTGAGTCCAATTTTTAACATTAAAATAGATTTTAAAATTCTATTTAAAAAAAAAAAAGTTTTCCAGGTTTGATTCTGCGATATACACTTGATCTATCAGGGCATTAAAATTATGTCATATTTCATTTAATTATATGTCCCCAAATGAAGCCTTTTTGATACGCAGCAATTCCATATTTAGCATCTATAACATAACATCAAAAAGGCAGTCAAAGAAAGAAGAAGAAGAAGAAGAAGAGGGAAAAGGATTGATTTTTTTTTTATATGTTCAACAAAAGAAGACATCTCTTACTGTAATGTGAATCCATAAAATCCCACACTGTGACTACCTAGTCTAAAAATAATGTCATGACAAGAAAAGCTTGAAGATCTAAGTACCAAAGAAAGTACAGGTGCGCATCCTCTACATGGCCTCTTCTCTCTGTTCTGCCCTGTTCAAAGCAAACATGGAAAAAATAAAATACAATTTGAGCATCGCTCTGAGGTATCACAGCAGTTTTTGGGAACCTTGTTGAGCTCCCAAACATCAAAGTGACCGTTCACTTTCTGAGGTGCTTCATTTTTCCTTTCATTGGCCATTAAAGAACACCATCAAGGGGATAAAGACCTTGTGAAAGACATGCCTGCGAATGATATGAGAAGATGAAAGCAGCACTCTGATATTCACCTGGCTCCCCTCTCCATGTGTCGCCTTTACCGGGAGTGAATACACACTTCACAAATTAAACCTACTACTCAAATACAACCAATAAGATCTTAGTTTTCATCTGTTGCTCTATACTACTTAAATGTGGCTGTACCTTGATGGAAGCAGCTCCTTCTTGCTGTCTTTATGTTCCCCTCATACGGACCCAAGTCTAGGAACCAATAAATCTACTGTTCAAACTCTTCATGCATGAAGAGTTTCTGTCCCTTTTCTATTTGTATAACCACAAAAAAGCTCAATGGAAACAATTAAAAACCATTTGTTCTTGGGGGAGACCTTGGATGATTGACAGAGTCATTTTTGCAACTGTCGGATTGAAACCTTAGCATTACCAAGTCCTGGATGAATACTCCAGAAAACATCTTGCGCCTGACACCTCATTCATCATAGAACAGGAAAGAAATATGAAATGACAGGACCATCTGATGTCAAGAGAGGATAAGTTGAAGAGACAAGAACAATATGGTTCAGCAGACGGAGTTCTACGAGACTGTGGCCTTGATTCTCTCTGTATGCGAGCCCTAGCCCGCTCTGAATAATCTGTGCGTCTTCTGGGTGCTTGTCAAAGGAAATGATCAGCATATCGCCAAAACCGAGCAGGGGTTTGTTGTGTGAGGCTGCATCGCATTCTCTGTCTCAGCGGGGAATCTGCACAAGAATTGTATGCTGTGAAAAGAATCAATATGCTAGATCTGAGCTAATCTTCTGATAATGAATTTATGTCTGTCAGACTTCCAGAGAAATCTGCACAGAAAGGAAGAGCTGATTGGTGGAGTCAAAGACAACGTCTGTGTCTACAGGGAATGTCAGTCAAAGGAGAAAAAGACATTTAGGTCTATATATACATTTGCAGTTGTTACCAGACTTGACGTTTTTTGCCTCAGAGGCACGATGTGTCATACAGCGTCAGTTTCTAGGGAAGCAGGGCTTTGAAAATCAATTATGCAACTGGTGCATTATGTATAGTGACCTCTACTTAATAAAGTTCTAATGTATAACATTGGCCTAATGATAATATCAGTCAGAGACGGGTAGTTAAAATCTTGTCAGTTTGAGGAAAAATATCAACGACTGATGACCCGTCCTACAAGCGCTGGAGAACATATATTAAACTAGGACTCATGACAAAAACGAGCAAAACTCAACTTTTAGTCTGGTGACATTATTTAGTTTTATTTGCTTTTATTGAGCTCTTACACAGTTTGAGGTGTATATTTTGTTGTGCATTTGCTGTGGACAGTGATGCAAGAAGTACTCAGATCCCTCAATTAGATCTAAGCAAAACGCAAAAATACAAGTACTTGTTTGACAGATATGTTATTATATGGGACATTGTGACGTTGTGAATACTGATGAAAACATGAGCAGCTCCTATTGTTAGGGCTGGTGGAGGTTTAACTATATGGAGCACTCACTCTGAGCCTCTAAAATCGCCACGGATGGGTTCACACTGAAGTAAGCTGAAAGCCCACTGTTCCTGATCAATACGGTGAAGCTGGCTACATAATAGAACATTTTAGCTGTGATTCTGGGCCCAGTGCACCCCCACCCCACCCCCACCCCATGCCCAACAATCTCTGGACAGAGGCCTGATCCGCACCTTGGTCGCAAACAGTTATTTGTGCAAATACTCCGTAATGTAAGGAGTAAATACAATTATTTTACTGCTTCCAATCGAGTCGGAGCCTTCCCCATCTCGAATCATACATTTCAAACATGTTTGATATTTACGATTCTAATTCCGGCCGACTCCCATTGAGGCCGCAATAGCCAATGAGAGCGAGCAGACCAGGATGCATCACCAACCGGATGTTGTGCACTTTTACAGTTACAAACATGGCAACCGCCATAAACAAAACTGAGCCTCAGGCCAAATGAAATTAAAAAACGAAGACCAGCTTGTGGCATTATGGCAGCAACGCGAGTGCTGTCTAGTGAGAGATATACCACAACAGAGCTGACGAGGAAAAAGCATGGGCAGAAATTGTGGTGGTGTTGGATGTGACAGGTGAGTGAACATGCTAATGCTAACAAAGTAGCAGCAACTTTTAGTATCAACTGTTACCAACTATTACCAGTTACTTTTGTGAGATCATGTGTCTGTGCAATCGACACTGTGAAATGTGCGTTCTAGTGTGCGTTCAGAGGATCATAATGTTGAAAACTCGGGTGAAACCATACGTATGTCTATGTTCTCTCACATTTTTAAAATCAGTGAGGATTTGATAATCGTCTAATGTGTAGCCACCTTACGGGAGACCTTGTGTATCAGAAACTGATGCCAAAAGCCCTGACCAAGCATCGTTTTTTGACAGGCTGGGAGTGAGACTAGGCTGACTTTATGTACAGGTAGGTGGGCTTAATCCCGTGGGTTCCAAACTACAGGTTGGTCCCAGATGTTTAGTGGTGACTGAAGTCTACATATGCCCCTAAACCAAACTTTAACAGCATTAATATATTATATAGAGATAAAGTGAACTACTCGAATTTTTTCTTTTAATCCTTTTAGCATTACAAGGAGTGTGAAATGCTGAAAGCAAGTTTCTTATTTGAGTAGTTCACTTTTTCTCCTATTATTTTCAGTAATGAAATATTTTGTCCACACTGGAACTGTGACGGTAATTCAGGCCAGGATTCTAACGTTAGTCTAGGGAAATGCCCCAGGCTACTTTCATCATATCATCACATTATATCATCAGGTCAGAAGCAGGCAAAGGGCTGATGGTCTGGATTTCTGTGAGGCTGCATTTGTCCTGTGTTGTTTTCTCTTTCATTCACACATTTTGTTTTAGACCACGGCCTGACACTGCAGTCCAATCAGCTTGCCAGGACCAACAGGAATTCTCTGGGGGCTGTGGATGGCCTATGTGGGTCACGCTGCTGCATGATGTGCATCAGTCCCCTCCAAAGGGCTCTGCAGATACATTTTGGGATTGTGAGATAAAAAACGGGAGGGAAAAAAAGTTCTGTGACTCGGAACCGTATTTATTCTTCAGACTGAATCATTTTTGTGAAATAGGTCCTCAGTTATTGAAACTTAGACGGAAAATACCTCTAGTGGAACTGCCAGAACCTCAAAGACCTGAATAAGCTCCAACCAGACACTCACAAGGCAAAAAGGCTGGATCCCACTGGCTGCAGCCTGACAACAGTTTGCATTGTATGGGATTATCATAGGTATGTTTTTTTTAATGTAAAATCTTAGTATGAAAAGTACAGAGTAGCTACCATCTGTCAGATTAATGAAATCGAGTATAAAGTACAACAGCTACTCTTAAAATGTAGTGGAGTAGAAGTATAAAGTAGCATAAAATGTAAATACTCAATAAAGTACAAGTACCTCGTATAATACATGTTCATGTTCAATGTTTTATAGTTCTTAAAGTGTGGCAAAGCTTTGCATAGTGCTGCTGTTCCTCAGGCAGAACAGTGGGTGGTAAATGGATAACCAGCATGAGACCTTAAGATCAAAATCTCTTTTAAGAGACCTCTGAAAATGCAAAAACGGTGCCACATTTGTGCCTTTCTTTTGTCAAACATTCATTTATTCTCTGGTATGACTTGTTTATTTAACGAAATACTTGAGGAAAAAGAAACAAACAGACCCCTGTGCACTGATATATCGAAGCAGCACAGCAAAAAAGAGCAAAGCAAAAGAGAAGTGTGGTACACCTAACCAGAAATCATTAAGCAATGATTCCACTGTGTGCATGAAACCACTTTCACTAACTCAAAGCTGACCTCACCGTCCAGCCAGGAGCTCGAAAAACACCCGCTCTAACTTTAAAAGACCACGATGCATTATCGTAAACGGGCAGAGGTGATGGAGAAGCTCATTTCCAGACTGAGACCAAGCGGCTACAAGCTACTGTTAATTGGAAATAAATTATCTGCACCACACCTCTGTAGAAAGTACGTTCACAGGAAATACACGGACTTGACTGTGTGCATACTGAGTTTTTGCCGAGTGATAATGCAGTTACTGGTACTGAATAATTAACCGGATCGACCAGCCACGTTAAAAAAGAGATGAGCTGCATGATTCCCTCGTGTGTGTGCGTGAGGCTTCTGTGGACAGCTGATTATCACGTACGTGCTCTGCTGCGGGAACAAGGCAACAGACATGTCGCGCCGCATCTGTGCCCCGTGGATTTCAGCCTTACTCAGAAAAAGGAGGATGATACACTGAAATTACATCATCTTGAGACACATCAACTGGTATAAAACAAAACAAACCACTATGTCCATCAAGTTGTTATACGGTCTCTGGGTAACGCATTCTACGAAGCCCGTCTCTGTAATGCTTTAGCTCACATAATGAACACACATCATGCGTTACATGTGGTTATGGTTATGGTTAACCCTAACCCTCCTTATAATTATGATTATACAGCACTATAGTCAAAATAGAAAGCGTCATAAGAAAGTTAATAATGCACTGTAGATGCATGCTTGAAGTTAAGTGTTATCGATCTCGACTCTAGAATATTATAAGGTGCATGCTGGGACGTCTGCTAGTATGCTGATGGTGTTTTTAGACTCGATTATATACGTTCAGTGAAATCTCAGCAGCACATTCATTAAACTCATCATTTTAATTCAGAAGAACTCAAGATATAAATTCTGAAGTTGTCTGAAATATAGATATTAAGCTAAGTTAACTAAAAAATAGTTTTAAATAAATTAATAACGAAAGAGTATGTGTGCTGTTTTACAGTGTATACTGATAATGAGGTGTTTTTTGTTGTGTTTTTTTGCAGAGAGAAAAAAAGTATAAAATGATTATTATTTCCTTAAAAAAAATTATGTGGTCAGCCTTAATACAAGATTAATAATATTTAATCTAATACATGTAGCATCACTTCTCCCCCATACTATAAATTAACATTTGGACGGAACTGCCTGCATTAAAATTGTTAACTAACGCATTTTTGTTTTATTGTTCTTCCACTTTAACAGTGCTCAAACGTGGCACACAGACAGTTCATTAAAATATAATGGCTAAATAAAACAGCATCTCTAAGACAGACTTGTTTAGAGACCTCTGAATTTAATCATTTGAGGGCAAACCAACAGTTACAAAATGCTGGTAAGCTTATCTTAGCATTTCTGCACAGGAAAGATTATTTTGGAGTGAGCTGAGTGATGAGCTGTTTGGCTCCATCTGAAATGATCCATTTCCACCCCCCAATTCCCCTCATATAATAACATTCCACCCCTGTGGAGAGAAGTCTATGAGTCACCACCAGTGTTCCTCTGCTTGTGGCGAAGGATGCACTGGAGAGAGAGAACTGACAGGAATCATAATTTGACACTTTCCAGTGAAACGACAAGCAGAGAGAGAGAGAGGGAGAGAGAGAGGGAGAGGGAGAGAGAGAGAGAGAGAGAGAGAGAGAGGGAGAGAGAGAGAGAGAGAGAGAGAGTGAGAGAGTGAGTAAAAAAAATCAGTACTTAAAAATAATAAGCATGTCATGGCCTGATTGGTTTGGTTTTCCCATATTTAACTCAGTGGACTGGGAAATGAGAGAAAGTCAGAGAGGAATGGTGGCTGAAATAAAAAATGAAACAAAAGACAGTGAATGAATAAAGTGAAGGAGGGGTTTAAAAATATAGAAAAAGGGGGATGAGAAAAAGAGAAAATAACCAAGAAGAAAAGAAAGAGAAAGGAACAAAACAGTTCAAAATTACATTACATTACAACTTTTTGTTTTAAGCACTTCTGTTCTATGGATTTATTAAACCAGAAACAGTTCATGGTGTAAATCCGTCCCCTGTTGCCTGACTCCAGCTCTTCATAAAACACATTAGGTCACGGAGACCAGATATCCTAAAATGTGAACAGTCCCGAAAACTGGACTAAACTCAGATTTTGAGTTCTAACAAAGTTCTAACAAAACATTAAACTGATTTAATTGTGAAACAACGTTACAACCCTATATTGGGATAAATAAAGTTGTTTGATTGATTACGAACAAAGGGACACCATTCTTGTTCTCTATTGGCAACAAAATCGACTGCAGGAGTAAAGCCTTTTGAAATATTAGCCTACATTAAGAATAAAGTAGAAGAGCAGTCTAAACATGGAGCATATAAACATATTTTGAAAGGACCATTCCAGTCTATTTTTGACCTCTCAACATTAGCAGAGCTTGTCTCATCTCCTACAAATATTATTGTTAAAATTCTATCTTGTGTTTACTTTAGTAGATCTGAGATTGCATTTTAAACCCCATTCACTGCCACTGTTGAAACAAGGTATAGAAACACTATAGCACCCTGTAAAGTTGCTAGGCACTGGTAATTCACCCCTTTAAAGAAAACGTCTATGTTTATTTGGTCAAAAATCGCTGAGTGAGAGACAGAGAGTGGAGCAAGGAGCTGTTGAGACAAAAATGATTACGCCTGGAAAAATAGTTCCTTACAAGTGTTGACCCCCTAACCTGAGTATTATTATGATGACATTTTCAGGTACTTTCTGTAATGTTAACTGAATATGTTCCAAATGTAAACAAACAAGTTATCCTACACACAAAGCTACGTTGGTAAAAATGGGTGAGGTTTATGTAACCAATGTGGCCAATGTTGACAAAGGACAGTGACATGCAACACTGGTATGGCCCTTTAAAAAAAACAAAATTTTTAATCCTCATTAATGTCTAGAAAAGGTCAGAATTTCTTGACAAATTTCACATCATGCCGGGGTTCTGATCTTTTGGTAAAAGGGACCAAAAGTTTTCTTCACATTTACCTAAATAATATGAAAATCATGCCTAACATGTAGTACACATCTGCGTCAGGTGAGGTGTGAACACTGCAGAAGCACAAAGAATAAACCCTCTTAGCCGAGTGAGAAAAAGAGAAAGAAATGAAAGATAGTTTGCCTCATTACACCAGCCTTTGACCGGCCGCAGACAGGAAGTAATGAGCAGAGGGACAGCCAGTCATTAGCCTAAATAGCTGCAATGGCAAAGGAAAGTCATTTTTACTTTCTGATGGTGATGTTTAAACCTCTGTGAGAGAGTGTTGAGCTTTCTGCTGGGACTTCAAACTCCTCTGAATTAATCGTGTCACTGACTGCATTCACAAATAAAATCTTTGCCTTTAATTTGTCCAGACCCAACTTTGTAAGATTTTATCACCATAACCTTTATAATACTGTTATAATATAATCTTATTATTCCTATTGAATAGCACTGCATTCAAAAAGCTGCATGCCCATAAAGAAAAAAAACAACAAAAAAAAAACTGTAACATGAACTTTGATTTCATGCTTGTGGTGCATTTATATGAGTAGGTGTGTGTGTCTGAACTCTGATTTCACGCCTCCAAAAGGCTTTGAAGCTTACAATGATCTGCAGAGAGAGCGAGAGCGAGAAGAAGAAAGAGGTCTTAATATGAATTCAGGATTATAAAACTCATAACACCCGCAGGAGAGTTTCACTCCTGATTGAATGTTTATTGACATAAAACCAGTGTCACTGCTGACAGCGATGGGAGGTTGAGACACTTTAGAGAGTGAGAAATTTCATAATACAAAAAAGCTCTCCTGGCAGTTTTCAATGTTGACAGAAAGACATGGTGGCATGGGAATATTTGTTTCTAAACGGATTTTAACTTTGAGTTCTACTGGCTGTGTAAAAGAAAGGTTTTGTGTTGTTGACAGCTTCCCTAAAACCACTGGACCCAAAAAGATTTGGTCCAGATTAACCAAATAACTCCAAAATAAAGTATGCTGTTATTTGTGTTCTAATTTGGGTCGCTGTTCTCTTTTAACGGATAATTTTTGGGATCATTCTGTATTTTTTCTTGCTGTCAATAGAGCCCATAAAAAGACTAAAACCAACAATGTGCTAGACTAGGGCTTTAGTTTGTTTATTCCACTCTATCTGTGACACATCCATACATTGTTTTAAACTTAGGCTTTTACCAAACAGAACTATAACAGATGAATAAACATTTGTGAGTATTTATTGCAGTAGGATGGTGTTTGTGAAACAAACTCTTGTAAAAAGAAGGTACATGTATCTTGTACCTCACCTAATGTAATGCACTCAGACAATTTGTGCGTATATCAAACGTGCTTTTTGTTATTTTTGCAATTTCTAGACTCTTCAGTACTTTGGTTCACTGTCTGTCGGTGTTATGTTTATTTTCTTACTCCTGAGGGTGTCTGTGTCTTTAAATTCAATAAAGTTTACACTGATTACACCCCCCCCCCCCCGATAGACAGACATATAACACATAAATTTTAAAGGCAAATCCTGCAGCAAAAACAGTTTACCTGCTTATAGCACAAAACTCTGCGGTTCAGGCAGAGTGAATGTGTTATGAAGTGGAGAGTGAGCACAATGAGACATCTTCATCAACATGTTACAGAGCTCCCAGACATTTACAGCTGCTACAAAACATGCAGCAAATGATTTAAAGTTGCACCTTAAACAGTCTTTGTCAGTGTTACACCTTAATGGTCTGCTCTTTCTGTTTGTCTTCATTTCTTTTGGTCTGTTTGTCTTCTGTTTTTCTCCCCATTATTACCAAATCTCAGGTCTAATATCTGTACACACAGTACTGTGTTTTTATGTAAACAGTAACACTCCTGTCTGCTGTGTCCTCTGCCCATTTATAAAACAAACAACTTTTAAATAACACAATTCTGAATTCATAAAACATGCAGATGTTCTAGCAGACACAGATGAATATTGAAAAAAAACCAACAACATATATATCCTAACAGAAAAAATATTTTATAATTCTCTCCGTGTTACACTCACAGTGAACTATATTGGGCAACAAAATCCAAACATAGACTCTGAACCCAAATGAAAGGGTTGTTTACTTTCTGGTAGTTTTGTTGATTTTGCTGTTACAAAAAGCCTCTTCTTCACAAGCTGGTAGTCATTTTCTTCACATTAACAGGTGAGTGAACAATCTGTCTTAAAAATGTGTAGTACTGTGATTTAAAAATGTTTTTTTTAAATCAAAATGTTTCCAAAATGTCAAATAAAATTTTGTTTGGTAATACAAGAACAGTAGACACAAGCAGACAGCTGTGGAAAGTGAACAGATTTGGTAATAATGACACACAGTAAGAAAATAATTTAATGGACCAAAAAAAAAAGAAAGAAACAAAATAAAGCCAAAAAGGACATGAGAAACATTTCATTCCTTTTTTTACCATAATAGAATGAAATCATTGCATTTTTCAGCTGTAACATTGGTTCCATTTTCTTCCTTTTTGTTTTGATTTTTAGCCGTGACGCTGCTTCCAGTCACGATGAGGAACTCTGTGGTGTTTTTCTTCGCTGTCGGCATTGCCACGTTTGGACTTGGTAAGAAAAACGGCTTGAAGAAGGAGTCATTTTTGTTTCATTTATGATCACTGAAAAGCACAGTCAAGTGTGGCTATTCAAGAGAGATGACATGTTTAACTAGGAAACACATCAGCCTGAAGGAACAATTTGGCAGTTCAGTGTGTGCAGTTTGCATGTTTTGCTGTTGTGTCATGTGCTTCCAGCTCATACTGTGCAAATTCAGATATATGTTGTAGTTCTGTTTTTTTGAAATACATAAAACAACATTTTTCAGGATGCAAATACGATTATTTATACTGCAAGTAATGAAGACTCATTACTTGCAGAGAGAGAGAAAATCATGTGAGAAGATCAATATCTTCTGCACATTTGCACAGTAAATCTGAAGCTACAGCCAAAGTTTGTTGGCTTAAAGACTAGAAACAAAGGGAAATGACTGACGAAATGACTGAGGCTCAGTCATATATAACATAACACAGCAACCAGTACCATTTAAATTCACCAGTTAACACATTATACTGAATATTGTGTGTTTATTAATGCAAAAACTTCAGTGTAAAAACAGCTTTTTGTGGTTTTATGAGGGTAAGTTACTAATCCTGTTGAAAAAAGTAGTCTGACACACTACCTCCCCATAAACCGCAACTTGTTGTTTACGCAATTTAGATTTTGTTTGCATGCCATAAAAAGGCGTATAACATGTTAATTAGTGAACTTTAGAGGTATTAATAGGATGATTTTGGACAGAACCAGACTGGTTGCTTTCCTGTTTTTACATTTGGAAATGCTAACCTGCATCTTGCTGTAGCTTCCTAATTACAGTACAGTCATGAAAATTGAAGTTTAGTGTAATACAACTTTTACAAATAGCAAAGTACATAGAGACATATCACCTAAATGTCTCCATATTCCCAAAATCAAGAAGATTTGACTGCTTTTAATTCAAATCTTGATCTCAGACATCTCTGGGGGCTGCAGTGAAATGCTGAAACTTATGTTTAGTTCACAAACAATCACTGTAGCCCTTCAAACAGAAGTCATAGCCACAACAAAGTGAACTCTGTGTTGTTTTTCAAGGCCTCTCTCTGCAGTGTTTCTCGTGCCCTGGAGGCTCCACCAGCAACTGTGAAATAAAACAGGAGTGTCCCCAAGAGGAAGACGGCTGCGTAAAAGTCACCAGAGACAGTAAGCATTGTTCAGAAATTTATGTTAAGATTAAGAAGTACAAAATCCATTTTATGTTATCATAAAAATCACTTTTAGAACATAGAGTAGCTATTGAGAGTGCAGAGTAGCTTATATGAATAAAGGGCCATGTAGGTGATTTTAGGGGGGTTGTCAAAAAAAGACATGGCTCTTGTTTCCTGCCACCCCCCTTCTCCATCCCCTATGCAGGGGCAGAAAACTTGTTTAGCTGAAGATCAGTGAGTCAGTCTGGTCTGATTGATTTATTGATCCTTTATCTGATGTAAATTTGTACTGAATTATAATCTATAATCCTGAATTTGTGAAATATCCGCAGCTTTATTGTGCTCTATATTGAAAAATGCATGGTGCTGGCCTTGGTGCTAACGTAGAGGACGGATTTGTTACTGCGCCTTTTTATTGCTCTGCTCTTGTTTGTCTTGGATCAGTGATGTTTTTTAAATAAATATATAACATAAATACTACCTTATATATTGTGTTAAACTCTATATACAGTGTTTTATAGATCATTGAACTTCACTTATAGATGCCACTTATTCCTGTGAACTGGATTTTTACAGGTGGCTGTTTTTGTCATGTCACATTGGAGCAAAAATGGTTTTAGAAGAATTTTACATCAGACTTTAATTAAAATGGCTGACTTTGCCTTGTCTGTTGTTGTTGTTATACAAATGTATAACGAGGAGGCATCTGTTATAACAAAAATAATAATGCTAACTAGACTAATGCTGTGTTTCTCACACTGTCTCCCCTCAGACACGACTTACACGACCTGTGTGAGGTACGCAGACTGCGACTTCAGGACTCTGTCTGCCAGATTCATCCTCCCCAGCTTCACCTTCTCCTGCTGTCAGAAAAATCTCTGCAATGGCCCCCAAAAAGATGTGTGGGAGAGATTCAAGGACTTTTTTCGGAGAAAAGATTAAGAAAAAAGAGGAAAACACACAGTCACGAGTCCTGATGTGTGTTGATTCTTCCATGTAACACTTAATTGCTGAGCCACTGCTGAACATTTTCAAACAATAAAGTCTTGATAAAAACATGTGTGCTTACTATGACGTGTCCGTGACAAACAGCTGAGTGGGATGAAATATATAAACTGTTGTTCAATTTAGACAGAACATGGTGGAGAAAGACTGCGAAGGGAAACAACAGAAAGTAGATTGTGTAAACATACGTGTCAAGACGGTGATGCTGTTGGTTGCTTGCTGTTGGTTGGTTGTAGGTTGAAACAAACAGCATGTCCAGTCAGAGTCATGTGTGATGGCTGGATTAAAAACTCTGATTTCAAAAGCCCTCAGAAGGAGCCTTAAACCTGCTGGAGCACAACAACAGCTTAAAAACAGTCTGAAGAGGAACATCAAAGTCCATGAAATGCACAAATACATGCTGCTGCTGCCCTTGAATAATAAGCAAGATTGCATTGAGTCTCTAAACAAGCTGCAATTTCCCCCTACAGCCTATTATAGAAGAATATGCGTGTGTGTGTGTGTGTGTGTGTGTGGCGGGGGGGTTATGTCACTTTGATTGACAGGTCTGACAGCTCTGTGATTGATTACCCTCCAACCAACTACAGCATGATGTGCAGACCCACCACAGTGTGTGTGTGTGTGTGTGTGTGTGTGTGTGTTTGTATCAGCAGGCTCTTTGAGCTGTGAAGTCTCTATTAGAGCGTGAGGTCATCGGCTGGGGGCGGGGTCAGAGGTCAGACGGTCCACCCACACAGAGCTGCAGAAAAAACATCAGGGAAGCATTAAGTTCCTTTACTGCAGTAAAAGTACAAATACCACACATTAAAATACTCTGTTACTGTAAAAGTCCTGCATTGAAAATGTTTCTTCAGGATAATCAGTAAATGTCCTTAAAGTAATCAGAGTAAAAGTGCTCAAAAGTTCCCTGTGACTGTT
>JAQLOL010000008.1:21862580-21884007 GCA_029783665.1 Naso thynnoides
CAGATTCATTCTTTTAGACCCCGAACGTAACATAAAAAATACCCCAGGGTTGAATTTGCCCGGAATTGTCCTTTAAACAAGCGCTTTTCACCTGCCTGTTTCCATACTGTCTGGCTTTAATGGACTTTATTTTCTTATTTTATTTTGGAGAACACTCTGATGTATCACTGGTGGAAGGTTTAGAGTACAGTACTGTTGGAAATTCTTTGATAGCAGTCAGCCCGTCCAAGGCAGGCCTCTCGAATGCAAAACGATGTTCACACATCATTTTAACATCACAGCTGTAAAAGCCCTAACCTTTGAAGCAAAATAACAAACTGGAATCATGCAATTATGCTTGATAAAATAATAGAGGAAAGTACACATTTGAACAAGCAGTGGATATTTTTGGATAAAATATTACAATCACTACAATTATAGCATATACTCACAACTGTATCACAGTAAACATGGTTAAAAATGTTTTTTTTTAACAGATTTAAACTGTGATGTAGATTTTTCCACTTTGTTTCTGTTTTTTTGTACAGTGCATCATGTGTCAATATACATATCAGGTCTATGGCTGTGCTAAAAAATTAACATGGCGATATATCACAATATTTATTTTTTGTGATATCTGTATTGTATCTTGACCCATGTGTCGTGATACGCATCGTATCCTGAAGTCTTCACCAAAACCCAGCCCAACACTTCACAGAGGAAGTGGCACAGCACTTTATTTTCATGTTTTCAATTTCAGTGTGTCCAGTTAGAATTCAAGAATGCACTTAAATTTAATTTCTCATTTTGATGTTTTGGCAGCTACATCAGTGTGTTCAGTAATCGGTTGATACCCTTCAAATAAATTGGAAAGGAAATTCCGAATTAAACTTTTTTAAAACAATTTGTCTGCTGAATTATCAATATAAGGTGATGCATTCAGACTAGCCAGATTGTGCGCGGCAACTTGAATTTCAGCTCTGTTCTAATATTTTCAGTGAACTCCATGAAATATGTCAGTTTATCACGATATGCGTCGTACTGTAACGTATTGTGATTTGATCGTATTGTGCCCCATGTATCCTGGCTGTGGCTAGGATGCGCTCTCATATCGCAACAGCCAAGGAAGAACTGACCGGGGTGCGCGCGGACATCGCCACAACTCGAGAGGAAGCGGTGAGGGCACGAGCAGACGCAACCCCAGCTGAAAGGGATGAATAAAAGAGAAAGGCACGGGCACACACACCACCTTTCATCTAATGCACTGCAATCGACCGGAGCCGTCGGACCCAAAGACTACAGGAGGGAGGGAAGTTGTTAACCAACGAAAGAGACTGTCATCACTGGAGATGGACAGATTTGAAAACATGTGCAGACACACACGTTCTCTGGACTGTCGGTCTGAGATACAGACAGCAGCTCTGCTGTTGTATTATCAAATGAATGAGTGAATCGATGTATTTTGTGGGAAATATGGGCGGGACTCTGATACGCTATTAGCTTCTCCCGTACCCTTTTCGGCCATGTGCTGCACTGTAAAACTGAAATTGTGTGTGATGAAGTCTGATTATATGAACATGCCCGAAATAAATAAATACATAGAATCCTGAAGTCTTTGCCAATACGCAGCCCTAAACAGGCCCAAAATTCTAAATTTCTTTTAAATGACGTCGCAATCTGTTAAACAACGGACACCCTCTCTCTTTACATCCTCAAACAAACAAATTTAAAAACAACAACAACTCTCCACTGATGCAGATTTGTGTTTTTTGCCTCATGTGCTTTCAGAACCACAATAACTATTGATGTAGGCTCGTAAACACAAGCCACTAACTGTGATATTGAGCTGCCCACACAAATAAACCTTTCTTGACTTAATACCTGCAGGTGGTCTCATTTAACCTTTGTAAGGTCTCGATTGCAAATCATTTAAAAACGTTTTGAGATTTGCCTGAGAGGCACTAGATACTGCGTGTCAGTACGATGAGGCAGAAAGCGCTCAGGGTGCGGTGAAATGAAAGGAGAGAGGGGCCGCAGCGGCAGGATGGCGGTAAAGCAGCAATTGCAGAGTCTCTATGTATGCATATGTATCAGCGCTGAGGCAAGATGGATGGCTTAAACTGCAGATATTATTACAGCTAATGATTCACCTCAAGTGGCCATTACTCGGCAACGATCCGTCTCCTGTCTCCCTCGCTTCGGGTTTGGGGAGTTGACAAGTGGACTGAAGTGAGACAGCGTGTGCGCGTGCGTGTGAGAGGATGTGAGTGTGTCTACGGTAATGTATGTTTATGTGCAAGAGAGAGAGAAGACTAGATATCCATTTGACATCCGTTCATGTCTTCCACCGTCTGACCCGACAGTGAAACTACCGTTCTTAGGTGTTTTGGTTTTGGTGCAACTCATTATGAGGGTGTCGCTGCGGTGGTGTAAGAGAAGGTCGATATCCATCCCCTCACTCACCAGAGAAAAAACAGATTGCTGCATTTATATTGCACGTAAAATAATAGAAGGTTCAGGACTGAGATTACTCATCAATTACTGGGACAAGAGCGACTGTACGGTAAAGTTCATGTGGCCTTTTTGGAGCTGAACGCGAGCTGAGGAGTACTACTTTCTTGTCTGTCAAATAAAAATGAGTGAAAATGGTATGCAGGGTCAGCGTCTCACCAGATTTCAAACGCTGAGGGAGAAAAACTGACAAAACGGAATAGTTTCTGTAATGGTACCTCCAGACAAATACTGCTTTGACAACCATTTCTGAAGTTAACTAAACTAAATCTTTTTTGTTTTCAGAGCCAATAGATCACCTTTCCTTGGTGCAAAAGGACAATTAAATATGAACTAGACTGAGTGAAATTGGATTTTGAAGAACAAACCTTCTAACATGAGATAAAAAACCTCTTCTTACAAGAAATTATTTCAGTTTTTACAGATTTCCTTGATGGGATTCGCTTTTTGCAAGTGCCGTAAAATAATTTGACAGAACAAGAGGAGAGTCTATAATCTTGATAACTTAGTTGAGCTCTACAGAGCTTTCAAAGTCTCTCCTTGATCACTGAGCTGACTTTTGAGGAGGCTACTCTACTCCAATAAACATTATATCCAGGGGCAGCAACTGCTGTTTTCAGTGAAGAAGCTTTGGAATACCTCGCTGACAAAACAAATGGAAAATTTGGCATGAAGGTGGTGGACATACTTTGGCATGTAGCGCTAAAAATCAGATATTTTCCTAAAGATTTGGCCAAAAATGACAGAGACAAAAGGAGAATGAGAATAGGACTCTGCTAGAGAAATGAAAAGGCAACTGTGAACTTTCTTTTTTGTCTTGGTATATATACATGCCACAGCTGAAAATCAATAATTTTTTTTTTTTTTTTTTAAAGTGCAACTGTGTACTAAGTTTGACTCACACTATGCTACACTTTATTAGGTGATAATAAGCTAGTGTGGTAAAGCTTCTACGAGGCCTGTCTCTATAATGCATTATAACACATCATGAACATATTTAACACATTATAATGCATTATGAACACACTTACAAGGCGTTATGTGGTTATGGGTACGGGTATGATTATGGTTAGGGGTAATGCCAATCTTGCTTTTAGCTATGACTATAGAGCACTATAGGCGCATCATAAGCCTGCATGAGCTACAGGAGCCGAGGGAGAGTGGTGGAGGAAGTTAATGAGAAAACCGGTGCTCGTTTTTTTCAATCGTCTGAAACCACAAATTCAAATTAATCGATAAAAATCGATTGATTGCCCGGCCCTATTGGCTGCACAACAAAAGTGCAGAAAACATGGGATGCTACAGAGCATGATGGTCACTTGTATATATACCTTTTCATAATAACAAGGGCTTTCCTGGGTAAGGGACCGATTTTTTTTATTTTTTAAATTTCTAGTTGTTACGTGCATGTGCATGTTCATGTGCATGTGCGCGTGTGTGTGGTAGTTTGCTTGTTTTTACTTGAATTAAACCAGCACATGCTTTTATGTTGAAGTAGTTCTCGTCGCTGTAATCAATCCACCTGTCCGTACTGGCTGTAAAACAAAACCTCTGCAGAGCAGCTACACTGTAATAAAGGAGTTTGAGTATTTTCAAGAATTATGATTGTCGCCAGGATAAAAGGTTGGTTATATACCTACCTTCAGTGTCTGCCAGGATAACAACACCGACTCGATTTGTGTAACCCAGAATGCTAGCGCCTTGACTTGGAAATTTCTAACCTTTGGAACACATTTCTACATAGGCATTATAATGTCTGCCACGGAAGTCACTGTATGCTGGTGGCCAGTATAGAAGGCTTAAATGACTACAGCGACTTGTAGCTTTCCCTTACATATGATTTGAGAATTTTGTATTAGGAAAGACGTGAAATTGTTCTCGAACCAGCAATCAGAGCCAACGCTCACCCAAAAAATACAGAGAAAATGCAGGTTAATTCTGTGTGTGTTACCTGGTTGCAGGAAGGGTGCTAACTCTGGTGAAGAAGACAGACGGCTCCACGTCAACATGGACTCCCAGAGACAGCTCCCTGTAGTAGCCCTCTACCTTGCCTGCTCCTCCTGAGTACTTGAAGTTCAGCACTGCCTCCAGAGTCTGCAAAAGGACAAGCAGAGCATTCAAATTTAGATCAAGATTTGTTTTGACAGTGTGCTACGTTAAAGGGCTGATTCAGGTGGGAAAAAGTGATCCACTGTTAGTGTTTCCAAAGCACATCTGTATGGACGGAAGCATGATTGGGGTCAGATTGGGTCCCACCATTCCATCAGCAAAAAAACTGACGATTTCTACAGATCAATACATCAAAATCCATTATAGTGAAATAATAAATGCACAGAAGCAAAGCTACTGTTCTGTGTGATAAAACGGAGGTAAAATAGAGAGAAAGTCTGACGAGTAGAGGGGACCAAAGGCTCCAAACAGATGATTATGGTTTGACGTGTCTTGTGCTAAAACGGTACGAGAGGACAGGGTGGGAGCAGGGGAGTTCGCTGTGCTTCACAGTGACGGGGGGGGAAAGTGGACACAGAGACTTACTCAGAGGTACTCAGAGGTATTCTGCGCAGAGTGGGGGCGGTGGGGAACAGAACAAGCAGCCAAGTGGACGAAGGCTGTGGAAATTAAAAGTGCCAGTTTATGGTGAGACAGCACAAGCTGACTCAGGCAATAGGCTAAAGCGGGGTAAAACGAGCGTCCAAGGTCCCGCTTTTCTTCCTGTGCCTATATCATCTCTCTGTATTTTGCTGATGGCGGCACTGGCTGTGCCTTCCAGAAAAAATTTCACTGATTCCTCGACTATTTTCTCTCTTTACACCCTATTGTGAGGGTGCAGAGCGCCAAGTGGAATGATTCGGAGCCTGCTGGCTAGACGTCTGGCCTATTACAACCTAATGACAGAAGCACACCGCAAAGAGCAAAAGGAGATGAAAACATTAGGGAGGATTATTCTTTTTGTAAACCAAGCACACTTATTCCAAACTTTCACTGATTTCAAACTGTATGAGCTTCATTTGACACCCTTGGCCTATCTTGCTGTCATAATCTTTTCCTTACCCTTGCATCAGTGCTGTTATTTTTAGCAAAGCAAGCAGTGTGGCTCTATGAACAGGAATATGGATCGGTCCTTCATTTTCCAGACTCAAATACAGTAAACAACAACAGGATTCTCCTGACTTTTCATCTACCACTAACAGGTACACATTCTCACCTGTCCAAAATATTATACACACATTCAGAATTACTTTAGGGAACATTCTGTCTTTCTCTAACCCCACCACGGGGTTTACCTTAGCGTCATCTATTGGACAAATTGCCATTGAATTTGGAGCAGACATCTGCTGATTCCCTTTTTATCTTGTTCATCACCACAGATCATGAAAAAAATCCTCAGCCTCATGACACGGGTTGCTAAACGAGGCGGCTCTGCAAACTCTGAACCCATCAGTGGTCACGTTGCTAGCTGCAGGTTTGTTTTAATTTATCCTCTTGAACTCTCGTGTTATGGACACCAGAATTTGGCGACCACACACAAGCAGACATTCCTATCACTAATTGACATCCACGGATGCCGAGTGCTTTCAGTTTTTGTTCCACTGTAAATTGTACCAATTCCAGGTGATTTGGTCAATCGCGTTTTAGGCCCATTGAATCCATTATTAAAAACCACAAACTGGTACTTCACAATCAACCCTCCCAACCGAGGATGTCTTTGAAAGCACCTGTTTTTATTGACTTGTTTTTAAAAAATGTACTTTTTCTATCAAAGGCAGTTTTTAAAGAAGTTTGTTTTTTTTTTGGCAGCATTATTTTGAGAAAATGGAGCAGTCCTGAGAGCTGGAGCTCATTGCTGACATTATCACCGGCTGAAAACCACTAAACAACACGAGGAGCACGTGTACACAGCTAATCCAACGAAAGTAGCATTCAGTGAGTTTCAAGTGTTTGGAAACAGGCGTTTATTTTGTTTTTCGACCAATTAGCTGAGTGAACAAGCTCCTTTGTTGTTTTCAGCTGTTTTCAGACAGCAGTGATGTCAGCAATGAGCTTCAGCTCTCAGGACTGCACTGTTCATGATAATAATGCTGTAGAACAGTGGTTCCCAAATTGGGGGTCAGGGTCCCCTCGGGGGAATCATGAGACACGGGGGGACACACAGTGTTGACACAACTAGCACATTATTGTATAAACTCTGGTTAGATTTTAAAACAACATTATGGCCGTTAGTCTGTTGTTCTTTGGTGGTGTATGTAGGCCTAACAGTGCGTGTGCACAGCTGCACACAACTTTACACGCCACCTTCAGTAACAGTGGCAGGGATGGTAATTGATAATTGGTCATTCATTTTATTGATACCATTGCCATTATCCATTCTGCTTAATGGTCTGTTTCTTATGAGTCCTTTATTGATTCCTAAACAGTTTTCTGTGTGGAAAAATGTTGGACGACACAAGTTCTCAGTATCCACATTGCGGCTGTTTCATTGCCACCACTGAGCTTGCTGTAGGCTGTCCACAGGCTGCACTGCCCCTGCAGTTGAGTTGTGCCTTTCTCATTTCAGCATCACATGCCTGGGCACTGATAAGAGGAACTGATAAGCTTGGAGGCAAATGTTACCGATTCCAATTTGTTATCGGTTCTCAACCGGAACCGGTTCCCGATTCCCATCCCTAGTCAATGGGGATCCCTCGTCTCTGGCACCGTTATTTAAGGGGTCATGGGCTGAAAAGTTTGAAAACATCATATATAATCAGAAATATGCTTATTGTAAGACTAAATGTGCAAAAAAACAAACTACTCCTTTAATGTCGGTGGCTCTGCCCCTCTGATGAAATGTTTTTCCTCAATGTTGAAGAACACTGACAGTAAACAGTTTATACCTTTGTTTTGATATTTATCAGATACATAAGGTTTATTATTAGTGGTAGGAGAAGCAGTAACAGTAGTGGGTCTAATGCTATGACAGGTGAGGTCTACATTAAGTCACATGATATTGTAAGATGCTAACCTAAATGTTAGCATGCTTTTTTTTCACAATGGAGCAAATCCAACAGCCTGACTCAAAACCCTGATATCCTCTTTAAATACCATTTTCCTAACTATTTGACTTCCCCACAAGGTAAACAGTGGATCCAATCTGCTTTAGCTGTGGTGAAAGAGCGGCAGCCTCACAATGTCAGCAAGAGACAGACACTGATGCTGAAGTGAAGACGCCGGCTACAGAATCAAAGGAGCTGCACGTCGAGATGAATCTTACATGAACTGAGCAAAGACACTGATCGGAAGCCATTCCCATTCATGTCTGTGTTTCCTTTATAACAGTGTTTTCTTCACTTGGTATTTTTCACCTGCTTATTGAAGGATAGGATAGGTGCTGTGCTGTCATTTAATTATTGAACAAAAAAAAAACAAGATAAAAAAAACAAGTGTATCTTTCTCACAACACTGTTTGAGTTGCCAATTAAATGCCTCAAAACTCCATTATTTTCAAAAATCGATGAACTATTAATGACAGAACCGTTACATTTTCAGTGGAAGACATGTTGCTTACAATAAACACAAGCAGTGTCATATTTGTATATTGATAAATTTCCACTGATGGTGAGACTTTCTAATAGCTTCTTAAGAGGTAAATATGCTTTGTCATTTTCTCTGGAGAAGTCAGTGTCATGTTACATGCAGCTGTGTAATCCCGTGGCTGACTGTGAGGTACCAGCGGCCCCAACGCAATCTTCCAGAGGAACAACAATTGCCTCGGCGACACAAGCAAACATTGCTGTGCACCCTGATTTCCTTTTTCAGACCGGGGCCAACATTCAATCCTCTCTGTTCTTCTGCACTCGGCCCCCTCAGGACCCTATTTCAATCGCACTGGGCTAAAAATAGACCCCGCTGTAATGAGCTGACAGTGTTACGATTGGGCTTGTAGCAACACACAGCCTAAGCAGATAGTTTGACCGTGCACATGCATCACCTACACATGCATACAAACAATGTGATTAGTGAGAATGCCCTGATCAAGGTAATAATTTGATCAGGGCATTCACAGCACCGATAACCAGATTGCATGAGCTGCTTTGTATTCAGGCTAATGTTTTGTACCATATAGCCACGAAGCAAACAGGAAATACAAAGATAAGTGAAAATGGGGACATACGGCATTGGATTTTTTTTTACAACTTTCCAATGTTTCAATATGAAAACTGGTATCCTTTAAAAAAAAGACCGTAAATCTGAAAGTTGCATTTATGCAATAACACAAACGCTAATGCTTTGCATTTTGCTAACTGTTCTATAACAGCAGCACATGTTAGCAAATCAGCCATCTGACTCGGCACGGTTTGTTTCGTAGCATTATTTCTGAAGGTTTTACTGAGATTAGGTCGTAGCAGCAAAACTCCTGAATAAGTTGAACAGGGAAATGGTGCCTTTTGCCGAACTTAACTTTTCATTTGTAAGAAAATATAAAATTTATCCAGCTTTAAGTTCAATTTTCCAACAGGCTATTTTTAGCCTTGCCTTTTTTTCTTTTTTACAATCACATCTATCAAAAGACAACAACTGAGTAAATAAAAAGATTAATATGCAATGCATAATGACAAAGCCTGAGAAATAACAAAACTCTGTTAATCTGGTTTCGCTCAGTGCCTCAGTATGCTTCAAACAAAGAATGCTTCAAACAAAGAGCCTTTCAGGTTGTCTAACAGTATCTGAAACCTCAGTACTTTTGAAAATGTATTCAACTTTTCAGCACAGAGAATCACGGCAACTGGCCACATTTATAGAAGTGTAAAAAGTAGATGAGGTTAGATTTTCTCTATTAAGCTTTCTTTTGTTACATTGGTGTGTAACAGTGGTAATGGATAATCTGTACAGAACAAAAGTCCCTCTATCCTAAGACTTTTGACAGACAATCTTACCCTAACACTGTCAGTGAATAAGAGGGCCCCTAATATTACTATCAGACTAATAATGGACATATCTCTTGCCAATGAGTCCCCTTTGTCCGCGACCGAGACAAGACCGAGTCAAAAAGCATTCGATTTCGAGACAAGACCGAGACCTTCAAAAAGTGACCTCGTGACCAAGACCAATCCCGAGTACCACAATGCTAATTACAGGTTACACGCCCACTTTCTGCAAGCTATGATGCAATATGCCTCACTGCATATTCATTAATCATTTGTAAAGTCATTTCTCTGAGTTGTTAACTAATCTAAGAATCAAATCAAAGCAAATCCTATATCAACATGACTGTAGGGTGTAGTTCTAAGAACTGTAATTGGCTGGCGTCTTTACCAGTTTGTCTTTTTTTTTAATGCTGACGTAATCTTATTTAAGTTGCAATGTGCAACACACACGACACAGATACTCATTATAGACCGGCTGTTAGCTTGAATGCCATCACTCCACTTATTTATTCAAATTTCCTTTTTTTTTTCTTTTTTTTAACCCAGAAGTCATTCACATCCGTTGACACACAGCATTTGTCTGACAATAGAGCTAAAATTTTGAAAGTCACACACATTATTCTCTTGATGGGTGGGAAAAAAAAAAAGAAAGAGGAGCCAAAAAGCCTTTTTGATGCTTTGGCAGAACGATAAAGATCCTGACACATCTTGCTGAAGAGATTATGGTGTGGCTACACATCTCCTGACAGAGAGACTGAAGATAAAGCATCCGGTGACAGGTAGGCAGGGACAGGGGCACGTCAACACTGCAGAGGCTCGCAAGCGAGCTGGGCTTCACTAACCTCCCTTTGTTTGCACTGAGGCATTAGCTTGCTGAGACGTTTTTTCAGGAATGCTGCAACACTTCGGGATATTTATTTGCTGGCTGTCTTACTGAGAATTACAAGAAGATCGATATCAATTTAATCAGTGTACATGTAATACAGAGGGAGCTCCTTGAGAGCTTAACTTAGTTTAGCTCAAAGACAGCCTCTAAGCGTAGTACACCTGAGAGACACGAACAACCTGATTAAACAGTCATTCATGTGTTCTTTCTAGTTGTTTTCCCTTACATTTCTAGAAACCCAAAACTGTGAACAGCTGGAACAAGAAAGTAACTTAAATTTATTTTTCTATAACCACTGTCTTAATTCTCATAATAATTTATTTTGAAATTTTTGAAATATCAAAGGCATCCAAAATGCATTATTTGTATCCTCAAGTGAACCCACCAAATGCATTCACTCACCCACAGAGAATTTGCAAAGTCTTTTTTCCGTGTGCTTATTTTATCTTGTGAAGTGCTCATTGCACGGAGGGAAAATGGTCTCAATAAAAAATGGAAAATGCAAGTCTCTACATGGCAAGTGCACACCTGGTTCCTATCCACAGAGCACCTGTAAGTAATCACTAAAAAGATCTTAGCTCACAAATGAGCCGAGTGAGAAAATACGTTTTTAGTGCCCGAAAAGGTTTTGGACAAAAAATGTTACAAATGAATAGTTCACCTTAAGGTCCCCGCTGGTCAGTTAGCTCTCATTTTCATAGTGACATCACGAGCTCCTCACATAGGCAATGAAAGTACGCCTGATGTTTTTGCTCCTAAATTGTGGGTCATATTAAGGAAAAACGTTGATTTTTGTTTCGCCCCCTGGGGGACCGGAGGTCCAGGTGGGTTGGCGAGAGGGATTACTCTTTCCATTTATCTGTATGTTCCGTGTGTTCCCTTTGTGTGTGTTTTAGCCAATCACATCGCATTATGCTGGTCAGGTGACAAACGTTACGGGTTTGATGCAAATGTTAACGTCTACAGCTTCGCTCGTGTTGAGCTGCTCACCAAGTCACTGTCCACACACACACACACACACACACACACACACACACACACACACACATTCACTTACTCCTTTACTGCAGCTCTCTTCAATGTAGCAGTCAACGTTACTTTAGGCTACATTCAAGTCCGGTTTAAATTCTCACCCTGACACAACAGGATGTTCGTCTTCTTCATTGGTTCTACTGATGGACTAAAAGGCACATTGCCTCCACCGTGTGAGCATATATACTGTCATTCCGGGAGCAAGACGTATTTGGCATTAGCCCTCATTCAAAGATTATTTTAAATGGTATCAAATATATGAGCACAGGTTACTCTACTTTCCTTTAGAAGCAGACATGACACGTTCACCATGGCAGAAACTCTTAGTGCTACACCGCTCAGCCGGTGACCGGGGAGAAGACAGGATCAAAAGTTGTCTTTCATTTAAAAGGGGGCCACTAGTGTATCTGGAAAGGTGTGTATTTTACCTGGCCTTAAGGTGATCTTGTGCCTCTTATTTCCAGTGTAGGCATGCTACCACCTGAATGAATAATGAGTGCTATTGATCTTTCAAAATGTGGATAGATGGGAAAAGCTAATAGCCAAACAGACTATATTTTAGGATCATTTAACTCCTGTGTTTAGGACAGTTTGTACATTAAATCCATAGCATATTCTGTCCACAGCGCTACATTTTGCAGCCGTCTCTTGTAATTTAAGCACATAAGATGTTTGTATTTCCATCTAAATATTTGGTGGTTAATGTAGCTTTAAATAAACACAGCCTTAAGGTTACAAAAGTACAACAAATGCCTCGAAACTAAATTAATTTTGGCTCTCCTTTGGTCTTTATCTTCCACTCTCTGTCTTTTTGACATTTATGGAGTGAGGAAACTAACTCACAGCTAATGGTAATAAACACAAAAAATGGAATTTCCCCACACTATTTCGACAGTCTCAGCAAAAGCCACAGTAAAAGGCACTGGTGTGAAACATCATTATCTTCCTGCAAACGGCCAAATTGGAAATGGCGTAAAGCTCCAGTTTATGAGGGACACTTATAACAGCAATTTCCCTCTGTTTGAAAAATGTTTATTTTTCTAGCCTTGATATGGTAAAAAATGAGGTGAATAATATGGTAGACTAGATACAGACATTCTCCCTTTTTTATTATCCATCCATGGATCTCAGGTGTTACTTTTAGTAGCTTATTCTTCATAACTAAGGCAGGTAAATGGAAGATAGCCTGAGGGTCACAGTGTACTTTGACGATGTGATGTCACTTCATTGTCCTTAAAATGATGCTAGACCCCTGCTAAGGTTGCATCTGCCTGGTGGCGGGAAAGTGAGCCGTCAGCGCAGAAAGACTCTCAGTCGCCTGGTGGCCCCGGTTTCTGCAGAAGACTGACAAATGACTTGAGGGCATTCGGATGCAGTGTGTCCATTTGGAATGCTGCTGGGACTGCCTTTCGTATGTTTGCCTGGCTGTCAATCACTGAGCCAATCATTTGGGTGCCCTAGGGGCCCAACTTCAGGAGAAATGCGGAAAGTTAATCTGCATCCCGGAGATAGCTTTATATCTGAGGTCTATAGCTGAAGAGGTGAAATACCAATCAAGTACTGAGTGGTACTAAGTTGTCTGCTGTCTGCACAGATAAGTGGGGAAACAGCACCGCAGTATTTATCCTGAACCCTCGTTCATTACTGGAGACTATATGCAGTAGATGCAATAGTCTTGCAACAATATGAGCAAATGACATCACTGTATTGCCTTTGGTACAAGTTAATCAGTGTATGAGCTCAAGCTTTCTATGGGTCAGTTTGTCTGGGTTTCTCCCATTTAGCCTGTAAGAGGCACTTTCATTGTATTTGTGGCCTTGAGACAGCTTGACATTATCGCATTTCTGCCGTGTTTGTTGGTAACAGATGATTCATGAGAGACGATGATAAGAGCGAATATGTTTTCTATCGCTCCTACAGTGTAATGACTTGGCAATAATCGCTAGATGATGAGGAGCGAGGGCGCTGTGAACAAGTCTGTGTTGATTTGACAGCTGATGGGGGTGAGAGCATCTGAAACTGCTCGGTAACAACCAGGCTGCATGTAGACCAAAATAGCTGACACAGCTCACAGGAAAAAAAATCATTTATTATTTTCTTTATTTTAGGAGGAAAGGGCCTAGTGAAGCACAGAAGTTTGCATTGCATGGTATTATAACTTTGCCTGTTCCAAAACCACCCCCAAATTAAAAGCCTTTCTGGAACGGCCCCAAGTCGGTCCACTTAATGATGGTCCTGACATTTCTGCCCACAGCGTTTATAATGTCACGCTCTGCACCCCCACACAGTTAGGGTTTGCCTCTGGTGTGGCAATTAGAATGGGAGACATTTTAGAGAGGGCGAGAAACCTGCCCAGCTATGAAGAATCTGTGACGAAGGGGGTTACGGGATGTCAAGCTCAAATTATTATAGCAGGTGGATGGTAGTAAAAGTACCGCCACAAAATGTGAAGAGCCTCGCACGGCGTGGATTTCCTCCAGCAGCTGTATTTGCCTGCGTCAGGCAGGTAATGTGATTGTGAGCGCGGAATGTGCAGGGGAGAGGAGATCAATGAGAGGCTGCGACTCAGCTGATATTTAGCTTGAAATTTAAGATCTTAAAGTCAGTTCCACCAATTCTGGTTCATCTATTTACTGCATATTTGATCAGTGCTACTCTACTTATTCATGCAAAGCTCTCAGCCAGAATATCTCACTTCAATGACACACAAAAGCAAAAAACGATTTATTCTGTTTGTATCCAGAGTCACATATAGGGCTGCACTGTGTGCCCTATAAATATGATGCATATCTTGATCATTCTGACGGCGTGAAGAGCATCCTGACGATGACTGAAGCCTGAAGAAATCACAGGATTCATTAGTTGAACTTTAAAATATTTGGAATTAAAATAAAAAAGAATCAAATAATGTAAACAGCAAATTGTGCAAATGTGTCTCGGTTCAGAAAAGATTCTGCGATAAAATATATTTAATAACATCTAAATTTAAATTCATTTGCCTAATCGAAACCAAAAAAGTTGACTTGTGTGGCGAATTATTAAAGTAATAGTGTGGTCAGTAGACGGTATCTTTTCAGGTGATGAAATAAATTTCTGTCATGTTTCAATTTATATCAGCACCAAGCGAGACACTGAAGATTTCTGCAATCTGCATGACTTTTGAGATACTTAAACCACGTCCATATATAAACTGTATAAACGCCACCAGACGTGGATTGAGGGAGATTGTTCTGCTTGTTTAACAGGTGATAAATTGATCACACTGTCTCCCTTTCATTAAACATACAAATAATTAGCATTGCTGATTGTGACTCCATTTAAAAATAGCCAAAAGTCTTTTTCACAGTCTCGTCTTAATTCAGAGGCGTGCCGATAATGAGAAAATGAAAGTTAGACCTTGCAGTTTCAGATATTTTTTTACATTAAAAATTGCAATTTACATGTGTTCAAATGCTACAAAGTTCTAAATATTAGCACACATTACATCTCAAGATGTGGAAATTAATCCTAGTCAGAGGTCTTCCTCCCTATTCGCACACATGATTTTAAATTGTAAAATTTCACAGCGAAGGATCAAATGTGTGCGAGTGTGTCTGAATTGCTAAGTGCAATCTCACATTGCCATTTTCAGGCATGAAACATGTTCTCTGCTAATGCTTCACGTGTGACGAGAGATTAAAAATCTGATTTGACTACAGCTGAAATTCCCTGTATGACCTCATTCCTCATGTTAGATATGACTAAACCTCCTTCTGCACCACTGGCTGCAATTAAACTTATTATTGTATCAATTAATATTGAATTGAACAGGGCTTTCTGAGCCAAGATATATTTTATTCTATTCAATTCTTGAAGACTTTTTTTCTCAATTTTTCTTTTTTTTCCCCATCTGACTCTTTGATTCTTTCTGTTTATTATTGTTTATGTGCAGTTTTAGGAAAAGTTTTTTATAACTGATTTTGATAAAGGCCTTATTAATGTTATGCTGGCGTGTTTCAATTTCATTACTCATTTCCCTACCAGGAGACATGTGGAAATATTGTCTTTTATCAATTCTTATCCTTCACAACAACTTGCACCGTGTGTGAAGGTTTTTTCTGCCGTCTGATAATCTCCCTGTTAGGGCATCAGAGGGTGGCAGGCAGGCTCCTGTTCCATCTAGTCTCTTATTTGAATAACACACAACATCAATTTGTGGAAACGCACACCACATTCACTGCCCAACCAGGACCAGGTTGTTGGAAAATATCCACATACACATCATACTCGCTAGTAATGATTCATTATTCCACACGGTTTCATTATTTGCAAGACATTAAGTCATGGGCCAATTAAAACACTTTTCTTTACATGACTGAAAACATTTCAATACTGGCAGTTCGCACATACCCTTCCTGTATCCTCATCCAACAATGTCAGGTTACCAGGGAAACAGCTATGTGCTGCTTCTTGTGCAAATATTTCAAACCACAGCTCCCTCGTTGGCAACAACACTAGGGTCGTCGAAGCCCTTCAGTGTCATGGCTCTGGTCATGTATCAGTATTTCGTTTCTGAAACACTGATGTGCAACTTCTTGGTTCCTTCAAACTACAGCCCCTTTCACACAGCCTGTTCAGCGTGGGTTTAATGCGCCTCGCTGGTCTGTTTAAACAGCATGGACGTGGGGTGGGGGGGTCGAGTTGCACCACCAATAACCAGCCTTTGGAGGTAGTATCAGAGCCGCGTCAGAGGCGGAGCCGGGGTCGAGCCACACCTGTGTAAACAGGAGACTCGGAAAGGCGGGCCAGGGGCAGGCATTTATCTTGACAGAGGAGAGAAAAACTCGAAGGATTAAGCAGAATTATGACATTATGTCACATTATTGTCTGGGTTTTTTCTACCACTGTTATGCAGTGTAATCACTTTTTAAACTGTGTTTGGTGGGGGGGTGGACGTGTTCACGGGACAAGAGAGCGTAAACATTTAGGAAAAACAAAAAAACGGATTTTTATCCCTGTACAAACCTTCTTTTGAACTTCAGCATCAAACTCACTTGTGTTAAAGAAATAAAAGAATGAGTGGACGGGCTCAAAGTTTCACCTGATGCAGCACACTGCTGTGAGGGTAAAAAAAAAAGGAGAGTAAAAAAGTCTGCTACAGGCAGCCGCCTGCTGATCTGTGAAAAACTCTCCATCTTCTTTTTTCATCCTAAAACGTACACATGCACACAGTGAAAACTGCTCATTGTGAGCATGTGGCCTG
The DNA here is from genome assembly GCA_029783665.1 of Naso thynnoides. Lineage (NCBI taxonomy): Eukaryota > Metazoa > Chordata > Actinopteri > Acanthuriformes > Acanthuridae > Naso > Naso thynnoides. The sequence continues at coordinate 21,879,136 of JAQLOL010000008.1, forward strand.
GAGGGTTTTGTACACATAACTTTACACAAGGTTGCCCTGCATGTCGGGCATTTTCAAGCTTGAAGGAAATCAAAAGCTGCAACTTTATACCAGACGTGTTATGTTATTATTGTCAGCGCTTTCCAGCCCTTTTTACACCGTTCAATCATTTATGTGACCGTTTGGTGTGCGTGTGGCATATCTTAACAGAGGAAGCTGATGCTGACGCTGGTACTCCTCACACCGGCGATGTCTCCTCTGAATCAGCGTCCCCCGCTCGCTGTTGCTTAAACACGTGCTATTCAGTTCTGTGTGAATAATGTTAAGTCATCACAAGGTGGCTTCTTGGTGAGCCTTCAACGCGGCGCTGATGCTGGGTCTCTGTGTAAAAAAATTGCTCATGATTGGTGAAGATGAATCCTCTGTCAATAAGTTGTCACTAAGAACTTCATTGATGAAGAATATGCTAAGCAACCACACGCAAAGTCGAGATGATTTAAATATTCCCAGACCTTCTGTCCCGTCCTGATGGTTCTTTTTTATCATTCTCCCCCTTCAGTCTCATTCCTCGCAAAACTCATGTGCCACCTTTTTAACAAGAAGTCACAACTCACAACACAGACGCACTTTTCTCGAACAAAACCACTCGCACTTGATTGAATGTGTTGACAGGAGATCGGAACGGCCGAATGAACCTCATCCCCGCACTCTGTATTTCCAGCAGCTTGACAATGAAAGATCGAGCGTTCAGTGAATGATCACAAGACATTTTGGTGTAAATGCTCCGAAGCCTCATTCTCAATCCCACAAAGAAACTGTCAAGGCAATATTTTTATCCCATTATATTCAAACAATGGCATTCACTTTTTTTATAAAAAGACATTATATAATTCCGGATCCATCTCATTACTTTGTTCATTTTAATTGATTGAGGTCTAGCTATGTCATTTACCAAAAACAGTCTATTTGTATTCTGCTAAAGTGCTGTTAACTAATCTTAAAAGGGTTCACAAGCAATTTCCTGGTGTACTTCCGTGTGGTTAGGAGAATTACAAAACATACAGCTGACCAAAAAAATAATGACTGAAATCAAAGCGAGGAGAGGACATCCTGTCCGACAGCCAAAAAATAAAACTGAATCTGACATTTTCCATAATGCAAAGTAGACGGATCTTTGAAAGACTGTGGCAGAGAAACAAGTTAAACTCCCTCCACAACAAAGTGAAAAACACGTTGAACATGTTACTGTTACACTGTGAGCATTGTTTCAGGTAAAAAGTAAGAAATATATTTGTATTTTTTTTTTTTAAATATCGAAGCATCCCCTCCATACACACCACTTCTCAATCACTGTTCAAAAGTCTTGTTCTAAAAATTAATTCTGAAATATTGGATAAATTTGGAAAAAAACTTTCCCTACTAAAATCTAGACTAGCTCAGCTCCCCGCCGACTGCTGAGTGACCTTGCTAAGTTTTTCAACTTGTAAGGCAAGGTCAAGGTCAAGCATGTATCACATGCTACAAAAATACTGGATATTTTTGGAAACAGCAAGAAACAGAAACAAAGAAAACATGATCGGGAGCTACATTTTATTCGGCATCTTCCTGCTGTTGACAAAGGGGATGAGAGTTGTTTGGGACTTAAGGCCTAAAGTTGAAACCCAGATGTCTCTGCCTCGTGCTTACACGTACTTCTTGTGAATTCTCACAATAAAAGAACCGTTTCATCCACAGTAATTTGATTTCTTTTCCGAGCGTTGACTAACTCACTTACATATGGTTCAATGTGATTATACGTCGTGACTCATGGAGGGGAAGGGGAGCGGATGAACAGCAACACTGAATTTTGTCAAGGGAGAGCATCTGTCCGACAATGAAGACTGGCTGCCACACACACACACACACACACACACACCGCTCTGTTCCTGTGTGATCAGAGGTAAACAGAGGACTCACGGGTGCCTCAGACACGAAACGGCTGCTCTTTCATGTCGCCCTGTGGTCCTGTGCAGGTGTCACACCAAGAACCAGCCGGAATGACTACAGAAAGAAACCCCCCATCGCCCTTCGCCCCCACTGGTGTTCATATTGTATATCAACACCCGGTCAACCATGGAGATTTGAAGTCAGCCCAAAAATGGGACTAGCAGAGCTGAAAGCCGAAAACTCCAGAGCCTCAAAAAAAAATGATGAATTGCATGTTGATGCATGAGCGGACATTCACGCCAACAGGCACACGCATGCAAATCACCAACAATGACCTGTCGAGAAAAAAAAAGCAGGTGTGCTGGATGGTGGAGCACGCTCGCACATTAACATCCTGTGCAGGGTGACTGTGGTGCAGCTGACGGCGATCTGATCGACACAGAGTCAGTCATCAAACACCGCAGCATATGGAGCCACGCTTGGCCCGACTCACCGGATTTCACACATGGATTCAAGTCCAGTAAGCATGATGAAACGCTTGATTCTCTTTTAATTTCACCCGCTGGGCTTGCATACACAGCGATTTCAGACTCAAACACAAACGCACAGAGGCCAACAAAAAAAAAAAACATTATCTTGACCTTCTGGGGGAGGGACTGAGTTTTATACCAGGGCTCATTTACTCCATTACTGCAGGTCTTGCTGTTCCTTCATATTTTTTGGACTTTTGTACAGAACATTTACCCTCTGAGCAGAGAGAACGCAAACGCTCAGACCAATCTAATGCTGACTCGTGACCTTACCTTTGCAGAGGAGCACTGTCACTTTCTAAAAATACAAAAACAAGCACAATAATAAATATGAATGAACACTGTATAAATCCAACATGCTGGAAAACTAACTGAGTCTTACCAGTCTTGATAAAGAGATATGGGGATACAATGATACTGCCAGATGCACTTTACAACAGAGACTTTATGCACTACAATAAGTCCAAAGCAATTTAAAAAATGGCTTGTTGTGTCCTACGGTCTCAAGCAGACATTGCTTCTTGAAAAACTCCCCCACAAAATTAATATTTACTGACATAAAATATGTATACTGAAATTTACACAAATCTATTTTTTAAATTGTCTCACATAAAAATCGGGACACATATGAGTATTGATTTTTTTCCCCCACCCCTAATATTTACTACTTCCTTTTACACAAAGAAAGCTCTTTGAAGAGATCTCACTGTATTCTGAAGAGCCGTGAGGCAAATCAGTCCCATCCTGCCTCACTGCGGCTCATAAAAAGCTGCCTTGGAGCACAGGCAGAGTTGTGTATTTTAGATGAGCAGTAATTAGGAAGAAGAAGAATTTGAAACTCGGTTATCCCTGGGGTTACGGTCTTAATGGATGAGATCATTTAGCCATCAGTTAGAGACAGAAGGCCTGCGTCGTCACATCGCAGTCTGAGCGGGGACGGAGCAGCGACGGGTCATCGAGGGACAAGATGTATTGTGCTGACTCCGTCTTCTCTGTCTCTCATCTGTGAGTGCACCCAGGGCGCGCGAGCTAACCACTAAATAAGCAGAATCACGGTGGTGCTGCCAGGAGGACGTGCCCCCTGTCCGTTGCAAAAACAGTCTAAACATTTGCGACGAAGTGGTACGCTGACTGGCTGCCAACCCTTCGGTCATCGGTGACGCCAGGACACCACAAGAAATGAAGCACGTCCTCTTACAGTCTGCTAAGCTATTAACAATTCTCATGTGAGCAAATCTTGAAAGTACAGGAAATGCTAATCGCGAGTGAAAACATTCAAAAAGCAAAGAGAGACTGAACTGACAACTGTACACCTCAACATTTGCAGGTTTTGCCAAAAGAAGCGCAGTGAATGATAGACTGTATCATGAGTGAAAGGAAAACCCTTTCAGAGGAAAAATGATGCACGTAATTACATTCAGGCTTTCTGAACTACTAGTTGTGGCATCAAAGAGTCAGCAGCCGGCCTCACTGCACCTCTGTCGCACAGCGATAGGATGAGGACAGGAGGCAGATGCAACAAGTATCTATATGGGACTCAGAAAAAGATAGAAATAGAGATCTGCAAATCCCCGTGGAATCAGCTCTGTGCCGACACATCCCCCACCTCAAATCCTCTCCCCTTATTTCCACTTACTCACATTTCCTCCTGTCATCTATCACCCAGGCACAAGGGACGGGCCTCGTGTTGCTGTAGCCTGAAGACAACAGGCAGCCGTATTCCGATAAACTGGGGAAAGAGAAGGCGGGAGGGGCACAGCTGTGGTTTGCAGCTGTGGCTTCAAACTCCAATTAGTGAGAACTGTGTATTGTGGACAGGTAAATTAAGCACTCAGAGATTAAACGGCTTGTAGGAATAAAAATGTTGGCAAACAGCCGGCGACTGTGGCGGTGCGGCGTGTTGCTTTTCTGTTTGTGTGTTCCTGATGATGATTATGCCTTTTGATTAGACTTAATTATCTCACGTTCCCTGTCTCTCCCTTTCACGGCCACCTCCAGGCAAAGTAAACACACGGGACTGAAAAACTTTACAAGACCAGTCTAAAAATAGACCCACAGAGGGACGGACGGAGGCACGCTACACCTCGCTTTCAACTGACAGCCAAGGTGGACGTTAGCGTCAATCCAGAACCTAACTAACAAAACGTGAGGAACGCCCACAACACAACGAGGTTCAACACATTTTTTTTAACTATTGTCTGATCTTTGGAGGGGAAAAAGACTAATGGGGTGGCGTGAAATAATCAACTCAAATGTTTTCGCTGGAGATCTCTCCTCTGGTCGGACAAAATGGTGGCTTTGTTTAAAAAATATGTTAAGTAGGGGCGCCCGGTGGCTCAGTCGGTGGAGCAAGCGCCCCATATACAGAGGCTATGTCCTCGCGCAGCTGACCCGGGTTCGATGCCACCCATTGTCCTTTGCTGCGTGTCATTCTCCC
>JAQLOL010000008.1:21912497-21934818 GCA_029783665.1 Naso thynnoides
ATGTTCGCACGTAATGACAGTTGTTCTTGCTTTTTTGTTGGATTGAAATAAATTGGTGAAATTAAGGCACTTCTTTGCTGCTCTTTGGCAGGTGCAGAGCAGGTACAGGTATTGACATGCAAACGGATGATAGAGGGCATGCTATGTTTATTTATGAGTATTGTGGGAGCGTGCACTCGTTTTCACAAAGATTGAGATTTATACAACAGAACTGAATCTAAATGAAATTAATCTGAGTGTAATCCATCTGACCCACAGTCCCTGGCTGTGGTAAAAGTGTTAAAGCTGCAGACAATTTCTAATATCTCAAGAATGTCATGCAAATAAAAGTAAGGTCATTTGAGTTAAATCAGTCTAGTTGGAGACATTGACAGAGCTCTATCCATCAAGAAACCACTTTAAAATGATACCAATTTAAGTGAGTCATTCCTGATCATTAATGAAATGAGGTGCTAAAACACCAGAAGAAGTTAGAAGAGAGTGAGAGTTCTATCTAGAAGTAGAAGATTAACCAGATTAAAACTACACGTTAATTAAAATGTGATGTCTTCAAGGACTATGCTTACTTTAAGGGCTAGAAGCACTTCTTGAAACTGTGGTGGTTTCAAAAGTAAAAACAAAAAAAGATGAACTTGCATAAAGCAAAAAACTGGGTGATCAATTACACTGCAATGCAATTAGCTGATTGCCTTGTATCAAGCGCTCCTAAAGGCTGTTCCTTCTATGAGGCAATTAAGAAACTGACTGTCTTTTTTGTCATTTTCTGACACTTGAAAACTATTTACAAAACTCATTCAAGTAACAAGGGGACACTTGAAGACCTTATCATTCAATATGATGAAAGTTTAGAAACACAGAAACTTTTTGTATTGCCAGCTAGAGATAAGATGCATATAGGCTGCAGGATAACTGCAGTGCAGAAACAAGTACACTCCAGTATGTGCTAATTACCAGCCTCCTAAAAAAAAAAACTGGGAACAATACCCTGAAACTATGGGTTATTGCAAAGGCAGCTCATCTATTAGCAGCTTTCTAGAGGTTGCTCTGGTTAGCATACAACAGGAAACAGGAGTCTGCTATAAACACTGCTTCTATGCTGACAATAATCTAAAATAAGAAAACTCATTCTAAGCATAAAACAGTCACACCAAGGTTTCCAAGTGAACAATCTCCATAAAATAATGAGAGCCCTACAAAATGAAAGGTGCATTTAGTTTTCTACTTACTCTTCTGAAAGCTTCAAACAGGGTGGGACAGAAGCAACGACAGAATAAGAAAGTTGTGGAATGCTTCAAACCACCTGTTTGGAACCCTTTACCGGTAAACATGGTCACATGTTACAGGTGATGGTAACATAACTGGGTACGACAAAGCCATCCTGTAAAGGCTCAGTCATCCACAAGCAAGGATGCAGTCAGGTTCATCACTTTGTAAAATACGTGATTATAAAGGTATCACTACATGTTATTTTAATCGGCTTACTAAAAGGAAGAAAAAACTTTAGGGTTAGGGTTAAAATTAGGTTTAGGGCAGGGCTTAGGGTTAAAGGTACGTCATTCATTTCAAATGAGTTCAGGAACTGCCAAACGACAATTTCCACATTTGTGTCCAACAGATGTAGCTGTGTCTGGTTCCAAATTCCAAATTTCAGAATTCTGATTCCAAATGCCACATTTCTCTTCCAAAATCTTTGCTACCACTAAATGGCAATCTTGCTCCACAAATGACTCACTTCCAGCTTAGGATTCTGATTTTTTCCTATCCATTCAACCCTAACTCAGGGTTCTTCTCTCCATCTATGCCATTTTAAGTCTACTTCCACAAACTTTAAAAAGTTACTTAAGACTTATTTATCGTGCCGCTTTACCGAAACATTGCCCAAACCTCCACCGTCTATCTCGATTTTCTTCTGTTACTTTGTTATGACCACTTGTGGAGATTGGCCACATGGGTGTGCGGCTGGCGTAAATTCACCGTTTTCTCACTGTGTCCGTGCAACAAAGACACACACATCATTGCAAATGTCGAAAACATGCTGAGCCTTGCTGTCTCTGACCCGCAACTTTGCGCCTACCCCTTGGCGAAAAGTTGCCCGTGGGGCAAAAAGACACACATCGTCGCGCATGGCAGAGCGACCAAAGTGCGAACCTTTTTAAGCTGCAGCTCTACACCTACACTTTGGTGTAAAGTTGTCCGTGGGACAATAACACACAAATCTTTGCACAGGGCAGGATGCGCTGAGCACGGCCATCTTTGAACTGTGGCTCTATGCCTACACTTTGGCCTCAACTCATCAGTGGGACAACCCAGCACACCTTGTCCAACAGGTTGGAACATGCCTAGCATGGCCGTGTTTGAACTGCAGCTGTATGCCTCTTCCTCGCAGCGCAAGAGGTTGACATATTTCTTCCAGATGCCCTTAAAATTCCCTTACATAGACAAGCACACAGAAGCCCTTCCACAATTCGCTATGAAACATAGGCAGGCCACCCCGTGGCCTTAAGGTCAGTGTTGAGGCCCTTCCCGTGTGGCCACGTGCACCAAAACAGACAGCCAGCATCGGGGGCTCGCCAGCCTTGAGTCACAAGTGGTTCCGCGTCTCTAGCCTCTTGCGTTTCCAAGCAAGGGGCTGAGAGCGTGCTCAACGAAGCCTGTACAGCTGACCTTTTGACCTTGAATTGAGTCTGTAGCTTGCTGTTTTCTTTTCAAGCTCTGACGAGGCTGTGAGCCAGTGTGTGGGTGAAGACTTATGTCCTGCAACAGCCTGTGGCTATAGGAGGCCCATCTTTGGTTGCAGAGCCACAGATGAGGCATCATTGAAAAGGTCTGGTTGAGCTGAATGAGGGCGCTGGAACCAAGGCTGTAGCCCGTCACTAGAAAAGTAATGTTTAAAAGAAGTTGGCAAAACACCCCGATCTGGACCGGGCCGCAAACCCAATGCCTCTGACACTGGAGGCAGGAACCGAAACCATTCAGCCAAATGGCCACTCTGCTGCAACATTTCTGGACATGCAGCTGATTTGACCCATTACTCCGGTTCACACTCCCACACCTATATGCTGGATGCCAAAACAAAACAAAGCCAAAACGATGATGATGATGATGACCAAAAGAAGAGCAATTGATTGCACCTGTGAGAATGGTTTAGATGAGCATCGTGGAGTATAAAAGTAGCAAACTGACTAGCGCAGGTTTGTTTGGATGGGCAGAAGCACGCAATCTTGCTGGAGAGAGACAGAGACAGAAAAGACGTTGGAAAATTACAGCTGGAGACTGATGCCGCCGCGGTAAAGGAGGTTTTTGTAGTTCCAATTTTCATGTTCAATGTGTTTTCTTTGTTTCATTACACTCATGCAGCCCATTCACTCAACTGTCCTGTTGCCTCACTGTGACACTCATAGGTTCACTGGACACACAGATTTTTCCTGCAGCCAATGATGTATGGGGTAAGAGCTTTTTAATTACTTTAAATGGATTCAATCACCATCTCTCATTTTAGGCATTGTTTGTTTTGTTTCGTTGATCCGCCAGTGCTCACAATGTCATTTATGCATTTTGCTTTCGCCTTTCTCATGGGTCTTCATTGAGATGTGCGCGTTGCAACATTGTTTCATTTTTATCAATTAAATACATTTTTTGTTGTAGCATGAGTAGCCCCCGCTATGATACTATGTCTGTGCGAAGTCTGTGTCTCAACTTTTTGTGTGCTGGTGGAGAAGAAAAATAAAAGCCACGCAGGCACTCCTTACAAACATCAATTTGAAGTCTACTCGACCCTGTCTTTAATAGATTAAACTTTGGAAGCCGTTTACAGCATCGCCTTTCTAATAATAATGGACTATTATCATTAAAAATGAAATTCTTATTAAAATATTAAACTTAAGAAAATTTAAAATAAAAAAATAAAATATTACATTACAATATCATTATTATTAAATTTCAAAATTAAAATCTAAGACATTACAAACCATTCTTGCAATTATCATTAATATTACTATTCTGATCATTTCTCTTTGCCTCTCTCTCTATGAGCAGCTTTTGGATTACTACATAGGAAGAGTCAACAATATGGTGAGTTCTGATTTGTTGTTGTGAGAGCAAAGGCAGGGGATGAAGAGCTGAAGTTCTAAACTTTTTTTTTTTTTGCTTTTTTTCCTCTATTTCTTTTTTCTTGTAAACACCGCAAGCTGTGTGGCATTTGCCAGGAGGACTATACAAATCTTCCTTAGCACTTGGATAAATTCCATAATGTGCAAAACAAGAAAGAGCGGGAACTCCTGCTCAAATATGGAAACGCACGATAAGAATCCCTTCTCAGTCAGTTCCCCCTGTGTCACAGCACACTGCAAATTTCTTTAATTAATGTAGTTTTGTCTGCTTCCACAGTGTTTCCAGCTTTCTGGACTGTCCACTCTGTGAGAGAATAGGCCTCTTGGGGATGGACAAACACTTAATAGACAAACACGGGTTAACAACTATTGAGGTAAGTGAATATTTCTTCCATCATTTTTCCCACACGTTGCTCTATAATTAATACATTCTGTCACATGACACAACGTGTCTGGAGGAGGACAAATCCCAAGGTCCCCATGGTTTCAACACTCCACTTAGAACTGCAACATCATAAACGTTGGGGTTACCGGTTTTGTTTGAAAGGCTAGACAAATCCAGTACATTTATGTCTTCAAAACGTGAATCTGACCACTTCCATGTTCTATTCTATTCTAAGATTGTGAATAAAAATTTGGAAGTGCTTCCATATTCCAGTACATTTATGTCTTATATGTTAAGGAAATGTCTCACGTGCCAGTCCCCATGTTGATAGAGCCCAACCCCATTGACCTTAATGAAGGCAAGACATCAGTAATCATCCTCAACAGACTTCCTCTTCAGATGCCGCTCAACCTGGGCCTTCCACTCCAATCTCCTCGGGTGACACTGAATCTGCGCTTCCCAGTTAGTTCCCAGACGCCATTAATCACCCTCAACAGACTTCCACGCCCTGTCCATCAAACATCGTCTCACCACGTGGAAATTGCGCCTCCACCTACTCCTCCTCCTCAAACACTGGCCCCAGCTACCATCTGCCTGATGGTGCTGCACAGGCGGAACCCTGCATGTCTCACTCTCCTAGCCAAAGTGGGTACGTGGCCGACCTAGTAAGAGCTGTGACACGTGACAGTACGTGTGTGCCAACCAAATCCTGCTCTGATGCAAGCCAGATTTGTCCCATTACCTTAGCCAAGACTAAGAACAGACACACACCCCAAGCCGAAGACTGCACCACATCTCCTGTCCTATCCTGAGCATTACAGTCCTCCACCAGCATGTCGAAGATGACTTAATAATAACAATAATAATAGCTTCAATTTATATAGCGCCTTTCAAGGTACCCAAGGCGCTTTACATGAACATGATCAGGGGTTCAGGGGTGGGGTTGGAGAACCAAAGCTAAGGGAGAGAGGGGAGGAAAACACTAAGACAAAGGAGGGGCCGAACGACAAGACAAGCTAAGGGGAAAAGGCCATGGTGAAGAGGTGGGTTTTGAGGGATGATTTAAAGGTGTCCAAGGTAGGGGCATTGCGAATATTAGGAGGAAGGGAGTTCAAGAGGGTTGTACAGCCACACTGAAGGCTCTGTCCCCAAAGTTTTTCTGTCCGGTGCGGGGGATGGACAGCAGGCCAGTGTCTGAGGACCGCAGGTTCCAGGATGGAGTGTGTTGGTGGAGAAGGTCGGACAGGTAGTGCAGAGCGAGTGCATGGAGGCATTTGTAGGTGAGGAGGAGGAGCTTATAGAGAATACGGTATTTGACTGGGAGCCAGTGGAGACAGATGAGGGTGGGGGTGATGTGCTGCCAGGGCTTGGTGTGAGTGAGAACCCTGGCAGCTGAGTTTTGCACGTGCCGGAGCCTGTCCAGGGTTTTGCTGGGAACCCCGGACAGGACTCCATTACAGTAATCTAGACAGGAAAAGATGAAGGTGTGAATCAGGGTTTCAGCAACAGAGTCAGAGAGTGATGGCCAGAGATGGGAGATGTTCTTGAGGTGGTAGAAGGCAGACTTGGTGATAGATTTGACATGAGACTGGAAGGAGATGTTGGAGTCCATGATGATGCCCAGGTTGCGTACCTCGTGGGATGGAGTGATGGAGCAGCAGTCGATGTGGAGGAAGAGATCCCCAACCTTCCTCAACACTGGGTTAGGGGCCACGACCATGAACTCATTTTTTTTTTGCTGTTTAGTTGGAGTAGGTTGGTTGTCATCCAGGTTTTTATGGCGTGAAGGCAGTTAACCAGAGATTGCAGGGGGAGCTAAGTGGATGGTGAGGTGCTGAGATAGAGCTGTGTGTCATCAGCATAGCAATGGACTTGAATGGAGTCCATGAGTAAGCTGTCAGAGAAAGTCCAATTGTTGGAAGCAACACTCGAGAAACTCATGAGATGCAGGAATGACAGCACCCCAAGGAAATCATCACCCAAAAGGGCACACAACACACCAACAAACAAGTAAAGTTGAATGCCTACCTTGGTATGTAACCTCTCTGCCATCAAATCTTTTTTTGCTTACTTTTTCAGGTTAAATAGTATAATTATAAAACTTATTCCATCTTTGCTTTTCAGAGAAGACTCTGCCGGACTTTGAAAAGTTCCGCTAGAGGCCACAGACTGGCCCAGTCGGTTGTGCACATGAGGTTCCTCCTTAACACTGACCGGTTGTGAGTGTAAGTCAAAATTCTACGCTTCCCAATTTCAATATATGTATACGCTTTTCCATATTCCAATGAATTCCAATACAAAATGGAGCACTTCCAGATTGCCATGTATTTAATTGTGGATTTCTCATTTTGTCTACTTTCGTTCTCATTTCCATAGGTTTCCACTGTATCTTGAAAAGAAAAGCTACTTGCCTACAACCATCAAAAGTACGTTGTGCAACGTAATGGTCTATATCCACCATTTGAGAGCATCTTTCAACACCTTGAGCAAGCTTAAGAGTGAAGGGTTTGATAGACTGCCGTACGAAGTGAAAAAGTTGCAGTCCGAGGTGGGAATGAAGGTGGTTGTGCACCGTCAACATGTGCTGAGGAAGAAGTCCGGTAAGAATTAATCATCAGCACATATACTGAATGTTTTGTACTTGCTGCCACTCTTTTGAGTTCAACCTTAAAGTCAATCAACATGTTGCACATGTGTTTTCACAGCTGATCAGACAAACCCCAGCGAGCAAATCCATCTCCTTGTGGAGGCGAAGATGCAAATCCTGAAGATGTGTAGTAAGTGCAGTTGACCACTTATGCCAAACTCCTTTTCCTCTCATCTCTGCATCACTTACAGTCTTTACCTTGCCATGTTTTTGCAGAGGGGTTACGGAAGAATCACAGTGACATGCTGAGCTACAGTCAGTTGATGGGCTACATCATGGTATATCTGTCATGCATCAGTAGCCACCAGTTGTGCTAACTAACGTGATAAAGCAACACGTTCTTCAAGCCCAGTCTGACAACTAAGAGTCTTTCAAGATCCTCATGAGTCTTTGTTTTGTCTTTTTCCATCGAATATTTTTCACAGCTTGAATCCACTGTTGATTGACTGTTTTACTTTCTTTAGGTTGATGAGCACAAAACTGTCCAGTCCTTTGGCCAAGCAGCATTTTACCTGGAGAAAGTGGAATACCGTTGGCTGAAAAAGCTTGTGAAGACATCACAGTGGAGGAAAGGCAGACACAGCCAGTATGTTTTCCCCACCATGACTGGTCATCACATCGAGAAAACCCTGCTTCTACCTGCAGGAAGCCTGGAGGCATGCTGGCCTGAAATCAAGTGTGTCCTTCAAAATAATGCAGTCAAGCATCTCTACTCAGGCAAGCCCTCCACACCACAATTTGGAGTTTGGAAGTTGAAGCGTTATAGTAGGTGTAAACGCAGACTGTCGTCAATTTTGTTGTTTGTAGATGGAAATCTTAAAGCACTTCCAGATTTAACATATTTTGATGTGAATCTGGAGGCACTTCAAGAGTTGATGCATTCTGGTAAGAACTTAGAAGTGCTACCAGATTTAATGCATTCTGATGAGAATCTGGAAGCGCTTCCAGATTTATTGTATTCTGTCTATACATGTGCCTATCTTGGTGATGCTAATCAATTTTTTTTCTTTTTAGAGAGGTGAAAATTGGTGTGTGTGCCATTTGGGCCGAGCTGAGATGAATGGTTTTGGTCCCAAGTCTGTAGCATGTTCCAGGACCAAGTTCCAAGTTTGGAAGCAGATTGGAAGCTGCTGATTCCAAGTGTCAATCTAAAAAATATACTCTCAAAAGAAGGATCCATTCCACTTGAAATGACCTGAAACGCGCTCCCAGCATGATCCCAAGTGATGACTTTGGTCCCTAGTCTGTAGCATTTTCGTCTCACTTCTGAGAGGCACAGTCGGAAGCTGGACGTTGGTTGGGTGTTTTCCCATGGTCACAGAGAGCTGAATTTGGTGTCTGTGTTAAACAGTTGATTCTGATTGTGATGAGAATGTTTTTGAGTATCCAAATTGATGTCAAATGTGTCAATATAATTAATAATGAAAAAAACACTACACTTGAAAGAGCGCAAAAAAATTACATGATATGAGTTGGAATCATTTTTGGTCAATTTTTGACTTAATGGCAGAATTTTGAATGAAGTGAAGATTTAACATGCAAATAGAATATAATCTGGTATTTTTTACCACATCTTCCAAATATACATGTGCCACCTGGTGGCGAGTTGAGAATTGCATGGCGTCAGATTGAGATGAAACAACTATTGCCAGAATAAGCTTAACCTCAGGAACTTAGCGGTGCCTTTGTGCCTTTTTTGAAGCTCTGGCATGTAAAATAAATTTTGTATCAATTTTAAATGATTTTGGAGGCCATTTTTTTGTTTGTTTTCTTTCAGTTCTTCAGGCCGTGGCAATGAATTCTGCTTGGTTTCAGCATTCTATGACGTCTAGAAAGACAATTTCCAGGTTAGGATTCACTGTCATTTGCCTCTAATTAGGGTTATGCATTTAGTCTTGATGGTTAGAGTTAGGGTAAAGGACAAGAAAATGCATTGTGTCAATAAGTGTCCTCACAAGTATAGCACCACAAACGTGTGTGTGTGTGTGCATGCGTGCGCGTGTGTGTGCATGTGCGTGCATGTGCGTGCATGTGCTACGAATAAGTTGGTAGCAGCAGCTCAACACAAGCGAAGCCGTTAACCCAGATGCATTCTTAAAAATCACAGACTTAACAGTTCAATCGAATCACCGCTAACAGCACAAGCTAATCCAGCTAATGACTACACTTGCTCTGAGCCACTGCAACCGCTTTTTTGGTCACTTGAGTGTTGTCGATAATGACGATGAATGTTAGTGGATGTTAAGGTGTTAAGGTTAATTTTACGCTTGATGTTTGCTACCTCATTCAGATGAGTATTGGAACATATTTTGAGAGTCTATTGTTTTGTGTAGACAGCAAACTCTCGATTATGTTGTGTCTCTGCATCAATGCAGAATCTTCCACCACTGCATCACAGTGCATTTTATAATAAGAAATTTCCACACCTCTAACAACCACACCAACCTCTATCTGAACTAAAGTGACATTTGCAGTTCAGTTAACATGCTGTTAAATGTGCAGCTGCTGAACAGCTAATTAGCTATCTAGCCTGCAAACTGACATTAGCTGTGCACTTTTCCCCAGTGAATGCTTGTTTGAGCACCCAATAAACAAGGTAAGGGGCAGACCAAGCTGTGTGTAGATGACAGAAGCAAGCTGGATAAGGAGACTTTAGCAGGAACACTAACATGGGTTGTTATTCAGAGTTTGCGGTTCTTGTATTGTGTAGCAGGCTGCTGTTCAGTCAGCGAACAACAGAACGCTGATGCTGTTGCTCTATGCAAATTTTTGGAAAGAATGAAGTAAATGGTGAAATGGGCGGCATTTATATAGCACTTTTCTACCCAAAGCGCTTTACAACACAGGTCGGGATTCACTTATACACACACATACTCACACACTAACAGCAGGTGGCTTCACCACACAATGCCAACCTGCTCATCAGGAGCTCATGTACACATTCTCACACTGGCGTAAATGCCATCAGGAGCAATTTGCAATTCAGCATCTTGCCTATTTCAAATGTAGACTGGAGGAGTACGCAGCTTGAACCACTGACCTTTGATTAGCAGATGACCCCTTTGTGCTCATGAGTCACAGCCACAGTTTTTCAATCAAATCGGAAGTGATTTGATTGGCTTCTTGGAAACCAAATAATCAACTACGTAGAGGGAGAACTAATATTATTCTGTGTAATTGATGCAAAACTAGGGGATGCCATCCTTGAGCAAAAAAAAAAAAGATAATAATAATAGGTTTCTTCTAGTTTTCAATTTCTTTCTGAGTAGAAAAGGGGAATAAATGATTTACAGAGCAGATATGTATGACTTAGCAGATAAAAAAAACACTTTAATTTCATTTGGGCTTTATAAAGTCTCAAATCACTGTAAGTCATGTAGAGCATTACAAAACCAACAATATAAATCACTAAATGAAAATGGTGCCTCACAACCCCCTAAATTTACTTCCAATCTGGTCAAAACTATAAAGGTAAATTGGGGGTTAATATTAAAATTGCTTATGTCTCATCTGCTGCGTCATCAAGAAAAAATAAACATGTAACATGTTTCTGAACACATCAAAGATTCTGTGAGTTAATGTTTGACTACGCTAGCCTGGAAGAAATAAAAAAAATGTGACGAGCGGAGAGCTACCTCTCCATCTGCACTCAGTAAAAAACTGGAGCAAAACTTAGAAAGTTAGAAAAACAAAAACAAAACAAACCACAGTCATAATTGTTTCTGAGGGTGGAAGTGAGACTTAACAAGTAGTTGTAATCTCCTGAGGAGTTAACTAATACATCTTAATGAGGCATGGGACATATGTGGCATATTTTTCTTTATTTTTAAAAAGATATGCAAATAGTTAGACTGTCGATGATAAGATAAGATATACTTTAGTGTCCCTGTGGGGAAATTCTCGTAGATTCAATCAGTCCTGCAGTTCACAATTATCATCATCATCATCATACAAACAGTCTCAGCATCATGCACACTATGTTTAAAAGTCAACAGCTACGTAAACAGTTGCACCTTCATCATGCACACTTTAGAAAAAGACAATGAGCTACATAAAACAGTTTGCACATTCAAGCAGTACCCACTTTCTGGCCAAGGAGACACATTGCAAAACCACATATATAAATATCACTACAGTATTACATTACCTGTTATAGGTTGCAGTGCCTATATTACATTAACTGCTGCACAGAAACATACTCACAGTTCACTATCTGTTTGTGTAACCTACATTACAACTTCCGCTACTACATTACATGTTAGCATTGAGAATCTTAATGGACATAGGAAGGAATGAATGTTTATTCAACCTGCTCCGAGGAGACCTGAATCTCCTACCAGTTGGCAGCAGCTGAAACTTCGAGTGGAGAATGCGAGTTGGATCAGACACTATTTTCTGTGCCTGGCTGATAATAGACTGCTAATAAGTTATTTGGAGGGACTGTCTGCCATGAAATATGGCAGCATGGCTCACAAAGGGTCAACCAGTAAAAACAAAAGCAATTCTCAATTACACTGAGAAAGCAGGAGTCAAATCATGTTTGTGGTAATAATGTATCGTGAATATTTAGGACTCACAACCACTTAAACAGTCTCAACATCAAAGACCTTCATAAACAGCCTCCAGGACCAAAGTGAGAGCTGTATTAAATTTTAAAAGTGACTCCTGTGACACACTCCAGACAGAAGCTGCCCATTAAATTGGCCTTCAAAGGTCTCACACCTTAGATGTGGTATACTTAATTGTTTACAGGGTTTCTACCTTTGTGCTGTTATGATGCTTGCTCCAAGACAACACCTGAGGAGATGACTGTTTCAAAAGAGGGGAACTCTTGGCTAATGTGATTGTATAGGGTGAGATGATCAGGGACAACTTAGGAGACTGAAAACATACATGACCAGTTCTGCTTTTTCAGCATAGATATTACAGAGGAGGTGGCAAGATGGTAAAAAAAAAAAAGTGGAACTTAGAAATACAGTAACTCCTGAAACAGTGAACTGAAATATGCAAACGCTTAATGAAATAAACACATTCTGATGTTCACATTTCTACCTCGTTAAAACGTGTTACCTGATAATGATGAAGCCAAACGTGCATTCACAACAACTATAGTAAGTCTCTTTGTGTGTCTGAGGCAGTTTGGAGAGTTTCTAGCTAAAACAATAATGTCTGCAAGGGTAGAGACGGCTAGAATACTGATAACAACATTATACCCATGTCCAGACGCTGTTACTTTGTTACCTCAAGGACACGCACAGCAGAGCAACTGGAAGAAAAGTTATCTTAATGTTAAAGTATAACCAATATACTGAACTGCTTTTGTAACAATCAAATTATCATTCATTCATGTATTATATGTGTACTTGCACTAACTTCAGACTTCTAATCACTTGCTGATTGAGCAGCATCTGTCAGTCTTAATAAAGGTATATATACAGACTGGCATAGCTAATATTAATTAAACATATAAGTAGGCCTACTATTAAAAAAAAGATAAAAATATAGAATATTGAATGTTTTATAGAAGTCTGAGTTCTAGCACAATATCATACCTCAGTTTGTAAATAAGATAATGGGTCGATGGAAACAGATTTAGCAGAGAGAAAGAGAATACAGAGAGTCTGAGTTGGTATTGAAAGCCAGTAGAAGCTGTTAAGATCAGAAATATTTGTGTATCAATTAGTTTGCAAAATAATACATTAGGTTATGTATAAGGACAACCAAAGTTTCATGTTTTTGGACAATTAACTTTTACGCTTCTGTGCTTTGTGATTCTGTCTGAAACGAATGTAGACAGATAGAGATCAAGAGCGACAGAGAGAAAGAGGGAGCAAAGCAGAGGCAAAATAAGACACAAGAAGAAGCTAAAAAGGAGACAGGGAGAAGAAAGACCGATAGAAGGAGACAGAAGACAGTATAGAACCACACAAAGAAAAGTATAAAGTATGTGGGTGTGTGTGACAACGAATACGATTTCCTTTATGGGTACATTAGGACGGTAAAAAAAAAAGGTAGATATAGAAATTGTAATTCTATGATGCTTTGGTTTAAGGTAAATATGTGTTTCTTTTCATGGTGTTATTGTATCTATTACAAGTCTGTGTGCCATCAAAATGATTGTTATGCTGTCAAGGTAAGGTAAAATAGTTGCATAATGTTGCTTTGCAGGTCACTAGAAAAATCAATACACATAAGTTATTCACACAATGTAATTGCAATTTTTTAGACAATTTGAATTGTGTTTTTTATTCTTTTCATAATGGCCTAATGATGATGAGAGGTGGGCTCATTTGGACAGGGGTCCCTCGCCTAACAAGAGCTGCAGAGGTTGTTCTTTACGGGACAGATTATTGATCAGATTAGGGGCTGAACTTTGAGAAACCAAAAAAAGGCCACAAAAATATAAAAGAGGGAACTTCATTTAGCAGCTGAAAATCTTTCTTCTACTGTCTATTTGCATCACTGCAGGGGAGTTAGTCATATTGTATTATGGGCTATAAAGAATTTAATTTCCAATGTTGAGGCATAAAAGAACAAATGCTACTGGTCACTGGTGGTAGGAATCCCTGCTTAAAACTAAAATGACGCTTAACAAAAAAGATGGAAAATAAACAATAGAAAATTGTTGGAATATAAGGAGCTTACGTATTCAATGGACCTGGAGAAGATAAAAATATGGACAGAAGAGGACAACTGGAGAGGACTGGAAAAAAGATAAGGCACAAAACCAAAGAAGGAACTTTAAACAAAGATGAAGATAACGATGATTTATTCAGAACATGTTTGAAGAAGAAAGTGACAGAGGAAAAGCTTTTGTTGGTGGTTTCTCTCTTTTCACCAGTTTATACAGCTGCTACAAATGAAACTGAAAATCATTTTCCCACAAGTTCAGAATTTTGTTCTATGACTTTTGACCCCATGGCTTTCAATAAGCCTAACAGTTTTCAAAAAAAAGCAAAGAGGGAATTAAAAAATAAGGGGCTGTTGAATTGTAATATATTTATCTTAGCCTTTTTTACTTTAATAATAGTTTTGACACATTTGTAACATCAAAGAGCCACGAGCTTGGAGCATTTAAAGGTGAGGTGAGTGACTGAGAGATCGTTGATTAGACACATTCTCTGGTTGTAAAATACTAACGACCACAGCTGATGGCTCAGTCAGAGGCACTTTAAGTGATCATTGAGTCTTTTGAGGAATGAGACTTCACAATCAACTTCCTTCCTTTCACAGTCTTCCTTCAGAGTCATTCAGGCCATTTTTCATTTTTTTTACCTTCAGTGAGTCATTTGATTAGTCGATGGTTGCTTGTGTTTGTTTTTTATTACGGTAGTTAAGTCTACTGTGATGTTTCCATTTGTAAATGCTTTAAGATCATTGATTTAACTCAAATGTGTTTGTTGAGTAAAACTACAGATGGTGTTTTCTTCATTCAAGAGAAGTCAGTTCTTTTGGCTTGTTCATCAAACTCTGAGAATAACATTCCCTTGGAGGCAAAACTATATTTGCCGACTAAATCATTTCCAACCATCACAACAACAGTTCTATTTCAAAGAGAACTCTTTTTATCTACAGAGACTGTATTGTACCTTGGAGTCTGGCCAACTGGGAACAGGGTATGTAGTAACAGGGAGGTTCTAAGAGGCACAGTCACTAGAGGGTCTTTAAATGACTGACTAAACTACAATTGTGTAGTAGTCACTATTGACAAGCCAAATTCCGTCTGCCTTGGAGTGAGAGCTCAACTGGTCTACCAACCCTTAAATTCTTCCACCACGCGTCATTTGGCCATGAAATTTGCATGAGAACTGATGACCACGGATTTTTCCTGTCTCCTCACAAACTGAGAGCCCTTGACATACTTATGGAGGAAACGTATGGACAGTGAGACAAATTTACAAGACTGGAAGAAGTTGCCTTGGATGGAGGAGAGCTCAGTGTAGCCACCGTGGTGCCACTCTGGAAATGTCAGATCAATTCCACATATATACTGCAACTCAACCGCAACCCTCCTCCTCTGCTTATCACTGAGCGATCGACCACTGCTGAGAGCAGAGGAATTTGATTTTTCTGGGTTCATCATGAATCCACTGCGTTTCCAAGGTTGAATCAGAGGCCATACAGTGTTGTTTGTCAGTGTGGTCCAATGGGGTTTGTTTTGAGAACAGCATGCCAAAAATATTTGGCAGGAGTTAGTGACATAGTGTGAGTGGTAAAAAAAAAACCATCCTTATTTAAAGGCTTCACATACACATGTTGGGGAAAAAAATGGTTAAGCAGAGGTAATTAAACTGAATCATGTGACTTAATGAATGCAAAGATTAGTGGGTCAAAAAGACAGGCAAGACTTTATAGCTGAAGATCTGTTTTGGTTCTCCTTAATATACTTTTAAGTAACATGCAGTGAGAAACACTGATTCAAGTGTCAATTCAAGTGGAATCTGCAAAAGCTCTCTTTTCATCACAACGGTGCGGTAAAGTGGGCGCAAAAATGCTCTCACTGCTCCAATTCCTTGGCCAATCCTGGTCCATTGTTCCCTCACTCATCAACAAGACTCTAAGATACTTGAATTCTTTCACTTGGGGTAAGTACTCATTCTCCACCCGGAGTGGACAGTCGACCAGATCACCAGTTTCTTGCTGAGAACCGCAGCATCAGATTTCAAGGTGCTGATCTTCATCCCACCCGCTTCACACTCGGCTGTGTGAGATCCAGTGAGTGCTGAAGGTCATAGATTGACGGTGCCATCAGGACCTTTTCATATGGTGTTGATAAGATGATGCAATTCTCAGCCCGTTGAACTGCAACCCCACCCCCCGCCCTTTTTAAGGTGCTTAGTGTGGGAGATAGAAATTGAAGTGAACTGAGTGAAAATAAAACGATCGAAATCTTGGGGGCACCTTTGCCCTTTGCCACCACTAATTCTCGATGCTGCCAGGGATGCAGAGTAATGTAGTGCCTCTGTAGTTGGCACAAACCCTCTTGTCCCCCTTTTTGAACAGGGGAACCACCATCCCAGTCTGCCACTCCTTTGGCACTGCCCTAGACTTCCACACAGTGTTGAAGAAAGATGTCATCCATGACAGCCCCTCAACACCTTCAGCATTTCCAGCCAGATCTCATCAATCCCTGGGGTTTTGCTACGGCAGAGTCGTTTGACTACCGCAGTGACCTTCTCCAGGGACACCGATGTTGATCCCCCATCATCCTAACGATATATATCAGTGCAGATAATATTATCAGCTGTTTGCGTTTCCTACCAGTTTATTTCTCATTTGAGCTACCCCTTAATTGACACCCATTTTGTTTTACTGAAATTATATGAAAGGATTTTAAGTGTTATTTATTACAATTAGAAATACAGCAGTTGACAGATTTTTTCAAAATGCTTGTTTTGTTCGTTTGATTAAGCTCTTTCATTGCATCCAGTGATGTGTGCAGAGGTACCCCCCTGGGATACAAGTGCCCATGGTTGGGGATACTGCAAAATGTAAAAGGAATTGCAGTACAAAACTACCAAAAAACTGTTACTGAGATAATTTAGTGTTGCCATTTCACAGTATTACGCTGGAGGGCACTGACAAGGTTATTTGGAAGATCAATATTCTTATTCAGTTGGAATTAAAGTTAAATTTAAGAGATCTTTATCAAAACTATTAGTTCATTCTATGTGTTACTAGCAAAGAATGTTTGTGAATGACATGTTACTAGATTTGAAGAACTTTCAAATATTGATATAAATATAAATCTAAACAATCTTAAGCTCCTCTCTCCACAGTGATATTAGCTGGTTACAGGGATCAGCAAAGTTGGGCTGGTTTTTCCTTTAATTAATTGCATGACAATAACTGCGTTTCAGTATTTAGAAGTGTCTGTGAACCAAAGGACAACATAACTAAAATAAATCGCAAAGGGCAAAGCAAAGAGTTAGTATAAAACTTCATGACTAAAATAATGCTGCACAGCATGATGCCCACTGGAAATCTCTTACAGAGAGATTTCAAATGTATTGAAAAGCAACAGAGTGAGATTTTATGTCTTATTGTGTACCCAAATTATTTTTCATCATCTGGCTATACTGCTGACCTCAGGCAGTCCTGAGGAGGCATGCAATGAGTTAATGCATAAGAAAGTGCAGTCTTTGGAAATGTTGCTGCCGATTCTAACAATACAGCTACTTTTTTCAGACAGCGAGACAAGGACACAAAAGCAAAAGGGAAATGCAGAGACAGTGAGTCAGAGTGAAGCGAGACTGCAGAGATCTGAGGACCTGAGCAGGTGTTGAACAAAGAGATGGAACACAGAGTGAAAAGCCATGGGGGCATGAAAGATGTAGAACCAAAGACAATGGGTAGTGACCTCTGTGGCACTGCGGACACAGGAACTGCAGGAGGCTGCAGCAGAATCTCAGTATGTGATAAAGTACATCAAAAGCTGTCCCGAATAAAACAGCATGATCACAAATACTAGATGTACACACATCCAAAATCTAAACTCACCAGTAAATTATGTCTAAATACTTAACTTATTTCCCACCTACAAGTCCACAAACTGCCATTCCTTTGCTTTTGTTGTACTGTTCTGACATATCTTCTTGTTTATTAGGTCAGTGATGTCTTTGATCAGAACAAAAACTGGAATCAATGAGATATTTTGATGGAGGCACTAACCTTTGGTGCTGACAATCTTAGAGGTGAGTTCCAGACTCTCGATGTCCTCAGATCCAATATTCTCCAAAGTGATGGTCAGCTGCTGGGTCTCTCCATTGAAAAGCTGGACAGACACAGTGCTGGACAGTTCCTCTTTGGACATCGGCTGAGGCGTGTGGGCTGACCTGTTTAGGTTTGTGGAGAAGGTAGAACTTTATGGATGAAAATGTAGTTATTTTCCTGCTGTTATTCCCTTAAAAGGGTAAATATAAAAAAAGATTTCTAAGAAAACAGGTTAAGATATATTAGGCCTATAACAGGCACACCTGATCTTGTCTGATGTGATGCAAACAGTCTTGTCATATTTGTATAAATGTTTGAAGAAAAATTCTTTAGGCAATAATAAACTAGAGATAAGCGAAAACAGAAAAAGCTCAAAATGCTCTCCCTGACGTTTGATAAGGACAATATTTTGTTAGCTGGAACATCATTTGTTGTTTGCTTTTTTTTCTGAAGGGCATCACTGGAACGCATTTAGGATTTTACCATGGTTCTAAAACTCGGGTCTTCTGCTAAGAACCAGAGAGTAAACTTTACTTCAGGGGACAGAAAAAAATCACAGGGAGCCACATTTCTTGAGTGAGGGGGTTTGGAGCGGTAAAAATGTTGTTGTAGCCCAGAAACTTGTTTCCCACGTTTCCAATGTGCTCTGAGTGTTGAGGTGTCATGTTTGAGAGCCCGGCGTCCAGTGCCACAGTTTAGGATGCTTGCACAAATGTTCTCCTTCAGATGCCTCAGAGCATCACATCAGTAATCTGCATCAACAGTTTGACCCTGGAGGTTGAATTCCCGGTGCAGAACTACACACATGTCAAAGAATACCACCCACACACTCTTGGTTGCTTTCCTAAACTGACGCATCATTTCTGGTCTTGGAGACTGATGGCTGTGAGGACCGCGGTTTGGTCTCTGAGTTGAGCTGTAAACACAACCTACACAAAGTAAGTCACAAATGCGCATGTACCGTCGGTCACGAAAACAAGCATAGCTCAAGTGCTGATGATGATCAGGTATGTAAACTTGGAATACTTACTCACAAAAGTTTTTGTTTGCGCCTGCCACCTGCACATTACTGTGCAGTGCTCCAGTCATCCACAACAAAAAGAGTTTCAGGGAGATTCTGTTCAAACCACATATAGATCTGGTAGATCCCTAACATAATGAATATAATATTCAAGATTAAGTTAGAGTAAATCCATACTGAATCACAGAGACCAGTAAGCTCCTCACTGTTCTTTATGAGTATGAGTTTTGTGTCTTAGTGTATATCTGGCCACATCTCAATAAGTGACATGATAAGCCAAGTTTCATCAGCTGCTGAAAGCAAATTACCTGCAGCTGATGCTTAAAGTTTAAAGAGCTTCTGGCATCTGTTTTACAAGTAATGTAAATACAAGAACAACAGAATATATAAAAGATTATGAAAGACGACGTAAGCTACAAATTCATCATGCCTCATTTGTGGATGCACATGTTCAGGATCATCACCGAAACATGTAAAAAAAAAACAACAAAAAAAAAAACACTTTGCCTGAGGCTAGAAAGCCAATCAGCACTAACTTTTTTCCTGAGCTCAGCAGCAGGTCAACACAAAATGACTTGCTGACATCCGAAAAGCAATGACGAAAAACTTTTTTTAATGAACGAAAAGGAAATGTCCAAATGGTTTTGCAGCTACATCTGTATGATGCAATGTTTCCATTTAATCAGGTATTTTATTTCTGTAAACTTAAAAAAAATATAAGTTACAAAGGCTCAAGTGTGTAACGGTGATATTATTAGTATTATGAAGAGGAGAAGTAAGAACTGCAGCTTTCTGCTGGAGGCAGGGAGATAACTGAGAAGTCAATGAGGCACCTTTGCGACTGAAGTCAAAGCTGAAGGGCTACCTGTGGACTCTGTGAAAGCACCCAAAAGACCAAATATTGTATTCTATTTGCTTCATGTACCTGCTACAGTACTTTCTCAACACTGGAGAATAAAAAGATTTTCCACATCAAAAGCTGCTGAAGTGCTGTACTTACAGGCATGACCCAAAAAGTGGATATTTCAGAAGCTCTGCTGTCAGAATGATTTACAACACTTCAGCAAGGTGCTTCACCTGTTATTTTCTAGTACTAATTTAACCCATGATTTCTCCTCTTATGATTCCTGCATTTACAGCATCTGAAACGTCATTGCACATTACAGGAGGTACATGGCAACAAATGCAGCTGCTTCTCTCAGAGGCTGCAGCCAGTTAGGACAATTTTTGGTTTGTTTTGTGTTCTGTGTAGTTTTATTTGATACTAGAAGGGCCAGAATTCCATGAGTGGTCATTTTGACCGCCATATATTAGAAATTCTATTATCTCTTACTTTTTCTGGCACGAGGACGCCGTCACTCTCACTGTCGCCGCAGGGATTTTCCTCAGCGGTGCTCATTTCTTTTATTTTCACATGTAAAATACGGCTCCAGCTCCATCAAGTAAACTGATTTCTGCCTTCTCACTGCTTGTCTACACGTGACACTGCCGACACCGAGTCTAAATTGTGCTGCAACTGTGAGTGACAGTTGAGCGCGGCAAATGAGGAAGAGAAATGAGAGAGGAGATTGAGTTGAATGGCTGAATCATTGGCTAGTCTCTGGCCAGATTGCTGAATGGATTGCGTGTTTTGTTTTCCACTGTGTGAGTGTGACTGATTGAGCATCTGGGATTGTCATAAAGTAAATAAGTGAACACGTGAATGCAGCTTGATCTGAATGCAAAGGAAAACACCAGCAAGCGAACTGCCGTCATTTAGAAATGACATCGTATCTTTGTATGAATGGAGATGGTGATTTATTTACAATTACTGTAACTGTGCAGTTCTACCAGTCATGCTGGTGTCACTGAACCTGGCTGCATTCATTCAAAGTTTTTGACTCGCAACATTATCCAAGAGCAGTGCAGTTTGTAAGAAGCGGGACAGTGAGACATATTTCACTGCCTTGGCACTGGACTCCAGCACAGTGGATGTTAAATGAAATAACGACTGTGAGGTTAAAGTTCTTACTTTCAGCTTTCAGGGTGTTTGAGGGGGTTCCCATCAATCATTGGTGAACAGCGTAGGGCTTGTTGCCCTTTGTTTTTATTAACACCCAGTGTGGTGTTCTTGGCTGGTCCACAACCTTTCACATGATCTACTGAGCGTGTGTTTCGTTCTCTGAAGACACCCTCAAATTAAAGGCTTGAGTCAGCACTTTCACCTTACATGTTTCATATCATATTTATTGTTCTGCAGTACAGAGCTTACAAAATGAAAACTCGTCACTGTCCTACTGACAGACAGTCCTGTAAACCTGTCAAATGATCAGGCTGACTAGCTGTTCAAACGAAGTCTGCATTAATACACTTTGCATAAACACACAAGTGTAGTCCTGCCTGACTGCTTATCTTCTGTATTGGCATGAGACTAACACTCAGAGATTTAGGGACTAATTATAACTATGTAAACGACTCAGATGAATTTCTGACCTCGGTAGTGAAGTGCTGAGCTGGAGACGAGGAAGCGAAGGAATGACCTCGACCAAACAGCCACTAGTCTTCACACCAGCCAGACCCTCCAACAGGCAATCACTAGTCACACCAAACACTGATGTGTGGTAACCTGGCAAATTCAGAACACAGACAACATTAAGCTGCAGCAGACGAAGTCTGAAGAACAGAAGGAGAGCCTAAAGTGAAAAACAAGGCTAAAATTTGATTCTGATACGACAGGCAGAATTCACAGCCAACTCGACCAGCACATCGTTTCATACAACATCAGAGTAATAGCACAGGCCTTTGGTTGAACCCACCATTGACAGTGATGTTGCCAGCTGTACGTGGGACACCAACCAGAGTGACAGGGTACAGGCCAGACTCTGCGGGCAGGGACAGCGCAGCAGGCAGGGATTCAAACTCTACTCCAGAGGTCAGCAAACCCTAAAAAACAGATAAGATAGGATGGGGCATGATCCTAATATGTGCAATATGTGGACATTTAATTTCACTGAGGCATAAGGAACACAGCAATAAAGTTTAATTTAAATCAAACTGATAGTGAAAGACAGAATGATCCAACTGAGCTAAAGAACACTTCAGTGAACACCTGAACATGCACACGACATTCCGGTTATTGACCAGGCTACTGAAGTATTCTGGCAACGCTGTGACTCATGTGAACTTCTTACACTTGTAAGCATTAAAGGGATATTCTGCCATAAAATGATCCCAGGGTCTTTTTCTGAACGGACACTAGTCAAAGAAGACCTCCAGAGAGTTTTTTTCGCTCATCGACGTGTATCGGGTTTGACTGGAGCAAAGCTGCAGCCCAAAAACGGCTAACATGCATCGAAATGGGGCAGTGCACAACACGCTTACAAAACCGGCTCTTTTAACAACTAATGCTGCTCAAAATAGCACCATGCGCCTTCAGTAGCATGACTAGGGTCTCTACACATAAAACC
>JAQLOL010000008.1:21970859-21981402 GCA_029783665.1 Naso thynnoides
TACGCTGGTTGTCAAAACAATGTTGTAGAACATCACATATGATCGGAAATATCCTTATTATAAGACTTAAGCGCAAAAAAACAAATTCTCCTTTAACAAACAGGATCAATTCATATTTGGTTTTAGTTTTACTGACAACGCAATACACAGGAAATGTTTTGTTTAGTTGGATAAACTTCAAGTTTATTGCTTTTATATTGTGTACAATGTGCTTTTGTCTGTCACTGTGAAATATTTTGTGATGCTTTGTCTTAAAAAATTCTTAACATGTTTGCTTGGTTTACTACAGACTCTTACAACGGTCTCTAGTTAACTTAGGAAAATCGTTACCAACACTAACAGAGTATTGGGGCAATGATGCACTGGGCCTTTCACTGTAAAGTTCATATCTGCTAGTCAGTGTGTGATAAGAGAGACGCTGTAGCTTGTTGTTTCATATCTGATCTGATTCCTGGTTGTTCACTGGACTGGCCCAGTGTGTGTCCCAGACCGGCGCAACACACCGGCTGTTGGTTGTTAACACATCTCAGAATCTGCACGCTGCACATTTGTGCTCATTTACATCATCTATCTTGTACCGTAAGTATTTTACACTTTACTCCATTGTATTTTACATTTCATTTTCTTGATATCTTACTTTCATTTTATCTTGCTCTTTTTTCCCTTAGTACAATTTCCACCATGGTGCTGCTGCTTTTCGTTGTGCTGCTGTATTAATTTGGATTTCTCCCACAGGGATCAATAAAAGCATATTATATCTTACCTTATCTTAAGCTTTATTTTGGACTAGATTCCATGTAGAAATTTTGTCTGAATTAGGCACAAGTACAATATTATGTCAATTTTCAGTGTTTAACTGTCACCTACTCCCTCACTGTTAACTGTTATGAATTGTATTTTAAAATAAATATACTATTAATCGGGCAGAAACCATCTTTTACATTACGATCACCCAACTCAATGTCACAAACATTATCAAGAAATAATCTTGATTGAACGGTGATGTCACTGATTGAATTCTTGACTGAGAGCTCTGTAGTTTTTGGACAATACCTTTCCATAGTAGGAGATGGCCTCTTTGTATTTCTCGATAATGTCCTCGGGACTCAAGCAGTTCTTTGCTCGTCCAATCTCAGTGCTGGTGTCTGCACTGATGCCGTTGGCTGTGAGGGCACCTACACTCAACAGAGGAGGATATATGATTAGTTGAGGACAGGCACCAGGATGAGGATCCATCAGTCTGTTCTAGTCAAAAAAAAAAAAAGAAAGAAAGAAAGAAAGAAAGGGGTGAAAACAGGAAGGAGGAGAAACTTAAATCCACCACTTGCTCTTTAAAGACACTGCCACATGCAAATTCAGCTTCATATAAAACAAAGAAATGCAAAATGTTTTTCACAGAACAGGACTGTCAACATTTTTGGACAGATAACAGATCATGTTCAATTTAACTGTGTGAAATGTGTGTTTATTTCTCGTTCTGATGTGACCATGTCATCCTGGTTAAAACTGAATGTGAATCTCCGCTCTCCCTCACTAAGTGATGACATAAATACTCTGAGGCCACTGACGTAACTAAGATATCATCAGGATGATGTTTATGGCTAACGGTCCAGGCAGAGTTAAACTTGTACCTGAAATGGTCAAAAGCAAATTGTGAGGTGCATCTCTGGACCAAATCTGATTAGAATACAAATACCAATTGAGAGCGCATTGCCTAGCAACGGGGCTGTGCCCATAGCAACACTGTGGTGCTGTCACTATGACAAACGTGTGAATAATGAGATGCTGCATTGCACTACTTCTTTGCACACCAATCTGCACACGTAAAATGACAAAGAAAAAGACACTAAAAAAAATAATAATAATTGCAGGGAGCTAAATATAGAACAAGTCACAGAATGTAAATACACTGAGTTTTTTTTCTGCTGCTGTTAAAGTGAGAGGTGCCTTCAACAAGCAAGAAATCAAAGTAAAGACCTTCAGTGATGGACTGCCACCTGCTGGCGCCTCACTGAGATATGCAACCTTGTGCTAAAATGACTAAATATTCTGGGAACACATTAAGTGATTAGTTTATGATTTACAAGAGTAAGATTTTATTTGTTAGAATAATGGGGCATCAATCACTAAGGAATAGAGCCGACTAAAAAAGGAAAAGTGTTGGTCTTCGGTCGTGCAGTCATGTGATACTGATGTGGCTGTGAGAAGAGCAGGTACATTAGGAAAAAAAAAAGTGATGGTAAACCAACAGAGGAGAGCACTACCTGTCATTGGGAGAAAAGAACATCAGTCAATTTTCAAACGATAAAAGAAACCACAGGGGTCAGGGTGCTCATAACGAAAGACTAAAAATGGCTTCAAACACAGGGCGAGTGACCGGAAGCAAGCAGGCAGACGGGGGTCTTACAGAGCTATGTTAGTTAGACATATCATACCTGGGTCAATGAGAACCTCCTGAGCCCCTACAGACAGAGAGAAAGAATGCAGATTCACTCCATGACGCAAGGCGCAATGTTAGCAGTGTTAGTCCACACAGTCTGCTTCATGGCTGCAACTGTTCTGCTCTTCTGAAGATGATCACACCGGCATGCAGTTAACTTCACCAAAGCAAAGTTAAGGGCTTTTTGTGGATTTTTTGACTACTAGTCGAACTACAGAGCAGTTTCCTTATTAGTGTTTCCTGATTTAATTTGCCTCATGCATGAGGATCAACTTGCACATGCACACAGGCGACGTGATAGTGAGTCGAGCCAATAGGTGCATTTTGTTCCACAAATCAACAGGCGACAATTATGAATCGGGAATTCACGGCAATGTACCAAAAAAAGGCAAAAGAAGAAAAGTTAACATGGACATAAACGGTGCAAGGTTTAAACTCAAGGATTAAACTTGGGTAGGCACAAAGTGCGTTTAGGTTAGTCAAATCAAAATTACTGAAAAATATTTACACTTTTGTTTGTTTAAAGGACGAAAACTCTGGAGGAAACCTTAAACGAAAATTCGGATTGAAAAATGTCATCCATGTGTTTTTTAAACTAGTGGATGAGCAACATTAACTTTAGTGCTCAAACAAATTTTTGAGTAACCGATTAGTTTGTAAGAAAATGTATCTATAAGAATTTTGACAAACAAGCCATTTATGTTGGTTTATGTCTCAAAAAATAAATATATGACGGTTTAAAATTCTGATGCAGAAATGCTGCCGTTTTATCATCACATTTTTGTAATACCACTTAGCTGCCACTAGGGGATCAATGCTTCAAATTATCTATATTTGTCTGTATTCATATTCAACTTTACAACAGCTTCTTTGACATTCCACACATTACATACCTGTTTGTTGTTTATTCAAGAACCATGATCATTAAATATCATTTTTGCAACATAAGGCTCTAGAATGAAATAAAGCTTTAGTTCCTTTATGCTGCTACCAAACCAGAAAATTACGTCAATGTATAATTTATTCCCAAATTCTTTAAAAAGAACAAAAAACACTTTTTGCTGAGGAGAGGCAGAGAGGTCTCACAAAGTGAAGCTTCACTTCAGTCGGGTGGTTTCGGCAGCAGGTATTTCTATCTTGCCAGACAGAAGCGGGATGAACAATTTGCGGCTGCAATTGTCTTTTAAAAAGTGTTATTGTCTTATAAACTATATACAACATAATCAGTATTTTACTGTACATATACTGAAGTTACCAGAACTCCCTGGCAGAAGAGATATTGTATATCAATGAGATCTTTCTGGCTAAATAACAGATAAATAAAAACAAAAAGTTACTGGTTCTGTCCATACTGTACATATCAAAGTTACACTACTGAAATGTCATCGCTGCATTTACTTTGACTATACATCATTTATACTGACTTATTTTTTGTTTGCTTGTTTGTTTGGTTTTTTTTGCGGATCACTGTTCCATTTAATCCATACATTAGCAACCCACTGGTTTCTGTCTAGTTTGAACATTTAGTTACAGTACCAGTCAGAAGTTTGGACACACCTTCTCGTTCAGTGGTTTTGTAGATCAATACTGAACACATCAAAACTATGAAAGGACACATATGGAATTATGTAGCAAACAAAAAGTGTTAAACAAACCAGAATATGTTTTATATTTTAGATTCTTCAGAGTAGCCACCTTTTGCTTTGATGGCAGCTTTGCACACTCTTGACATTGTCAAGGTTCATTTGTGAAATTTCTTGCCTTCTTAATGTGTGTGAGACCATCAGCTGTGTTGGGCAGAGGTAGCTGTATTAAGTGCATAGTCCTATTCGGCTCCTGTTCTTATCCATACTATGGCAAGAACCACTCAGCTAAGTAAAGAGAAATGACGGTCCATCATTACTTCAAGACACGAAGGTCAATTGATCTGGAAAATTTCAACAACTTTGAATCCTTAAATGCAGTCGCGAAAACCGTCAAAAGTTATGACAAAACTGGCTCTCAGGAGGACCGCCCCAGGAAAGGGAGACCGAGAGTTACCTCTGCTGCAGAGGATAAGTTCATTAGAGTGACCAGCCTCAGAAACGGCACATTAACAGCACCTCAGATCAGAGCCCGCATAAATGCCTCACAGAGTTCAAGTAGCAGACACATTACAACATCGGCTGTTCAGAGGAGACCGCGTGAATCAGGCCTTCACAGTCGAACTGCTGCAAAAAAGCCACAACTGAGGAAGGACAAGAATGAGAGAACTGGTCGGGCCACGAAACACAAGGAATGGACATTAGACTCGTGGAAATCTGTACTTTGGTCTGACGAGTCCAAATTTGAGATTTTTGGTTCCACCCGCCGTGTCTATGTGAGACGTAGAGAAGGTGAGCGCGCGGATTCTGCATGTGTGGTTCCCCCCGTGAAGTATGGAGGAGGAGGTGTGGGGGTGTGGGGGTGCTTTGCTGGTGACACAGTTGGTGATTCATTCAAAATTCAAGGCACACTCATAGAGTAACTTAAGCCCTGAAACACTTTGTTCAGTGGAAAATCGAGGCCAAGAAGTATTTCGTAGTGTTTCTGATCGATTCAGGTTTTAATCTTGACATTTGAGTTCTAAACGTGTGCAGTGACTGCCATCTACTGGTTGAAATACTGCTACTGCAAGGCAATGTCTTGATGCGATTTAATTGATTTAGAAGGTGTAACGTGATATCATCAGTGCCAAGACACTATGGTTTACTTACGCTTTAACCATCATGGCCACCGCACCATTCTGCAGCGACATGCCATCGCGTCTGGTTTGCGCCCAGTGAAACCATCCTTCTTTTTTTTTTTTTAGCAGGACAATGACCCCAAACACACCTCCAGGCTACATAAGGGCTATTTGACCAAGCAGGAGAGTGAAGGAGTGCTGCATCAGGTGACCTGGCCGCCACAATCACCCGACCTAAACCCAGTTGAGGTGGTTTAGGAAGAGTCGGACAGCAGAGCGAAGGAAAAGCAGCCAACAAGTGCTCAGCACCTCTGGGCTGTTGGAAAACCATTCCAGGTGACGACCTCATGAATCTGACTGAGGGAATGTCGTGAGTGGGCAAAGCTGTCGTTAAAGCGAAAGGTGGCTACTCTGAAGAATCTAAAATATAAAACATATTCTGATTCGTTTAACACTTTTTCTGTTTGCCACATAATTCCATACGTGCTCTTTCATAGTTTTGATGTGTTCGGTATTGATTTACAATGAAGAAAATAAAAATGAAGAAAAACCACTGAATGA
The DNA here is from genome assembly GCA_029783665.1 of Naso thynnoides. Classification (NCBI taxonomy): domain Eukaryota; kingdom Metazoa; phylum Chordata; class Actinopteri; order Acanthuriformes; family Acanthuridae; genus Naso; species Naso thynnoides. Next base: position 21,976,565 of record JAQLOL010000008.1, read on the forward strand.
GAAGGTGTGTCCAAACTTTACTGTATGTATCTCTTATACAAATACAATCTATTAATTTATTATTTACTAAAATGATGAGTTAATAAAGCATAAAGCAGCACTTAGTCACTATTTCTATTCAAACTACCACAGGTTGCAGCTGTCCTGATTAGCCAGTGAAGATTTATTTTTACAATAAGTACAGTTAAACACAAAGCAGCACTTAAATCACACCACGTTAATAGCAGAGTAGACAAATTAAAAAGCAAATAACAGAAACGTTTTAGTACGCCAGCGTCTCATATAATTCAAACAGAGGAAGCGGCTTAGCTGAGCAGAGCTTCGCGATGTTTGAGCAGCCAGCAGCTACATTCTCACTCAACCACAGCTCACTCAGAGACAATGGTCTTCAGCTTTTATCATCCCGATCACTTTTTGCCTCAGTCCGGCTGCGGATTGATGAGCTCACCTGGTCTGTGGCGTTTCCCTGCATCTGCTGGCTGGGAGATGCTTGGCTTGCGCCCGCCAGTCTTGCCTGCCGTGCCTCCGGGGTAGTGGAATATGACAGAGGCCGAACACAAACCCTCCAACGCAGCTACGGAGCAGAGAAGAAAAAGGCACGAGTTCTACACCACCATTTATTTCTTATTTCTTTTCTAGATTTCCCTCTCGCTAGAGCCTCTCAAGTTCAACAACCCTTTTTTTTTTTACTTTAAAAAAAAAAAATCGTTTGAAAGCCCTGCTTTTATTATTAACAGTGTCACCATCACATTGTTGATCAGACTGCACCGATGAGTTTATTTTTCAACTGTAAAATCTTCCGCTCAGTTCACATCTTTCTAACTATTCTGTAACAACCATGTGATTAGAATACTTTGTTGTTGTTTGTGTTTAGGTAAAAAAAACATTTCCTTTTAAATGTCAGTAACGGTAATGACCTCTAAAATCCTTAATCAGTCACACTCATACATTTCGAGCAGTCATAAGTTAAACACTGACACTGAGAAATAAACAAGTTCAAGCCTTATAAATAACTGCTAAGGGCGATAAATCATCTGTCTCCAGACTTACCACCTAGCCAGAGGAAGTCATTTACTGCCCTGAGCAGCTCCACAGCCATGTGGTAGTGGACCAGGGCGTCCTGCAGCATGCCCGCCTGGAGACACAAGTCCCCGACATGCTTCCTCATCCGTCCCTGGCAACGCTTCTTATAGTGTCTGAGAGAAAGCAGCGGAGAGAAAAACAGTTTCAGACAAGGGCATAATATATGTTTTTGGCTTTTAAATAGATTTTGGTTTGAAATTCATAGAGCGGACTTGTCCTTTCTTTAAAAACAGCTCTGACTTTCAGCTATTGTCATTTTTTTGTGTCAGCAGGGTGCCAGGAGAGGAGACTCGGGGGAATCTTATCTGTTAGGCACAGGGGGGATGTATGAGGTGGGAAGGCACAAGCAAAGGAGAGCAAAAAAAACAAGGAAAGAGTATGAGCTGACCTACAGTATCACTCTGTAGTACTGCACGATAACATAGGGACTCAGGAAGGAGCAGCTTCACCACGACAAAGGAGAAATTTGAAACGGTTTGGAGGAACCATATAAACCCTACTGTGGGACACATCTGAGCATTCTGACAGACCTAAAGTGGTTTTGTCACGAGATTTAATATATGAGGTAAAGTCTTGTTCTCAGTGTGTTCAACAAATATTAAAACTGACTAACCGAGGTTTCATGCCTCTGTGACGAAGGGAGAGTGTTTGAAATTTGCCTCCCCGTTCACTTGAATTGCACTTACAAATATCGTGAAATAAGCGATTTAGGCTACACAATTCAATGAGCCTATTCAATACCAGGTGTTTACCATATATTTTTTTCCCCTTGGAACAGTCATGTTTTTCTTTCCTGAAAAGTGTTTGTATTAGCTAGTACGCATCAATCTCAAAAAAACACATCTATTTCTGCTTAAAAATGATGACTAAACGAAATCTAAGCACCCCAAATTAAGCAAGAAATAACAAACCAGAACCAGACTAACTTGATTTGCAGGTTACGTAATGTGTAAAAATCATGGTGTGTTAGGAACTTTCGGTTTTAAGCACGTTATATTTTAGCTCGTAGCTTTTCAATTCAAGTAAATGGGGAGGAAAGTTTCCAACACCTCCCCTTTGTCACAGAGGCCTGTAACCTTGGTGACCCGATTCTAATATTTGTTGAACACACTGAGAACTACACTTGACGCCATATATTATATCTTGTGACAAAGTCACCTTCAAAAGGTCATGCAAAGAGAATAATGCGGATCAGGAGGGCATCAAGGACTACAGGTAAAAAGGAGCCATCAGCTGCATACAGGAAGTGATCTAAAAATCTACAGAGTGGTAAAAACCTACCCTGGGAAATCCATATCATACACCTGGAAGATTAAAAATTCATGCTAATGCTTAGTAGGCTACTTCTGAACAATGAAAATGTCCTAGCTGAGTAAAACTAAAATGACAAGGCTGCTCTTGAGGGAGTCATTAAAGATTAAACACAGCAATTTAACCGGATCTTTGGACATGGATACCATTTTCAAATTCATGTGTTTTATGAGTAGCTGCAGCGCTTTGCCAAGCTGGAGGGTAATGTTTGCTCTCATGAATAAAGATATGAGATCCATGTGGCCGGCATGTCGCTCCAGCTTCTCCAGCCAAACAGACAAAACAACCAAACTGCACCTTCCCAGTCCAAATGTTCTGAAGCTGGGACAAACCTCCGCAGCATGTCCCGTGCCAGACTGTGTTCACTGGGTCCAAACCATCAGCTCCTGCTTTAAAGGACCATACCAGTGTTCATGCATGTTTCTGCACATAAATATAAATATAATATAAAATACAATGTTCGACATTCAAGGAGAACTCCACCACTTTTCATGTGGATGTCCAGTCAGTGCAGATGCTAACTGTAGTCAAATGAAGTAGGGCCTTATGATTTCAGCGCGAAAAAACGGACTGGACCAATGAAAACAGAATATATTGTTAAACACGGAATGTCAGAGAATTAACCGTTATCTGACTAAAATTCCGGAGGAACATTTATCTGCGGAGAGCATTCCTGGGGGGGTTGCTAATGCGTGGGACCAACCGTTCCACCTACCCCCACCCCAAAAAATGCAAGCATGTCAAAGTGGCCACGTGAGACGCCGGCAAAGTCAGCAAGAAGACGACGAAAGGCATCACTAACCCAAAAATGCAGAGCCGAGCAGTGTCCAAACAACTTCAGCGGGTCATTGGTGAGCTAACGTTAGCTTAACCGCCTGCTTTCTTTTCCAGACCTGCCAAGTGAATTGTGTGCATGCAAATTACACCGTAAAGACGACCCCCGGTGGTCCAATAATCAGAATCAGAAAACTTTATTGATCCCTGAGGGGAAACTGAGTGATGTTACAGCTGCTCTCATACAGGAATAAAGATTATCTGATTTGATTTGAAAAATTTATTTCAAACATGTAAATAAGAAAGAGAAACCAACAAATCTGAAATGAACTGCTCTGTTTGCAGTCATGTATTTTGTTTTTACTTAAAGCAATGCAAGGCTTATTATAACACGGTATATGCATTATTATGCTTATTTAAAGCACTTATTAGTGCAATGTTGCTTGCATCACTAAATTTACAGTTGTTGCTTATTAAATTGTGGGCATTTGATTCATTCACAATAATGATAACACACACTTTCTAATGATAAAATTAGCATAAAAACATAATTATAATAAATTAAAATGGAAAAAAACAGAACTCCAATAAATTACAACGGAGAAAAAAATGAATTTGGAAAAAAATAAAACGGAATTTGGAAAAAAAATCAAACGTATTTCATAGGACCCTAATAAAGCAATTAATTCCTCAGTTTGTGTTATATTGACCGAAAAAGCTGAGTTTTCTGAGTATTTCTTTCATTTGTTTCAGTTCTTTTTGTAATGTGTAAAAATTAAATTTTGGAGACTGGAAACATCTTTAAGCAAGAAATCCATCTAGTGTTAGAAATTAGGGGGGCAAAGGGCAAAAATGCTTGAAGAAATCTTAAAAATTACGAGTTAAAGGTCGTGTAGACAAACTATCACCAAGAAGAAACTTGTTCACTGACAACACAGAGATACCGCGTGGTATCAGCGTCATTACACCGCTGGCTCACAAGCCTCTGGCCGTCTCAGACAAAGATAAACAATCATTTTGAACCTGACAAAATTTTTTAAATAGAAGTTAAAAAAATCACTATACTACATTTATTCCACACCTTTCTATAGACTCTGAGGATGTATTTTTCTCGTGTCTACATATTAATGTTACCAATTAAGCTGGGCAATACGACCTGAAAATTATATAACAAAATTTTAAGACTATATCTCAATACGTGATACATATGTCGATGTTTTTAGTTACTCCTCAACAGCACTTCTGTAGTGCTAGAACAAAATCAAACATTACAATTTTTTGGGCCAAGTTCCCTCTTTAATGTGACAATATTTTAGGGATGCCTATTGGTACTTAAAAAATACTAACACAATTCCATTTTTGATCCATAGTCATTAGTAATATAAATACAATGACTAAGTGAGTAAAAGCAAGTACTTAAACAAGTTAACTGCATCACTAATTACAGCCTTTATATTGTCCGGCCCTATTACCAGTAGGGTAGTAAGTAGAGATGCACCGATCCAGTTTTTTTCCGATCCAATCCGATACCGATACCTGGTCTGAGTGTATCGGCCGATATCCAATACCGATCCGATCCTACTGTTGAATGAATGAACTGTACACTTTGCCCTGTGAGTGAAGGCATCAGGCTTTGACATTAGCCTGGTTAAATAAAAGGTAACAAATTA
>JAQLOL010000008.1:21988874-22000485 GCA_029783665.1 Naso thynnoides
CCCCCCCCCCCCCCCCCCCCCCCCCCCCCCCAACAGTTCAGATGGGAGGGAGGACGCGGAGATTCACCACATGAACTAACATAAACGCGCGGCCATCCCGGCTTGAAAACAAGAGGCAGGAAAACAACAAACAGCGAGGGCGTGTGACGTCACGCTCTACTCCTGATGAAATTACGCCACTAGTTCTTTACACATAATTTTTTTTATTCCTGAAATCTGAGAAGGATGAATTTTGCATATCGCTCCTTTAAGGTAGTCTGTATTTTCAATATTTGAGCAAGAACACACTTTTGAGTTCTTCTCACCCCATGAAGACGATCAGATCAGCACAGTGGGCTCTTATGTGAGAACTGAACCTCTTGTCGTGTGTTACATTAGGTGACCAGTGGACCAAAAGTACAAAAGCTTACGGCGCCAAAAAGACTTCTTTTAGCTGCTATTATTCCTCGTTCACTGGGGTTAAGGACAATACGGTCCTTGCTACTTCTGTGTACGTTTGCATCCATGTGAGGAGCTGACAGTGTGCATTCATGTACAACATGGGAACTTGAAGGCTACTGAAAAAGACGACAAAGTAGTTAAGACTGAGTGATAATGTTGTGCTTGGTCTGCAGAGGATCAGGAAGATTCTGGGCTGAATGTTGTCTTCCAGTGGATTAGTTTAATCTCCAGTGATCATGTGACCGCGGCCAAGATTAGTTGACCTAATTACAGCACATTTAGACACTCCATTGATTCCTAATGGACTGGGAGCACTTAGAAACAGCGAACAGCGGTCTGCTGGACAAGAAAAAGATCTGAAATAAATCAAAAGAACAGAGAAAACCAAAAAAATCAAACAGAGTAAGACTGATTTAGAGTGTAATTGTGCATTAGGGGGAATGTGTGTCTTCAGATTAGTAGGATATGAGATATTTGGCATTCTTCATTATGGCATTGAAAGTGAGTGGACACTGCCAGTGACAGACAGAGAGACTGGATACAGGGCCTCCATCGGCGCAGAGAGGGTGGGAAGGTGGCTGGGGAAATGTGGTTGAGGTGGAGCTTCACACTCCGCCCTTCTCACGCCAGTTTCAGAAACTGTTTCACTGCATCTGCTTCCACTGCCTCGGAAAACATTTCGTAGTTCTGTGGAGAGAACGAGTGTCAATCAGCAAAGAAGAAAATATTCTACCGGCAGCTGTTCAGTAAGGCTGCGGGCGATGAGGTCAGTGCAGCAATACCGCGGTCACGTGAAATCACCGCAGGGCTGCCGTCATTACTGCAACATATACAAATAAATAAAAGTAACCAAAGTTACAGGAGTGTGTACTGTGTCTGATATGAAATCTAAACACAATACACATTGTTTAGTTGTCATCATTGACTGTTTCTTCAATTATGTGTTCGTGCTTTAGGAGAAACAAAAGGTTTTTTGCCTTTTCAGCTGCGCTGTCCGCGTAAGGAAAGCCCTGCATTTCAGCCCGAGCCCGACAGGGCCCGACAGGATTAGGGCCGGGCTTTGGGCCAATTTTCACGTAACTAGCTTGGACTCGGGCCCGGCCAGGCCTGCTACGTCTATTAATTACACTACTGATAAGATAGAATAACGTTCTTAACGTTGGCTGTAATCACATGCCGTCTGCCTTTCTCCTGCACATGCGTTATGTCTTCTCTCATCCGCTTATCGTCACACCTGCTCCATGCAAGAAGAGCAGCGCACACAAACAGCAAAGTTGACTGCAACGGAGGAACTAAAGAAAAAACGTGCCACGGGAGAACTTCTAAAAGTCCAAAATACAAAGTTGCACTGCGGCACAGGAAGTGTGCGACCAGCCTGTCATCGTTTTATTTATTTTAGTTTGAAAATTGGCTGGATTCTCTCGCCTTTTCTGTGCCTGGCTTCCTGTCTGATACGATCTGTTCTATAGCGGCGCTCGTGAAAAATAGAACAGACGCCGAACTGAAGCGCTGCAGCGCGCGAGCCTCTGCGGGCGCTCCGCGCAGAGCGGGATGTGCGACCAGTCAGACAGGTTAACATGGGCGCCGATCAGAAAGTGCCTCCGCTCCAGGGCGCTGCGCTTCCGTTCCGCGGGCAGTGCATCCCAGCCGTTATTTTAGCCAACTGTCTGTGCATGCGGGGATGTGGAATTTATTTATTTATTTATTTTCAGAGGGACGTCGTCAAGGCGGGGGGCATTTGTTGTCAAGGCGGCCGCCCTAACTATAAAGCGCTGCGGGAAACCCGGATGAAGCATAGGCATGTGTTAATTGTACCAGCCGCTGCAAAATCCCACGACTGTTTCAAAAAATATAATAATTGCATTACGAACTTGAAAACGCTCCAAACATCTTCCTAAATAAACTGAATAAAATTACAAAACGAAAACAAACACTCATGCTTATACACTTAAAAGTGCCAAAGTGAGTGAGTGTGTCTCAACCATCAACCACACTGGTGCACCGTCTCTTTAGAGCAGCAAAGTAACAGGCTACAATCCACAGTTAAATTAACAGCCTGAACAAATTCACAGACTATTGGATGTAATTTGAAAAGGCCTATTAATGTATATGTTCATACAGTAGCCTAATATTTAGAGGGGAAAAGGAAAAATAAAGCTATTTCTTTCTTTCTTTATTTTAACTTTTATTTTATTTATTTTTATTACTACAACTAAAATGTTGCTTCATCACCACAAGAAGGAAAAGGCCATACGGCCACAGCCCGACTGTATAGTCTCAGAATTAGTGAAATATAAAGGCCATGACCTTTTCGCTCTGCATGGAACTTTGAACACAAGAAATAAAGCTGCAACGATTTAGAAACATTATCACCTTGTTGGCTTATATGGAGAACTTGTTAGCAAAAAAGTGCTTGTTTACACATCTAGCAGTTTCTGAGCGACAGTTATTCGAGTATCACAAACTCTTATAAGACATGGTTCACATACAGACTCCTTCATCCATAGTATGGCCCCGTGCTTTTTGTCTGAGCACTAGCATCTTTTTTTCATTGTTTCCATCGAGGTGCGACCTTATGCAGCTCCTCCAAGTCCTTACGGTTGAAAATCTTGGAACTTTTCAAAAAAGGCGCCGATGTTGACCGTCAACACTTTTTGGCAAACTAATCGTGGCCATAGCCTCGTCACCTGTCACTATTGGAACCGAGAATGGAGGAGAAGCCTGTTCTCTCCCTCTCCGTCTATCCTGAGCTGCACGTCGAACAAAAATCTTTAAGAAAACTGTTAACTGGAGAAGATCAGCTGGACACTAAACGTTGCTTGTGAGTGTTGTGCTTTTATCACCCGACGCATTCTAAGCATGTTGACGGATGTGTTGTCAACTCTTCTTTGTTAACGTAACGTTAACTACTTAGGAGGAATTTTAAATCCATGTGCAAGGTTTTCTCCTCCTCTGCACCGTCGCTTCATTCCAGCACTCCTCAGCGCCCTGTCAGCACTTTTCTGACAGAAAAAAAAAAGGAGGCTGTTGCTTTATATACTGCATTTTTTTAATTAGCCATCATTTATGTTAATCGAGCCCGATACAGGTGATTTGTGCCAGTTTGAGTTTAGGTTAGTTTTTATGACTACACAGCAGAAGTAAATAATGTGACGAGTGTGTGAACTTTCCTCACCCCACAATACTGGTCTTCATTGAAAAGCTGGGGGGGGGCTGCCGTTGGGTTCCCTGCTTTGCTTCTCATTTCTTCACGAAGTTCCCCGTCCATGGAGATGTCAACCAGCTCGTACTGGATGCTTTTACTTTCAAGGATTCGCATCACCTCTGCCTGTTGAGACTTCACCTGAAAAAGCACCCATCAGAATCATGACCAGCTCCAGCAAAACGCTAAGAACATGTCAATTCATTACACACGGAGCAAACTGTCGACAATAACGACAACAATCTGTGTCCTGCTTCAGTTGATTATATTTCTAGGGAACCCATTTGAGCAAATAGTGATGGACTTCACACTGTAAGACGTTTAGTTCGCACAATGAACAATAAGCTGTTAAAAGTTTTGACAGATTACTCAAATAAACCCAGTAAATAAAGTAGGGCTGTCAAAGTTAACACGATAAGAACGCATTAACGTATTTTCCTTTATGACCCACTGCCCACCCTGTAGTTTGGGAAATCAGGAAGCGATGCAGCCACCACCTTTACCATAGAGTCTTAGCGGTGCCGGCGGTTTGAACTGCTCAGTGTTCACAATGGTCGGTTGCAGTCAGCTGTTAGCTTCAGGCTAGCTCCACCAGCACACTGAACTTCACCTGAATTACTCGGTGACTCGTTTACTGACACGATGTTGTAGTCTGTATATATATCTATACGCGGACACTTATCTAGTGTGGCTCAACTCCCAACTGTAGGGTGAGTGTTCGATACGACACTTACGACTGACAGTCAATAAAGACACAGAGACAAGACTGAGGGAGCTTTGATGGCGCTCCTACCAACAACAGACATGAGCAGTCGAGTGCCGATCACGACAGACTAAACATAGCAGAGCACCAAGCGCTCCATCCAAATATATTACATTATTTGTCATTGTTTTAAACTGTTGCAATAATATTAAACTTAAATTTGCATAAAGCAGGCATGTTTGTCCACTCATGTTAATAAGAGAATTAAAAACTTTTCCTTGAAGGTAAAGTTAGAACTAACAGCCCTAAACAAAATGAAAGTTTTAAGGCATATTGCTGTGTAAAAAAAAAAAAAAAAAAAATTCAGAATGTGTTCACTTTTTGAGGCTTTGCCTTTCAACAGTAGTGTTTTTTGCTTTTTTTGGGGCTTCTGGTTGATTATTAATAGACTCTAATAATAATACTCTGCTATCTTTTTAGGAGAATGGGGAAGTTGGGGGGGTGAAAGTCTCCACTCCTTAACTGGGCAGCACCAACAGGAAAAACACAAGCTGACATTAGATGGTCATCACAGTTGTTAGGCCGGTGTCAAGTCCTTAAGCTGAAAAAAGGGAACTGCTTTCACTTGTTCACAAGACTGCGGAAAAAGAAAAAAGAAAATTTGGAAGCTGTTGGTTGCTGCTGTTAGTGGGTGTGTATGTGTGTTAGCCAGCTAGATAGCTAAATCGACAGACAGATGCAACACTTTCCCTTCTTTACACACCCTTTGTTCTTTTAACGCTGAACCGCACACAACGCCGCTCTCCTGTGTGAGACTTTACATCGCATGGCCGCGCCGAGGAACATAAGGTGGCACGTCCATGAATTTATTAAGGAGAGCTGGACACAATGTCAAGAGCTTCATTCATTACCATTAAAGCACGAGAAGCCAAAAAAGCTTAATGTCTGTGTTATAAAAGTACCTGGATCTTCAACCAAGCTTGCGTAAGGTGGAGCCCATAACGCACGTGTACTTGAGACTTCCTGCGGCCAAGCCAGTTAACTTCTAGGTCGGCCTTTGGCTAACTTAAAGGAACTGTTTCGTATTCTTGGAGTGGGGTTGTATGACGTACTTACTGGGGATGTAGCAATATCAAAAAACTCACAGTTTGATATTTACTGCAGTATTTTCAAAAAAGAGACAAATCAAGATTTGCGCAAAAATGCTGCTTATTATCCCATTTTGTTTGGATTGTTTTTCACTTACATTGTTTTGTTTCCTCCACATGTGCAAATAATAATCGCATAATTGTCTTTGACATAGAAGAAAATTGAAAAAGAGACCAAAGAGAAAGTCAAAGTAAACTCCAGTCGGCTTACTCCTTTATTTCTTCAACATATCTGAGAACTCAACACAGAAATTTGAGGAACCGGTTCAACAATGTGATCTCTCTCGGCGCAGCTCGTCTCTGTTTTGTTCGCAATTCGGACAGTTTTCCTTCCTCAGTGCGTGATCAGGAAATGCATTTTGCACAAACCGGTCACGGTATTTTGTTGTTTGTTTGTTTATTTCATTTAACTTTAAAAACAAATGCCAGGTCAAGTTTTGGTTGTGATGATGCAGCACATTGCATTGTGGGAAACAGTGGGCGGTGCGAGTTGGACTGGCCAGATGCATAAATCGGATTTCCTCTGAATCCGTATAAAACACATCTGGGGATTTTTTGTTGACATACTGCAGATTTTGTTTGTGATTACATAAAGCATACTACATACTCCCTTTTGGCCAAATCAGTATGTACCGCTACTTTAGTATGATAATCAATACCAATACCAATATATAGGTATATTTTTTCCCCATTCCTACATGCAGATATCATCAGGTCTCTTCTGTATTGGAATTTACATACAGCATTATTGTGCATACACTTATTATAAAGAAAGCTGAAAATGACGTAATATTCAATCGTGCAAAGGGAGAAAAATATCTGAACTTATATTTTGTATGAAATCTCCATTTTTTATTTCTGACAATTGTTTTAAACAAAACAAGTCAGATACATCCTGCTTAAAAACCAGATGATGCTGTCCCTGAGCCAATCAAAACGGGTGTTCAATCAAAGAAACAGCAGCCTATTTATTTATCAGTTATTATATCAATAGATATCGGTGTGCTGGCCAATATACGATATTTACTTTAGGGCTAATATTTGCCAATACCAATAATGTGCCGATAATATCGGGCATCCCTAATAATCCCCATCAGCAATAAAATGACAGAAAGGTGTGTGCTCAAATGTATTAATTAACGCAAAAAATAATAATAATAACCAGCGATAGCCTCTGCACCTGGCCCAGTTTATTTGAAAAAATATTTGCGGGGGGGTTGTCCGGTGTCTGTTGTCGTGTTTCCAGGAGTGCGCGTCCTGTCGCAGGGCTGTATGTTAACTTTTTTTGTACATGGCACTGGTGCTGAGGAGGTTGATAGTTTTATAGCACAGGCCAAAAAACTTGTAGCACTATTCGACATCTCTAAAATCTCTAAAGACAACCACGAGGAGTGCAGTTCATCACACAAACAGGTATGTAGCGGTAACTACGCGTGCTGCATACAGGGCGCACAAAATCCAGATCTTATTAAAAAAAATTTGCAGACAATGTTTTTTAAATCATTCATCATACAGACAGATTATTTCACAGCACGTGTGACACGTATGTCGCACTGTACAGCCCCGTGTCTGCAATGAAACTATTGTGAATGTTGCTGCTAGGACGTCAATATGTCAACAGATTGTCTATTTTTAGCAGAAAACTGCATGCTGCGTGTGGAAAATACAGGCAAGACTCTGACTCTCCCGGTGCTGAGTCACTCCAGAGATGCGTCTCACGCAGATGTCATGTGTGCTTGTGTGGCGGTTCGGATCTGTTAACATGGTCGCTGAAAAAACAAGCAAGAGGAAACGCGGCGCAGACACGCTGCTCACACAGGATATGTGGACCACGCATCAGAGTCTATTGTAATGTATGACACACTCATCAGGCAATGCTCTCCATTCGGAAAAAATGGAATAATGAGACTATAAAATTACTGTCTATGTTATATGACAGTTAATCCGCTCAGGGAACGACGTCCCGCACTTAATTGTCTCCCCAAGTTGCAACATTTTTGCTAGCTAGTAACTTCTCCTTGCTATTTTTAAGTTTCCTACTAGGTCGCCCACTTAATATGTATTAAGTAGACTTAATAACATGCCATAAAACGTTAAACCCTGTTTGTAGCACACCAGCTCAGTTTATTGACACAGACATGTTTCTACCAAGCTAGGTGACTCAGTCTCACCTGAGCTTCCACAGTTACTCAGCGGGGCTTTTATCTGAAACAGAGAGCCTTACACTCGGTTTTTCTTTTAAAAATTCAGTTAGTGTCTGCGCCTGTCTGGTGCCTCTTTTTTAAAAATGGAGTCCTTACCTAATTTTCAGTTAACACACAGTGATTGAGGTATTGTAGGTCTTTTGTTGAAAAGGCTTTGCTCAGTCTTCGCTCTATAACAGGCCTAAAGGGTATTTTGAGGATTAAGACCTGGTTTTAGGGTTAGAATCAGGTTTAGGTTAGGGTTAGGCATTTAGTTTCGATGGTTAGGGTTAGGGGCTAAGAAATGCATTATGTCAATGAGGGTCCTCACAAGTAAAGCTGTGCAAACGTGTGTGTGTGTGTGTGTGTGTGTGCTTCCTCTGAAGGCTTCAGCAGCAGACCATAGATTAGCACTGTGAGGGTTAAAAGCAAGCGCAACAAATTTTTTTCCACTACATTAATTCGTTCCAACAACTACCATAACTTGACCCATTCAGTGTTATATACTGTTTTGGTGAAGTGTGGCAAAATGTTCTTGTTTTACAATGTCAGATTACTGATGTCATCTATGGTGGTTTAGAAGGGTCACAACAAATGCAAACACCACAACACAAATGCAAAAAGCCGCAGTGGAAGTGAGCGTGACTCCGATGGCATAAATGGTCGTGGTTGCTGGGGACGACTATAGCCGTCGGACCAAGTGACTGACGGGCAGAAAGTTTTAGAGGGAGCTGACGATGAAGCTGGAGAAGTGAGTGAAAATGAGTTGTTGTTCTATAGCTGTAATCAAAGTCACTTTCTGACTGTCGTAAATCATCAGTGTTGTTCTGTTCAAAGTGTTTATTTGTCTATATTTACGTAGTCTGCCAGTAAACGTCACTCAGATGAATGTAAAGCCGTAACTTGTTATGAATTGTCCATGTCTGAAAGACTAAATGTTACCCACCACGTAAGTTAATGCTAAAGCATAATTAGCTCCAAGTGTGGCTTTTGCATTTGTTGTGAACCTTCCCGGCCACCGTAGATGTCTGCAGACAAATGAACGCCAACCAAATCCTCTAATATGAAAAGCAAAGTCTTTACTGGGTCAAGCTATTGAAAGGCATCCTGCTTATCAAGCAACAAATATGTAAAATAATGTGAAGTTTGACTTCGGCTGATCAATGCGGCTTCCATATAAACTCACCAGGAGGCTGCTGCCATGTTAACTCTGCAGGCTTCATTACTTGTTCCTGAGCTCTTTTGCCACAAACCTACATTGGTGGAAGACGGTGTGCCGCTCAGCACAGCGGATTTTCATGTCAAACAAAACCTGCTTAATGCAACTGATGTATTAAGAACAGATAAATACACAATGTTTTAACTAAATATTGAGTTCGCAATACATGACATAAGCAAGGCATCCTCATATTACCATTTTTTTAACGTTACGTTGAGTTTGACGCACAGTTCGCGACACAGGAAACGGACACATGGTCGCTACAATGAGATAACGTTACCTCGGTGGCTGCTTTGCAGCAAAATGCCATTATAACACTGTTTAAGTGACATGGTCCCATCTTTGGAGGCGGGCTGTCAGTGGGAATAATGTTAGCTAGCCAAACGCGCTCGTTTTAAAAACCGCCTTCCATTACCGAGATAACGGAAATGAGACGGATTAAGATTCCTGACCCGTCTTGGCAAGACATTTGTCTGGCTACAGTTAAGTCTGATAACTTTTATTTTCATTTTGCACGCAGCTCAGTCATGCTCATAACATAATAGTGGTATAAATGGGCGCTAAGTAGCCCGGGCCCGCCGCACGGTTAGCCGGGGCGAAGCTAACGTTATCGCTGATAACGTTCGGCTGCAGGGTGTGTCTGCCGGAGAGACGTTCAGCACATTCGGCTGCGGCCGCCGGAGCAACGAACACACACACACAGAAGACACGTTAAGTTCATTGAAAAGCTCCCGTTTGACTCACCGTCCGTGAGCCGGTAACGGTGGTGTAATACAGTTTAACTCCCATTGCTGCAGGTCCTCTCTCTCCCTTTGTGTATCTGCTGGCGAGCAGCTTTTTCTCACTTTGGTCAAACCGAACTGTGGTCGCTTTCAGCGTGAGGAAGTGAAGCGGCATTGCTTTCAAAATAAAAGACATGCATAAAAGACACGCATAAAAGACATGGGGGGGGGGTGCTTTATTGAGTCATATGTGACTAAAATCTACAACAATCGTGGACGTCGTGACACCTGTTTGGTTGTGTGTTAAAAAGGCTGCCCTGAGGCAGCCCAGTGAAATCACATGGGCGGACTAACCTGTTCATGAGCCCCAGGGCAAATACGAAGAACCAATGAGCATCTAAGATCCTTTTTACAGGGTTTCAATATATATGTTATATAGAGAGTAAGGCAGAAATGCATTATAATTTTTATATATGTGTTTTCATTAGTGTAAATACACGTGAAAATAAGAATCTTTGTGTTTTCATTACCTTAGAGAGAGCCTTTCATGTCTGCAGAGGGTCTCTTCCATGGAGGCAGCCATGTTGCACAGATACAGACGCTCAGAGCAGGCAAACCACACACCGGCTCTACAGAGGGTCTGTCGAAAGAATATTCAGTCTCCTGCAATTCAACTTAATCCAACTGGACCTTAAAGGATTGCTTCATATTGTTTGAGCGTGGCTTAACAAGGTAGCACACATTAAAAGAGCAATTTGCGTATGTTAACTATCACTTGTCACTTTCATCGTTCAACACAAATTTAGGGTAACACATGGAGGAAAAAAGAACAGAGCTTTAGGCATCTTTTAGCTTCTTCGGCAGTGTTTTTCGTTCTGAGCTACAGTGGATGGCTATTTTAAAGGAAACGTCATGTTTTGATTGATCTGGAGAGCCAATGCCTTATGTGAACTAGCTCTCAACATAAAACAGTTTTAAACAGAGTGAAGATTTTGGCTTTTATCCCTCATGTCTTACATTGGCACCTTTACAGCCAGTGTGGACAGAAGGAAGATAATAACTGTCACTAATAACTGAGTGTTATTTTAAGGCAGGTGCAAATGTGAACCTGTCCTTTAACTCCTTTTTTTGTTAAAATCTGAATTATTAGGCTTAAGTGAACATTTAATAAAACACAATTTCATTGTTCTGAACATCACCTACATTGGCACAATTAATTAAAAAACATTGAATTATGAAATTAAAAGTCTTAAAACCAGACTGTGACATAGGAATGGCCTTTATAGACAGAGACAGACTCATCTAATCTGGAGTTAAGGGCCATTTGGCATTTACTGACTCTGCCCAGTTTATAAATTAATCAAACTAATTCCATAACAGACAGATAGAGCTGATTAATTGATAAGATGATTGATATAAAAATGAAAATACTGCTATTTTGATATTCAGATACTTGCTTAAGTTTTTTTTTTTCTATAAAATGCCTTTTTTTTCTGCAGTGGCGCTATTGTTGTGAGGATTTCCTTCTTTAATTTGTCTCCCTGTCAACAAGTTATTTTTATCAAACTCAACAAGAAATTTGAAGGCATCGGTTTAACATCATAAAATAGTGACAGGCAATTTTAACAATTTTCTCATATTTGATAAGCCAAACAATTAAACAGTCATGAGTTGCAGCCCTGCAGGGATCTTCTCACATCGGATGGACATCAACTTTGGCAACCTTTGCACATCCTCTTTTATTTTATCAATAGAAATTTCATACTAGAAACAACAGGAAATGATTTGTTGTTCTGAATAGTTGACTCTAATCTCTGGCCACTCAGTTTAAAGAGACAGTGCAGAAGTTTATGTATGTTTACATTTGCCAATTTTTGAAATTCTATTTTACTTTCTACCAGACCAGACAGTAATATTTGTAATTTATAGCAATTAAGGTTTCCCCGTATCTCACATTTTTATATAATCTTTCATCCCCCGTTTCCTCTGCTGA
>JAQLOL010000008.1:22005183-22024752 GCA_029783665.1 Naso thynnoides
CCCCCCCCCCCCCCCCCCCCAATTTATTGCCCAGAAAGACGGGATCATTCTAAGATAAGTAAGTTGACCACGATTCCTTATTTGATTCCACACTATGAAAAACACAGACTGGGCTACTTATGATCATGATTTTCCATTCATGCCACATCTGACAAACAGGGCCTCTTTTCGTGACTCTTTTCTCGCTGCTGTGTTCAAGAACACCGCGTTAAACTCCGTGTTTCATTAAGGCGAGGCGTGTCGAGCATGAGCAACATTATGCCGTAAAGGTGTATCTGTACAGACCAAACCCGAGGCTGTCCAGGAAAGTTTGCCACCGTGCGCATCACCTCAGCAGGTTACAGGTTTACAGCTGCGACACTCATACCTGTAAAAGTTCCGCCTGGGCGGCGGGTCTCACCTCGCAGTGGTCGCTGTTTTCCTCCAGGTTTTCTCGGTTTCTCCAGCTGAGAAGCGCTCTTCCTCCTCCGCCACCCGCCGACACAGACATGAAAGATTGAAATGCTGCTCTCAAGTGCAGAAGCAGCGTCAAGCTGCTGAACGTCGTTAAAGCACAACCGGAAATGTGGTTATTTTAATAACAATAAAAGCACAGAAAAGCGTTTAAAAGAACATCGGAAAAGGCATAAAGGCTAGTCTGTAGTCTATCATTGCTAAGGGCTGAATTGCGCTGCTTTGCTCTGATGATATTAACATACACACTAACTATTGAGGAGCGTGCCTGCTTGTTGCCAAAAGTGTCTTATTTTGAAAATTAACATCGGAACATCTGCTGTGTTTGAAACTTGCTGGACACCGGGTGGATCGGGAGGAAGGCTGCCAGAAAACACGAAAAAGTTGAAATACCACAAGAAACCTCCACACGAGAGGAGCTTGAACTCTGTCCAACATGGAAGAGAAGATTGGCCTAATGTTCAGGTTTGAGTAGACTAGTGAACAAAGGTTGTGTTAATGAGTTAATAAACTGTTGCTGATGACGAAATCTCAGGAGTCCTCCATGACTCCCTTAGTGTCAGCCTGAGTACCTCAGGGGATGAGGAGTAGAAGATGTGGCCCCAGAAGGCCCTAAAATCGGAACGTTTCTTGTAGGGAGGAAGAGGCAGCTTACTGTGAGTGTGTGGGTGTGAACTCCAGCAACATTCTTTGTCAGTGACAGTCTGCTCAAGTGTTCCCCCCCCTCACATTATACAACAACATGTGACTGCGCTGCTTTATCGTGGTTTTAGGGATCTTAGACATGTGATAAACTTTTAATTAACATTTCAAAATAATAAAGGGAAATTTGAAAAGAATAACTTAATACAAGGAAATCTGAAAAAAAAAAAAAAAAGTCCTACGTGTTATTAATGCACCCTTGTTTCTGGAATAAAAGAATATTAAACTGCAACCATAAAGGAAATATAGGCTCTGTATACACTTTTAAACCATAATTATTAACATTAGTTTACTTGCACCTCTGTCTTAATAAAGATGAAACTGAATTTTAGGCCTCAAGAGAAGACATTTTTGGAAGTTGTGGTTTGGGGCCTGCTCTCTCACTTCTTAAAAAGTACACATGAATTTTTAAGGCTACCGATTCAGAGATAGAGGCTAGCTATGATGCTTAATGTTTGGGTTAGAGGGTTCATTACGTTAAAAAGTGCCTGTACAAGCAAAGAAGAAAGTTGTGTAGGAGAAACTAAATGTACTTAGTTGTTTGCATACTTGTGAGTTATTTGTACTGAGGCATGATAAGAAGAGGAGAGGGGAAAACCAAACGTCAGATGTGAACCATCTTCCCACTCTGACTGCACATTTCACTGAATAAACATCAAGAAAAGCAAGTTTCATCTGCACAGTATGAATGGGGATTTATAACACTCAGAGCTGCCTTCCTGTAAAGAGTTTGCAGACAGTCCTTCCCGTCCTGGAGGAAATTGGTTGACAGTGTTCTGGACTCCAGACAACCAGTGAATAAACTAAAGATAAATCTGACTCCAACGGTTTTACTTCTAAGCATGCACCAGTTATACGTTTTTAACATTGTGACCTCATCCTTAGGATGTCGTTTCTATGCTAAAAGACATATTCTAAGTAAAAAAGTAAAAAATATCCAACTTTAGGCTATCCAGTCTTTTTAAATGGACCTTGAGTCTCTTCAGTCTCTTCAAACTTTGATTAATTGATTGAATGATTGATTGATTTTAAGTCTAATGTAACAACACCCTTTGAAATACTATAGTCAGGGACCAAGCTGCGTCTTTTCAATATGCCGCAATGCTGTGTCCTGTGTTGTTTCAACAGATCTGAGGAAAAAAATAAAAATTTAAAAAATCAATTGAGCTTACACTCCTCTGCCTTTCAGACAATGAGAAAGGCAAGAAGACATGGCTGCAGTTGATAAAGTACGTTGAACAAATGAAAAAGTTTTGGCTTTTATGAGTGGGCGCTAAGGTTAGCTAGGCTGGCTCACATTCGCTAAAACCAGACTGACCCTTTGCCAATATTCCCAATAAATGTTTTAACTAAGCAAGAGCACAGCTGATACTACTGTCTACATTCAACTATGATTAGATTATCCAAACGCTATAATGTTATGAAAACCATAACTTTTATGAGGGACATCTGTACAGAGTCGGTTTGGTTCTGGTGAATGTGTGCTAAGGTTAACTAGCTAAGGTTAACTAGCTAAGGTTAGCACCTACTTCCAAAATCCAAAACTTTGTCTTCTTTCGTTTAACATACTTTATAAACTGCAATCGTGTCCTCTTGTCTTTCTCGTCATTAAAAAAGTGGCAAATTGAAAGTTCGATTGTTTTTTTTTTAACTCAGATCTGTTGAAACAACACAGGACGCTGCAGCATATCGGAAAGACGATGCTTGGACCTGGATGGAGTACTTTGAAAGGGTGTTACGTCAGACTTAAAGGTCGGATAGCTAGGCCTTTCCACCGTGTAACTTCAGTGTGCCAATGACAATCTCAGAAACTCGGATTCAGACAGCTAGAGTTTCACACGTCACAGAACCAACCTGGTCAGCTGGAGGGGTGGAGCTTTCCATATCATGATAATAATATAAAAGTAGAAGCTAACGTTATCTATTAGGCTACGTTTCTCACACTGTAAAGAGCGACAGGTCTAATACATTACCGTTCTGATACATCGACTTTGAGGCGACCCTTGACACTTGGCTTTCCTTCTTCTTTGGAGCTGGTTTCCGGTTCAAAGGCATATTGCTGAATTACTCCGACAGCAGGGCTACCACTTGCCATTTTGTAGTGTACTTTAGCTAGCTAAAAAGAAAACAAGCAGTGAATTGTGGGTGTGATGAGCGAAGTGGAAGGTGAGCAGGTATGCTCGGGCTGCAGGTGAGCAGCGGAGGGATGGGTGGAGACAGAGGCGGGGAATATTTGCAGATTCATAGATATGCAGATTGGCCTGTACGCATACTAAATGAAGACAAAGGTTACATCTAAACTATTTTAAGCTATGAATGGATTTTTTCACGGAAAAAAACCTTTTTAAATATGTAGGATGTAATTTTGATGAACAGAGATGTATTTTTAGGGCTTTCATCAATGCCTGGAGAGGAACTTTTAGAGGCAGGATTTCATCAGAGGACCCTTACAAGGTTAAATTTACATCATATCTGGAAAAACTGGCCCCATTTCAATATGTAAAGAGCTGTAGTGACAGAATAATGATAATATGTTAAAAAGTCATTTGCACACTGGGCAAATTACTTCTAAAGTCATATGAGACCTCAGTGGTAATTTGGATTTGTAACATTTCTGTTATTAAAATAAGAGTCAAATTATGCGTCTGCAGTTCAAGTATCCAAGTCTAGAACAAGTGCTGTCTATGTGAGACCAGACTCAGTTGTTAGGCACATTGAGCGGTGAAACTGAGCATTTACCAACACTGATCTGTAGAATATTCAATCACTCTATCTCCAATTTAAAGGTGCTACGTGACATTTTAGCACAAATTACGGTACAGTTCTTGAAACTTTCATGACTTTGTTGCTAATAAAACACTGTCAGATCTGCTTGAAAGCACCAGACCCACTAAACTCTTAAGTGACAGGTTACAATGAAAACCGCAGAGGTTTTAATGTGCAGGTCCTTAATGGTTCAGAAGGCAGGATTCCTGGTTTTCACCCAAGTGGCCTCAGTTGATGTGAAGGCATGACAACCGTTTAAATGTGTTTCAGTCAACATTTTTTACGCTTCCATACACTCTTGTACCTTTACAGCAGTTCAAAATAGACATCATCATCTCCTAACATACACTACACCACTCATTTGACCTCTGTGTAGAAACTGTACTGTAACGAACGCTAAATTGTTTTTTATTTTAATGCTCACACACATACACCGCTGTTTTAAGATAAGGATGACCTCTTAAAGTGTTATTTCCATAACTGTATTTCTCTTTTGATATAGATACATTTCCGCTGATAAACATACAGATCTATGGAGCTTGAAATTTCACATTCTCTCTTCCCCCCCTTTTTTTTTTTTTTTTTTTTAAATCTCTATTATAAGTACTGACGCACTTCCTGTGACTAACCACACTCTCTTGCTAGATATTTTTTATTTCCTTCCTCAGGCTTAAAAAGCCTAAAAGCTCGACTGTTTCTGGGTTTTCATTTGTGTTTGGTTTTCAATTCAAAAATTGTCAGGGACCATATTCTGAAATACAATGTCTGCTATTTAAGCCTTTGGCCTTTTAAAAGGATCATTTAGTTTTTTTAAAGTGGGGGCTGTTTGAGGTAACTAAAAGATGGCCCACCTGAAAAAGTCAAAATGACTTTAAGTGTGTGCCACATTTAGAATATGCTCAGTGCTTTGCTGTGTCATCACGCAGCTCTTTTCTGAGGGGAAACAGAAGCTGTTGTGTTGCTCATTCTAAAGCCACCAGACTCCTTTGACAAAAGCAAAAAATTGAACTTGCAGAAAATGGGCCTTGCTTCCTCTGTTAGTTTGTTTGTTTATGTTACTGTGTGACTTATGTGAATTCAGACTAATCCTGTCAAATGCCAAAGTTGCATGTTAACACAGACAAATCCACTGATTAAAGCAAAGGTTGATCAACAACTCTCATGTTCTGTTGGGAAAAATGACTGTTTTGTTTAGGGAATGTGGTGGCTTTGAAGAGAGCAAAGATGGGAGCTTTTTTTTTTTATTTTTGCAGGTGGCTGAAATGTGTTTTACTTCTTTTTCCATCCACAACAGTTCCTTCCTTTGCTTCCTGCACTGGTTTTCCCACTACTTTTTCAAACTGGGTGTGTGCCTACTGTAGTCTAATATAGTGAAAACACAGACTATGTATATAACACAACCCCGACAACTAGCCAGTCAATATCTGAATTTTGCACCTGTATTATTTGAGTTTACACCTGTTTAACCTGTGAGCTCACAGGTAAAACACTGGCACATAGGACAAGATTAACATCATTGATCCCACTCTTGGAAGCTGAAGTGTCACAGAGTACAAGACTTGTGCAGATATATGGGTAAAAAAAACACTTCATCTAGCATCTACTGTACACAAAATGAAGGATAAAAACAAAAGCTATAAATACTCTATAGACCAGCATGACTATATATAAAGTATAGAGACAAAATAGCCACAAATAAGTGAGAAGTGAAAACTGCATAAAGAAATTAGAAATAAAAACGATTTCCAAAACTGTATGTAATCACAAAGATGTGACATTTACTAATATGCTGGTTGTGCCCTTGGGTATATTACAAAACTGCGATGCGTGTCTGCTGTGTGCACCAGAAATAATGAGAGTAATGAGAGGTTGCAAACAGACAGGAAGAGAGGGAAAGGTGACGGGACAATCTGAAGTGGTAATCCAGTCATGTCTCTGGTGGATAAGGTCAGTACCAGTTTTTTGTTTTATCTTTACCTATAATGTTCCTTCTACTTGAAAAACAGGGAGAAACCAAAGCACTCGTCTTTGGAAAAAAAAGGTCAAAGTGCCTTTATTGAACTGGCAGGTTCTAAAGGTAGAACATGATTAGAAACTATTACTTTGACACGTTTGGGTGTCGTGTCTTCAGGAAGTTACAGACAGCCTGTGATAAAACAAACTTGCACACAAAGGGCGAGCAGTGAACAGGTGTAAGCATTCAGTAATCAGAGTCTGCTAGCCTGAAATTGTGTTCACTTTGGCTCCGCCCCATCAAACAGGTACAGCAGGGGGCAGTCTCTAGAGATGGAGATATATAGAGATATAGAAAAAGGATGGCAAGTGGAAATACGCATTACATACTGCGTTTGTACAAATACATAAATATCCTCAAACAAATATACAATATAATGCAAAATACACACACACACACACACACACACACATATCTCCTGAAGTGTTACCTCACAGGAAATGAGTTCGAGCCAGATCCTGATTAAGTCCAGGGGAGGGGTTTACTCTTATGAAAGATCCAAAAACTTTCATGTTGACTGAGTTGTTTGATCCTGTTTCCTCTATATATTATTCCTGGTACGTGATCTATGCCTACAGCTTTCTGGATGGATTTGTTATGATATGTCTTACCAGAGGATAGTCATCATTTTTTGTCCCGATGGCAAATTTGTGCTCGTACAGTCTGTCTTGTTGGTGACATTTTAAGGTTTTCCAATATAAAACTCATCACACTGAGGACATTTCAATTTGTTAAAGACAAATTTAGTCTGACAGTTGATAAAGTGTCTTGTTCGTGTTTTTTTAAATCACCAAAGGTGTTGTGAAAGCTGTTGCATTTTAAAACATTACAGCAATGATTACAGTGACTGCACGGGGTTTTGTGGGGAGTCTGGTGGTTTTTAGGTCTGTGGGTAGATATCTATGCACAAGCTTATCACTCAGAGTAGGTGAGTGTTTAAAGCTAAAACTGGGAGGCTCTGAGAGGAGTTTTTGTAATGAGATATCACACTAAAAAATGTTCAGATTTTTTCTGGTGATATTTTTGATCTGATTAGCCTCTGTGCTAATTTTTGCAGAGAAAAACGCTCTCTTTAATGCCTGCCTGAGTGTCCTTTTTTGTAGAAGTGTCTGGCTTTTCAAATCTTTAGCTTTACTTTTAGCATTTGAACAAATGATTTTTTTAATTTTATTTTTTGGGGGGCTTTTGTGCCTTTATATACAGGACAGGAAACAGGGCAGAGAGAGGGGGAATGACATGCAGCAAAGGACCACAGGTGGAATCGAACCCAGGTCTGCTGCATGAGGACATAGCCTCTGTATATGGGGCGCTTGCGCTACCGACTGAGCCACCGGGCGCCCCTGAACAAAAGTTTTATTGTAGCCCTCAACTAAAATGACACTACATGTCTCCAACTTTTTGATCAAAGTCACTTTCTTCATCACAAACTCTCCTAAGCCTTTGAAATGGGCTGTAAGGTATTTTTTCTTTAAGACGTTTTGGATGGCAGCTTTTTGCATAGAGTATAGTATAGTACTATGTGAAGTAGTTTTCCTATAGACAGAATGCAAAAGTCCATCTTTGTCTTTATATATTTATGAATCCAGGTACTGAATCATGTTTTTGTAACATTCTGAAGAAGATGCTGATGAAAAGACAACAGTTTCTCTTCTGAAATGCATCAAATAGTCTCTAATTATGTTCTACCTTTAGAACCTGCCAGTTTAATAAAGGCATTTTAGCCTTTTTTTTCCCCAAAGGTGAGTGCCTTGGTCTCCTCCTGTTTTTTCACGTTTTGTACATGCACTTCACCAAAGAGCACCGTCTCTTTTATACTACTCCCAGTTTGAAGAGCTCTCCTGTTTTGTGGCTGTTTCTTTTACTTGTTCGACCCGTTTGTTTCACCAAAGTGACGCGTTTGTAGCAGAATTTCACCACATCCAGTACTGATCCAAAATATCCACAGAGGG
This sequence comes from Naso thynnoides, assembly GCA_029783665.1. Classification (NCBI taxonomy): domain Eukaryota; kingdom Metazoa; phylum Chordata; class Actinopteri; order Acanthuriformes; family Acanthuridae; genus Naso; species Naso thynnoides. Next base: position 22,013,068 of record JAQLOL010000008.1, read on the forward strand.
GCAGTGTTTCCTCTTGTAAGCCAGTTGTTCATAGCAAACAGTGCTGCAGCACACAGGAGCATTCGGGATCATTTGCCCTTTGTGGATGGGAACAGAAAAAACTAAACTATACTAACTTAAAAGTAACAAAGATGGTTAAAAAAAGGGACAGTGACAATAATTAAACAAAAACAATATATATACACATGAAATTACAAATGCAGAATACCAAGTAAATAAATAAATGAGCACTGTGACAAAAAGAAATAGAACTAAAACAAGAATAAGGTGTAGCACAGCATGATGACTGACCCTCACATATAATATCTTATATGTTATAGACCCCCCCCCCAGCCCCCCACCCACCCACACGCACACAAAAGCACACCTTCTCTGAAATCTTCCTATTTTTAACGTATGACCCATCCTGACATTAGCTTTTGAAGGCATTAATGTACTAAAGATGAGACAAATCTTAGATTATTAGTTTCAGCAACTTGGATATTGAATGTGGGCTTCTACTTCGGCCAAACTCTCTGTGCATTGTACTTACAACCACCATCGTTTTATTTTGCCCGCAACCTCAGAAACCAGCCATGATCTCTGTTCTGTAATAATTTCCTGGCCCCTATTTTTGCTATGTATAAGTTAGTCTGTGGTAATTTGATTTAACAAAGATTTATTGAGAAATATGCAGCATTTAGGCCCAACGTGAATGTAATATCGTGATTTAAACTATATTATCACACAGGGGGCTTTGTGTAGTTTAGGGGCTCAATAAAAAATGCAAAACTGGCTTTCTTGGCCCCTTTGATTTCATTTTTTATCTTAGGCTGCAGCCATGCAAATGTTCCTCCAAATTCGAATGGTCAAATAAGCACAACCTGCCACAGAGTATTTCCTCCGTCCAGCTGAGAGAGTAGCCTTGCACAACATACAGCAAACTCCTTCTGTCCTCAGAGATGTAAAATTTAAAGCTTAGTGTAGCCTGATGATGGACAGAAAGTCAATATGGCAATCCCAACAAATTACATTGAATCAATGAATTGAGTCATTATAGGATTTGTATTGGTATTTGCTTTTTAACGACATTTCACAAGGTTCCATCTGCCTTGATGACAAGCATGTCACCTCTTGGGGGCATTTTTAAGTGGCATGGTTTTAATTAATCAAGTTTAGTGTGGCTTTAAAATAAATAACTAAAAAAGAAGTGTTTTGAATAGTAAAGAGCTAATAATAATATTTTAATCAAAGTCTTTTTGACTGCAAGTACAGCCTTTTACTTTATTTTGTCTTTTTTGCAACCTTTCTGTTAAATTCAAATTCTCAAATGTGTTTCTAAAAGCATAGAATTAGACTGTCATTTTTTCCAGGAGGCTGAACTGGAAACTTGTGGACACTTTGACATTTTACTTTTCAAACCTTTGACTGAAAGGGATAACATGCCACTGCGCTCCAGTCCCTACAGCAGCCCATCTTCTGGCCTAATTGGGCTGGATGGCTCAGCCAGATATCGAGGTGGCATTTTGCTGGAGAATTCCCTCAGCTCCCCGATGATGAGCCCAGTGTGCCTTCGTTTATCAACGTCTGCCTGCTTTTGCTGAGTAGTTTGTTTTTGCCCTTCGCACAATATATCACCTGTCACATCTAATGGGACCCAGTATGGAGTACACAGGGTCCCAGCAGATCCCCTGGGTTCATCTTTGTTTCCATTTCCACCATTGCCATAGATAACTTCTCCGGTAGCTGCAGCCCTCCACCTCCGCTGCACTGGAGAACTCTCTTTGTGATGGCATGAAAACAAATAGAAGCTTTTTGCAATAAACTGGAGAGAATTCACATTAAATTGGTAGCGATAACAACAATGGACCCGTGCAGTGCAAGACAGTTCATTATCTGTTTTTGTCATGAAATGGCATTAATGATGTAGCCAGTGACATAGGAAAGTTGTCTAATAGAAAATATAATTGTTCGAACTGGGTGGTTACAGAAAAGACATTTTCCTCTTTCCTGTTTCATTATAAGAAAATTATTTTAGAATAGAATTGATTTGATTATTATATTGGTATATTACACCCAGTTGGTAAGTTAATTTTGTATTATTTGGGGATTTTTGCTCTTATATTAATTATATAAGCATACTTGTATGGGACTGTTATTTCCCCTGTAAAAAATGAGAAACTTGTCTGAAACTTGAAACTTGTCTCCTGTCCATCCTATCACTGTCAGCATTCCACTTAGTGAGGCTTACATACGCAGCCATACTGTACGTACTGCTGTATGTCAAAATGTCCTCGGGCAAGGTTGGCCCACTGAAGCACAAATTGCTCCCAATGGCTCCTCTATTGGTGAGTGAGTGTGTGTATGAGTTTCTGATGAGCAGGTTGGCATTTTATATAGAAGCCTCTGCCACTATGCGAATGTGTGTGCGAATTTCTGAATGCTGATTTGTTCTGTAAAGCACACTGAGTGGTTGGAAGATTAGGAAAGTGCCATTATATGCCGTCCAGTAACCACATCGATCCTCTTTTTCCTTGGGAGCAGAATGAACTACAATGCTTTGCTGTAATGTTATGTGTACACGAAGTTGGAATGGATCCCACTCTCCTGAGTAGAGGGAGGGGGCAGTGAAGAGTTTGTTGTTTTTATTTTTTAAATGGTTGCTTATGCTAGTGTTTTCCAAATGCTTTGGCTCATAACAGTATAACTACAAATATGAAAGTCACACAACAATAAATAAGACGTAGTTTTTCCAATAAAGTTGGGGATTAAAAAAAAGAAGCAGCATTTGAACACATTCTGCTCGCAAGATCAAGTTTTTTCGTTTTGTTTTTTAACAGCCTTAAGATCTTAAGATATGACATTATTAAGTAAAATTAAGTTTTGTAAATAAATTAAAAAAAAACCCACTAACTTTTCTGATAGATAATTTTTTTTAAATTATCTTGTCATCATCTCAGCTTTATCTTGCTACCGAGGTTGTTCTGAACATCCGCAAAACATCTGTCATTGAATAAGAGACCCTGGTAAGCAGATTAGCCCAATTCACATTTTGGGCTGGGACAGAATGGCTGAACCAAACACACACCAGAATCTTTAAATGGCTTTTGACTAACATTTTATACAATTAAAAAGCTCGGTCACTTCGGAGGCCAGTTTGAAATGTGAAATAGTTTTTGATTGAGGCTTAGGGTTGGACAAAATAATTGACTTCTGAGACGAAAGTTTTAGTAGATTTATTCCTCTGTCTGGCTGTAGGGATCCCGGAAGCCACAGCTGCTGCCAACTACACATCAACGTCAAGTTAGCTTTAGCAAGAGAAATAGCCTTTTACATTACCTTTCGAAATAAAATCAAAATCGAACCTTATACGGCGGTATTGCGAACTATACGACGGGTAACTCTCTCTAAATGTTGAGATAATACATTAAATGTGTTTGGAATCGGTAATGATGGCAATTAGCCTAGTTTATTTGGCAATTAATTACCACAATTGGTGCGTTTTGAATTTTATTTTGAAATTAAAGTCACTAGAATTCCGGTCCTCTTTGTGTGAGCGTGCTGACTTGACACAGCTGTAAACGGGACAAATGAAGTTCATTTTCCACAGCTGGTGATGGCGGATGTTGTTGAAAAAGACACCATGAAGAATTACCACATAGCGTCCGAGAAAATTAACCCAGAGACCAGTCGCTACCCGTACTGTATTGTGTGGACACCTATCCCCGTGTTATCGTGAGTTTTCGCCGTCCACCGTACAAGTCAGCTTTTGACCACAACCTCGGGATACGACACAGTGACAGCTTTATTAGCCTGCTAGCTAGCAGACGCACATCCTGTTGCTTATTTTCTTTCATAAATTTGTTGAATCAGTGTGACCTTGCTGCCAGTAAGAGTCCAAAAGTTGCCCATATAAATTAATAATATTTACATTATAATGGATAGTATTTAAAAAGGAAATTAATTTTGCTGCATGTAGACAAAAAATAGTAAGCCGTTTAACACCAAGTAAACAAAATGGCAAACAAAACAATTCGACGGCGGCTTTACATGCTGAAAAGTTGAAGGAGAAAGTTCACCGTAACAGCTTTGAGGGGAAAATCGTTTGTTAGCGTGATTTTGCCATAATTAAAGAGCTGCTTGTCAACAATACATGCTTATTTAGTCTAAACAGGTTTAAACCGGCTTAAGTATCGAACTCGTACTGTTGGTTTTCCTGATCGACGTTAATAACCGTAACTTACAAAACAACCAGACTAAAACATTTCCCGCCAGTCCCTGGTACATTATCTGATGTTGAAGGGGAGTCTGTGAAAAATGAATATCTGAGGACTGCTGTAAAAAGACAAGAAAGGTGGATTTGACACCTGGAGTAGTATCAGTATTATTAGAAACAGATGAGATTTTGATTTGGATAAAACTTTAATGATTATTATTCTCTCTCAGCCACAGCACAGTTTGTTACATGTGTAATCTAACTGCATCTGCACAGCTCCACATCCTGACGTTGGTTCATTTGGTGCCCTGCGTTGGAGAATGAAGCGTCGCACACCGACTGTCTCATTCCTGTGTGAATCTTGGTTTAAAGACGTCAAGTCTGTTGCTGTTTGGATGAGCTTCTGTTTTTCTTGGACATGTCACAGAATAATACCTATAATACTGTTATGTTATTTATTTTTTTGTTTTATTCAGATGGTTGCTTCCGTTCATTGGCCACATGGGGATCTGCACGTCCACCGGCATCATCCGGGACTTTGCGGGACCGTACTTTGTCTCAGTGAGTAATGGCTCTGGTCTTGTGAGATTTGAGATGATTTTGCAGCCTGCATGTGTGTGGATGTGGGTGATGACAGTGGGTGTCAAATAAGACAAAAAGAGTGATTTTTAAGTGCTGACTTGTAAGTGCAAAAGAACAGTCAACTGAAAACCTGGAGTCTGAGTTTCAGATGCTGACCCCTTCAGCTCAAAAGTAGGCTAAAAAGTTTAGAAACTGCTCTGTCACAGAAGATGGCGGTGAAAAGGATTCTTAACTGGGCAACCGGGGCTCAGCCGGAGAGCAGGCGCCCCATATGCAGAGGCTGTGCCCCCGGGCTCGGGTTCGAGTCCACCTGTGAGCACTGTTCCTGTCCAAGGCACTGGCATAAGATCTGGTGTTGTTCCCCGGGCACTGTGCTGCGGCAGCCCACTGCTCCTGGCATGTGTAGTTAAGGGTAACTATGAATAGGATGGGTTGAATGCAGAGGATGAATTTCCCCAAGGGGATCAATAAAAGAAACTGAATTTTCGGGCAGCTTTGTGACATCAGAATGTTGATAGTTGTGCAGCTGAACACACAGTGTTTCTGCAGCCGGAGCCTCCTGCTCATTTACCGTCAAAAGTCCGCCGGTTGATGGGTTTCATGTTCTCCAGCGGACTCATGCCGGCCCTTGGGCTGTCGCTCCAACCACAGATGCTACCTTTGCAGTTTCATGCTTCCTTCACCGGCGAAAATGGGACCAAGAGCATGAGTCAGTCAGTGGGAGCGTTTGTGAGTCCAGCGTGATGCAGTGCATTCTGGTTGTTTTATTTTTTTCTGCCTTTTTACACAAAAGGGAATACCACAGCCCTTATCCTTTAGCTCCAGTTTAAAAAAAAATTGTGTCTTACTGCTACACAGAGGCCAGTTTCATGAGAGAACCATCAGCCCACCAGTGTTCTTATACTCCTTTTAAAAACACTTACAAGAGATTTCAGTGGTGACTGTTCTAAAGCAACACAAGAGCTTTCAAACTTCAGATGACACGTATCAAACAGCACCTGTTGTATAATCAACTGCTTTGCTCTCCATCTGTGTTCAGACGGTTTTTTTTCTTAATTTATGGCTTCACACACTGCTTGACTTGTTTTTTTGCTCACAACCAATGTAAGAACAACAGTAGCGGCTATCATGAGCTGGCTTGAAAGTCATAAAGCAAAACATGAGGAAGATGCAGGATGAAGGCAAGAAATTTACTTAACCAAAATAAGACTTAATAATAATCAAGTAAATGGGGCTCACCTAGTTTCTCCACCTGGCCTTGGTCTCTAGGGCTGTGATTGGTGGATCTCTCCTGGCTCCGGTTTGTGGGCGGTGCTAAGCTCGCCCTGCCCTCTGGCGTGCCCCTCGAAGTGATTCATAACTTGAAAGTATAATTACAGTGTGATGTGGTTGTCAGCAGCATCAGTGGTGAATGAGTGTCTGCATGAGTCAAGTGTTTAGTGTGAGGTTCTGTGTTGCAGTAGATAACTTCTACAGACAAGCTAGCAAGCTAACGTTAGCTGTAGCATGAGACTCATTGGACAGCAAATCCACTGCAGCTGTTTGCGTCGACTCTCGCTTTATTTTGTTTGTTGTCGTTCTCTTAACTCAGTTTGAACTGAGACCGAACGGTTGCAGGGAAAGTTGCAGCGGAGTAAACTGGTCGGTCTCAGCTCGAGCTGGAGCCGACTGGCGGTGTTGCTCGCAGACTTTCTGTTGTTGGCAGAGGCGAGTCAGAGCATATCAGTCAGAGCGAGCTTATCAGCTTGTACCGGCATCACCTGTCGCTAAGAAGCGCAGCGTAGACCAGCGAATCAGTACAGAGAGTACAGAGAGCGTCACCGATTTTTTATTTTTCTGCGAAACCCTCGTCGCGGTGGCAAAGAAAATATCATGTTAAAAACAGGGCTTATGGGAGACCAGTTCTGCAGCAAATGGTGAATTTTTTCAACCACTATTACAGTTTATTCAGGTTATGCATCATACTGACAAAGTTAAGCCAAGAAAGTCGTCTAGTTTCACTTCAATGTTCTGAAGTCTTGCAAGTTTGCATCTGTCAACTCGCTCAGCTCTTTGAATGAAACGCTAGTCGGTCTGTTCAAGGCTGTTCAGTGTGATGTAGGCCCGTATGTCACAAATGCTCCGCAGACGACATTTTGCGAGATGAATGACATCACCAGAGGGGCACCCATGCAATACAACTGCGCAAAGCATGTGTGAGACAGAGCTGACTTTGTAGTGGGTATGAACTCTAGTGCATCCTTATCATATGTGGTATTTGAAGTCCATAGTGGGATGGTGAGACAGTGTCGAGATGCAGGTGACAGATGTGTAATAAAAATGTAGCTGAAGCATAATGACGCAGCACACGTGTCATACATGAGACACACGTGACATGGACAGAGTCTCCCTCCCTCATTCCATGCAATGTGCATGAATGATATAAAGCAATAACATAAAACAATGCATTTTTTCAGTTCTAAATGAAATTAAACACAATCAGAGAATTAACCCTTTTTTAAATAAGTTACTCAAAAATGAGTTGATTATCTCACAGTAAACCTGTTACACAGAACTGTGATCTTTATTTATCTCAAACTGTTCCAAAAAGACCACAAAAGTTTTCATATAATGTTTCAAACACAATAAATCAGAGGGTCATATAGATAAAATACAAAAAATGTGTGTGTAGAAGGGACAGAAAGAAGCCATGCTTATCTGGTCCTGCCCCTTCCTTACATATTACATATTACGTCATATTACGTTAAATAAAATCTCAATCACAGCTAAAATGGAAAAAAAAAGAAAATATACCAAAGGCTACTAAAACAAGCAAGAGCAAAATCAATCACAAAAGCAAGCTATAATATATTACTATCATACTGTACATTACTTCAATGAATTCATCAGTTTTTTTAAATGTTTGTTTGGATTTAACAAGTCAGTGTTACCGTTTGCTCTGTTGTGGTGAACAGCCTTTCCATACTGACCATGAATGTTTCGATGCTGCACCCTGGTTTCCTGTACACACGGCTCACCAGCACATTTTTCCTTCTTTCCACTCTTACCTCAACAGTAATACATTCAGTCACATGAACAATAACTACTGACATGCTGTCCACGACCTGATGTGTGAAACCTTCACCCACAAACAAAGCCACGCCACCACCTTTTCTGCTCCCTCTCTTATCACAGTGAAGATCAAAACCTCTCTGCATCCATCCATGTTTCTGAAACAGCTGTTATATTTAAAGGGGTTTTAAATTGTCCAAAGTAATTTTTCACACTCTGGAAGTTTGCATACAAGCCTCTACTCTTAAAATAAATTATAGATATACCATGCTCATATTTAACAGTCGAGTTCTGTGTGATAACAGCAGTTGGTATTGATGTTGTCTCAGAGATTAGGATCTGGCTCTGTGTCTTGATTGGGCAGCAACATGACAGCAGAGTGAAGGAAGAGCTCTAAAAGCTTGATGTGTGCAAACCAAATGCCACAAACCCCAAAGTGTGACTGATTAATACGATTATTATCTTGCCGTAATTATTTGGTTTTTTTGTGGCACATGACTTAAGATGCTGATGAAGGTGCATAAAATGGTTTTGGGTCATGCGGGGTCTAAACCCTGTAAAGTGTTGTCAAACGAGCCTCATCATGGAGAAAAAAACCCAACACAACCCGATCGTGCAGATAGCGGCGCCGAAACACGCAGCTCGACACTTTTAACTTGGACTCATTTGGTTGTTGCACGCAAACAAACACAGCAAACAGGATGTGAAGCACATTTCCTTAGTTCGACCATTTCAACCATCCAAACTAGATTTTTTTTAGATTTTTCAAAGAGCCCAAATGAGTTTTATTTCACATGGGATTCATCACATGAGACACAGTTTGTTTTTGAATCAGAAAATCTTTCCAAAGGACAGTCCTAAGGTTTACATTTTCGCTGCCATGCTGCCCAGTGATTGGCTGCGCCTGTTTGGACTTCATGATGGGTTTGCCACATTTGCATTTAGAATTAGTGGAGTTGAAAACAGATAAAAGCAGTAAACCCCTCCTCCTGTTTTGCAGGAAGACAACATGGCTTTTGGAAGACCAACAAAGTAAGAAAATAAAAAACATTTCTGTGTTTATGTCATTACGCTGGAACATGCATTCTTCTGTGAACTTGTTGCTACAGAGAAATGGTGAAACCTTTTTCCTTACGTCTGTCCTCCACAACAATCATGTTTATGTTTCTCTTTAACTGAAGGTACTGGATGCTCGACGTTAGTAAAGTCTACGCCAGCGGCTCGAACGCCTGGGACACAGCGGTACACGATGCTTCAGAGGAGTATAAGCACAGGATGGTAAACAAGTGGATCTTTTGGATGTTTGTTTCACTCGCCTAACAAACGTGAAAGCACCACTCATGATTTGTACTCTGATGTTTTCTCCAAAGCACAACCTCTGCTGTGACAACTGTCACTCACATGTCGCCATGGCTCTGAATCTGATGCGATATGAAAACAGCACATCATGGAACATGGTCAACCTCTGCCTCCTTGCTTTGATCCATGGAAAACATGTCAGGTAAGAGAGTTTGAGTAATGCTGCTCGACTGACGCGGTGCCTCGCATGAGTATTCGCCCCCCTTGAACGTTTCCACATTTTGTAGCGTTTTCAACTGGGATTCAAATTGACTTAAATGGTCTTTTTACCAATTGATCAACACAAAATGCGCAGTGCTTCGAAGAACCACCTTTCGCTGCAGGTCTTTCGGGGGATGTCTGCCTCTGACTGGGCCGTTCTAACACATTAATATGCTTTGATCCAAACCATTCCGTTTTAGCTCCGGCTGTATGTTTAGGGCCGTCGTCCTGCTGGAAGGTGAACCTTCGCCCCAGTCCGGAGTCTTTTGCAGACTGTAACAGGTCGTCTTCGAGGGTTGCCCTGTGTTTGGCTCCGTCCATCTTCCCTGCAACTCTGACCAGCTTCCCCGTCCCCGCTGAAGAAAAGCATCCCCACGTCACGATGCTTCCACCACCATGTGTCACGGTGGGGATGGTGCGCTCAGGGCGTGTGCAGTGTCAGGTTTCAGCCACTCGTAGCGTTTTGCATTAAGGGCAAAAAGTTCAGCTTTGGTCTCATCTGACTAGAGCACCTTCTTCCACATGTTTGCTGTGTCTCCCACGTGGCTTGTGGCAAACTGCAAACGGGACTTCTTACGGCTTTCTTTAACTTTGGCTTTCTTCTTGCCACTCTTCCATAAAGACCAGATTTGTGGAGTGTACGACTAATCGTTGTCCTGCGGGCAGATTGTCCCACCTGAGCTGTGGATCTTTGCAGCTCTGTCAGAGTTACCGTGGGCCTCTTGGTTGCTTCTGTGATTAACGCTCTCCTTGCCCGGCCTGTCAGTTCAGGTGGACGGCCTTGTCTTGGTAGGTTTGCGGTTGTGCCACACTCTTTCCATTTTCGGATGATGGATTTAATGGTGCTCTGTGAGATGCTCAAAACTTGGGATATTTTTTAATGACCTAATCCTGCTTTATACTTCTGCACAACTTTATCCCTGACCTGTCTGGTGAGCTCCTTGGTCTTCATGATGCTGTTTGTTCAGTAATGTTCTCTGACAAACCTCTGAGGCCTTCACAGAACAGGCGTATTTATACTGAGATTAAACTGCACACAGGTCGACTCTGTTTACTTATTATGTGACTTCTGAGGGTGGTTGGTTGCACTGGACTTGACTCGGGGATTTCGTAGTAAAGGGTGGTGAATACATGTGCACTCAACACTTTTCAGGTTTTTTTTTGTGTGTGTGTGTGTGTGAATTTTGAAAACCATGTAATATTTTCTCCACGCTTTAAAATGATGCACATTTTGTGTGGGTCCGTTACATAAAACCCCAATAAAATACATTTAAATGTGGTTGTAACATGACAAAATGTGGAAAAGTACAAGAGGGCGAATACTTACACAAGGCACTGCGTATGGAACTGAAAACAAAGCAAATGTCTTTTTTTATTACATTTTTTACATTTATAAACCTTTAATTACGAGGGAAATCCCACTGAGATAACAAAATCTCATTTTAAGGGAGTCCTGGCCAAGATGGCAGCGATACAGTGTTTCAGATAACCTAAAAAATATTACAAACACATAAGACAAGCCATAAAATGTCAGTTTGCAATACAGTAATCCAAACAACATCTACACAAATATGAAAAACAAAACATACCTTTTCAAGTCAAAGAATGGCAGGAGGAGTGTAGCCAGCTACACAAGGAGGGACAAATTCTGCCACAAACTCAAATGTAACACTTTGAAGTGCGCTGAATGGGATCAGGCTGTCCAGCTACAGATCTGTCCACAAGTTGTTCTCAGCTGTAGAGGCAGAGAACATAAAGGCCTGTTTGTCCATTTAAGCGTCACTCTTAGGGATTGTCAGAGGTGTAATCTGAGCACAGACAGTAGTTAGTTTACATGAGATGAAGCCACAAAGAGGGAAGTGGCACAGTGATGGGCTCATAGGTCAGTGGTTATGTATCAGTGAGAGGGAAGTCAATGAGGGTCGCAGTGTTTCTTATTCATATGTTTTGTGTCTGATTTGGCCTGCCACAGCCACAAAATTATATAAAATACTTTTACACTACAGCGTAAAAGATCTTTAACGACGTGTTTTGGCTGCTGCTCAGCAAAGCACGTCTCTTCAGTGTCCCCTCACTCCCAGTCAGTCAGACCCCCCCCCCCGCTGTACGCCCACAGGCCAGGGCTCACAGCGTCCCATCTTCCAGAGGATGATGGAAAACGTGTTGCTCAGAAATCTTTCTGGGGACAAAAGGGACTTCAGTATGTGCACCATGTTTGTTCTTGATATTGCTCTCAAAGTGCGCCGGATTGAATTTCCTTCTGGGGACACATTCACCCAGACGCAGGGGGGGGGGGG
>JAQLOL010000008.1:22029996-22047532 GCA_029783665.1 Naso thynnoides
GTTTTCTTACTCGTACTCAATCTAACTGTAGGATTTTGCATCTAATTCTAAAAAGAAATATTTTCTCAGATGTCGTGTTATGCATTACCCGTGTCACCTCATGGTACTGCTGTAATAATTTTACGATTTAACATTTTCATACCTTTAACTACAGATCATCAGTGCAACGATTGTAGCAGCCTCGGCGACTGTGGCTGTGGAAAATACCAAGAGAGCTAGAAAGCTCCTTTTGGTTTTCTAAACTTGTGCCAAATGTAGGAGGCCGGGAGGCCAACTCAAACTGTCCTTTAATATCGTACTCGTTCTGTAGTGGAGCGGCTCGTGTCGACCCCAGCGTTTTGTGAACGAGAAGCTTGTTGACGTCAGAGTTATGAAACTTCATCTGAAGTGTTTGTTTCAGCTGAGAGCAGTTTTCTTTTTCTCGACTTATTTTGTATTTTTGTCATTTTCGATGCGTTTAAAAAAAAAAAAACCCCAACATTAATTCTGCATGACGGTTGGCAATCGAAATCCGTTGCCATGGCCGTGGTGAGTACATTCAAATCCCCTTATTGTTTGCAATCAAACAGAAAAAGTGTTGAGCTCTCTCTTTGTCCGCAGCGCTGCCAGAAGCAGCAGGTAGCCGAGATCCTCAGGTTTTTCACACTCGCCAACCCCTGCTGAATATCCCCACCATTCAGCCCGAGCAGTGTCGCTCCTGCTGTTCTCCACCTCTGCACATCAGAGCCGAAGGTCATTGTGAAATGTCACCGCTTTTCTAAGTGCCGGCCAACATCCTGCAATAATCCAAAGTAGATATCATTTAAGTATGAGCTTCTGATTTAAAAATCTGTTTAATTTAATGTACTGTGGTTTTACCACTAGGGCTAACACAGTGCCGGTCTCCTCATTGAGCTTCTGTCGAGAGCAGATATTCTACGGCCTTGAGTATATTTTACCCTCGTTGCCTGTAAATATTTGAACACACATCATACTATACACCAGGTGCTCCTCATGTACTTTGCAAAACTTGATCGCGCGATCTGCAAATTCATCTTTTGAATAATTTACAGTGTCGTCTTTTTTTTCCCCTTAACTTCTGCATATCATCTCTGCTCGGGAACGAAGCAGATCCGTGCCTGAACGAGCCTGCGAGCGATTGGAGAGAGCACGTGACTGCATGCCAGCATGTGTGTGTGTGTGTGTGTGTGTGTGTGTGTGTGTGTGTGTGTGTGTGTGTGTGTGTGTGTGTGTGTGTGTGTGTGTTGCATGCATGCAAGAATCGAGCGTTTGAGAGAGAAGTCGACGTTGGACTCATACTGTGGCTTCGTTGTTAATAACCGGCTGCGTTTTATTGCAGCCAACTTCCCAGTAATGCATTTTCTCACGCCATATCTTGCTCTTAATCTCTTTCAAGTTTTATGTAATTTCTGGTTAGCCTTTGCAAGAATAAATAATAGATTAGACCGTAACAGGCCTGCTTAAGTTAATGCTGATTTGATGCAATAGCCTGCGCCGTACCGTGTGTAGCTGCAGATTCTGTAGAGTAGAGCTGCAGAGTCATTTTCTCAAAGAATTAAAACAAGGAAACAGGAAGAACCGGAGATATTGCCCTTAGTTTAAACAGTGAACACACTCTGTGTACAAACACCTTGTTTTGGAAAATATATTAAACCTTTTAACATATTTTTTTAAAGCTATGTCACTTGTAGCTAATGAAGTTATCACCTTTAATTGTAAATATGACTTTATGCCCCAAAGGTTCATATTTATTTGTCATATTATTTAGAAATTCAGATTTGGACTTGGGATGTGAGCAAGCAGACTGGTAGCCCTGCTTCCACTGTGAAAATAGCGTCTATTTAAAAATAGATGCCCACCTCATGGCTGTAGAGAACACCCATATAAATAACCAAAAAGTGAAAATCTCTCTATAATTGCTTTGAATGTCGGAAAACGGGACGCAAACGTGTCCCTGAATAAGTGACTTGTTTTCAGTGAAACAGCCCGTTCATGACGTTCTGAGCCGTGGAAGGTGATGAATGAATGGCCCTTTGAGATCCGAGAATGAAACTCACAACATTGTCATTATAACTGCTTCGGACATAAATATACACGTGTCGCTGTGTTTTAGGAAGGGGGAGAGAAGTTTGTGAAAACAAATGGTGCGCCGGTTCTTTAATGGAGTGCATGTGCAGGAATGCTGCCTTCTGTGGAGACCGTTTGTTTGAATGGCGTTAGATGTTGCCTGCTGCGGTGCCTTGTATCCAAGAGCCAGGTCCAGGAATGTGGAGACCTGTGGTCCTCGCGATTCAGTCCAATTACAAAAGACAGTTGGGATGCTATTATTAGTGGCACTATCCATATATACTTATACCAGTCTGCTATTCCAAAACCTTCCTTTGTTTCTCTAATCCCGAAAATATCTTTTATGCTGCAGATAATAAGGCCTCGTTGGGGAATTTTAGGACTCCTGCAAGTGACTGTGTGAACTCTGAATGTATATGACTTGCAGCTATAAAACCAATAAAGATGTCTATTATTGTAGAAATTTGTGGGAGTTTTTTTTTTTTTAATACTTGGATTTCCATCACTGACTTATGACAACTGTGTTTCACCGAGGCTGTCAGCGGGAGGAGTGATGTTCTCTGAGCTATGAAGGGCAAAGTCTCCTCCTGAAGTTTCTATAAATACACTCAGAAGAGATTCCTGCCATAATCATTATAGTCTGTCAGAATAAACATTGAGGAAGGGGAGCTGTCACAGCTTTAATACTCTCAGGGGGCTTAAAGTCCCGGTCAATGGCCATTATCCTGCAGAGCATCACAGTATTAAAGAAAAGGGGATCAAAGGCTCCCCTGCCCCCCCCCCAAACACCCCTCCCCCTCCTTTACCACACCACCTGGGTAGGTGGGAATGTCCAGACACATCAGATTCTACGGAGTAGTGAAGTAGCCTAAGTAAGTAAATTCATTTCAGTTCATAACATTAAATGTTTTCTCGAATCAGAAATAGACATAAAAAGTATTATGCTTGCAAAAACACGATATACAGGAACAAATATTGAGCTTAAGCATGAATCTCAGGAAAATAAATTATGTTTTTAATTTGCAAAATGTAAAAGTCCGGATTTCCATATCTAGGCCTGCGTTTGGCCTGGAGTGGCTGACTGGAATATTTGCCGGCGTCACTGACGCCACATGATGTGAAGCTGCACGGCGTGAAACAGTAAATGTAAAGAGAAAGAGAGCTGCGAGCTCGACCACTTTCTCCTCCTCATCCATCTCTGCTCCTCGTGTCGTCCGGAGCCTGAAGATCTCGCGGATCCGGACTGGGCGCAGGCAGAGGAGAGGCTCCTCCCCGCAGATCATCACACAGGGCGACGGTCCTTTTAACTTCACTGTTGCAGAAGAAGCGACTCCCCGCTTGGCCACGGCGAATGATCAAACACCCCCTCTGATCGGCGCGACCCCCAGTTTTGTTCTCATGGAAATGCGACCCTGCCTCCCGGCCACACTTTCTGCCGAGATGCAAAGTTGAGCGCATTCCCAGTCGGGACAACAGATGATAATGATGTCTTGAAGGAGCGGAGCGTTTCGTTTTATCCGTTTTCTGAAGGTTTCTTTTTCGTTCCTGCTCGCCGACCTCGGAGCGCACACTTTTCTTTCCAACATGCCGGTTTTGGCGCAGCGCATTGTCTTCTGCGCGCTGCTCGCCTCCGTTTACGCGTCGTGCCCTCCGCGCTGCGAGTGCTCAGAGGCGGCTCTCACCGTGAAGTGCGTCTCCAGAGACTTGCGGAGTATCCCGACTGGGATCCCAGGATACACCAGGAATCTGTTCATAACTGGGAATCAGATCATTCGAATCGGCCCGGAGTCGTTTAAAGGGCTGGATAACGTGACCAACCTGTCTCTGAGCAATAACAGGTAAGACTCTCCGGGTAACTTCTTTGCCTTTTTGTTGGGATCATAATTCAAACCACCATCCAAAGCAAATTATTCCTTTAAGGTAGTTTAAAGAACACTTCTTTCTATTACAAGATACAAGTTTTTAGTAAATATTTTATCCTCTTTGCTCTTCAAGTGTAGCATCTCAGAGGATTTCATTTTTTTGCTGTGGCAAAATGTCCCCATTTGGTTTTGGTTTAGTTTTGATCCAAAATGAATCTCTTGTGATTTTACATACGGGAGCTCAGTTCTTTTTGCCGCTCTCATGCTCTTGTATGTAAAGAATTAATTGAAATGTAAAATTAAAAATTCATTTAAATGTAAAAAAAAAGAAGTGTAGAATGATACTGCACGCATTTTCTCAAATCCAGAATTTCCGAGGTGGAGTCTCATACCTTCGCCGGACTCCGCAGCCTTCGCTCCCTGGATCTGAGCAACAACCAGCTGGCGGTCATCCACCCCGAGGCCTTCACCGTTCTGAACCAGTCTCTGCGGGAGCTCAATCTGAGCCGAGCTCTCTACAACCACTCGTCAGTGACGGACTTGGCCACTTCCCTCCGCTGGAGCTCCTTGGGGACCCTGAGGAGACTGGACCTCTCCGACAACAGCCTCATCTATTTACCCTCGCGCATCTTTTCCCACCTAACCAACCTGCAGTGGCTCCAGCTTTCCAACAACTCTCTGATCGCCATCCACAACTCCACCTTTTCTGGATTGGAGCGTCTGGAGGAGCTCGACTTGACCCTCAATTCCTTCAAGATTGTGTCTGAGGAGGGTCTACGAGAACTGGACTCCCTGCCCAACACTGCCGTGCTCCTGGGGGAAAACCCATTTACATGCAAGTGTGGAATCGAACCTTTTTCTCTGTGGCTCAATAGATCACAGGGACGCATTAGAGATGCAGAAGGCCTGATGTGCGCCTTCCCGGCCAGCATGAGGAACACTTCCCTGCTTGCTGTGGGCACACTGACTCTAGGGTGCCACCAGAGGAGCGCAGGGTCCGACCTTGCGTTGCAGACCTCTTACGTCTTCCTGGGTATAGTCCTGGGCTTCATAGGCCTCATCTTCCTCTTTGTTC
Source organism: Naso thynnoides (assembly GCA_029783665.1). Taxonomy (NCBI): domain Eukaryota; kingdom Metazoa; phylum Chordata; class Actinopteri; order Acanthuriformes; family Acanthuridae; genus Naso; species Naso thynnoides. Next base: position 22,035,001 of record JAQLOL010000008.1, read on the forward strand.
TTTATCTCAACCGTAAAGGCATAAAGAAGCGGATCTACGACATGCGTGATGCCTGCAGGGAGGTGTGGGAAGGCTACCACTACCGCTTCGAGATCGACTCCGGCCCCAGGCTATCACAGGTCTCCACCAGTGGTGACATGTGAGCGGACCATCACCCCTGGTGTATTTTCTAATGAGAGTGACTCTTTTCTAAGCATTTATCAGTGGCAAAATGTAAAAATTGTACAGATTTGTCTGTAAATATATATTCAATAGTGTTAATCTTTCTGCCTTGTTGATTAAAGCATGCACTGCCCATCTTTCCTCATTACACTACCAATATACTCTTCTTATCCAGATTATCCCCAAATTGTTCTCTAGAGTAAAGCTGCAACCATTAGTCGATGAATTGATTGGTTGATCAAAAAAAAAAAAGTTTCTCTGATAATTTTTCAAAGGCTTAAGAGCTTTTTGTAAGCAAGATTGTCACACTTGCCTTTTCCAGCCTCTTAAGTCTTGCTTCTTTGTCACTGCTGACAGTAAATTAAGAGTCTTTGGGTTTTGGGCTCTTGTTTTGACGAAAAAAGCGAGACTGAAGACTTCTTTCTGGGCTTTGGAAAATTGGGATTAGCATTTTTCACAATTTTGACAATTAATTGACCAAACAATTAACTGATTCAAAATAACAGTAATTGGCAGATCAAGAGATGATGGAAATCACTGTTGGCTGAAGCCCTGCTCTAGAGCCAAGCGGACATGAATGTTGTAAAGCCAGTTCACTGAATAACTTTTCTCATGTTCTTGCCTGCTCCCTATGTCCACACAAAAGCAACAGCAAGTGCATAAAGTCAGCTAGGTATTGTTTTTTTAATCAATAGAGAGATCTGAAGTGAACTCATGTCCTACATGGCACATTTATTGTTGTGTCAGACCTCGTCTTTGTATTTAGCTTGTGAAAAAGCAACAAAATGCTGCAATAAAATCCTGACACTACAAAAACAAACCTCCGGGAACTGAAAGCACAATCACTCATTCATCGTTGAACCATTTCAAGCCCTTTGGTCCCTCCGTCTTTCAGCCCCAGGGTGCCAGAGAGGAATTAAGTCTCCAAAGCTTTTCCAAAGCTCTCCTAAAGTCACCACGCTGCCCCTCTTTGGCTGTTGGATTGGAAAGGGGGACAATTCAGTGCAGACCAGCGGAAATCTCTTAGCCCCCTCATTTTTTTCTGTACTTTTTTTTTTATGAAACGTTGCTTTGTTTCAACTCCTAGAGTTTTATTGTCAAAATGATGAGAACCAGTCCCGGGCTGAGGCCGCTGAAAGCAATCTCCCCCTCTCCTTTAAGACAACAGCCACTCTGGAGGCTCTTTGAAGGAAAAGTCTGGCTCTCCATGTTTTTCTGTTTAAGGGATTTTTTCCAATGATAAGATACAGATGATTCTGAAACACCAGCTACATTGTTTCATTCAGCAGTTTGCTTTGTTAAGGAGTGAGCCCAATGCAAAGGAAGAAGAATATGCTCTGATCCCTTTGAGTTTTCTTCCTCTTTTGCGTGTTTACATTCAGGGCTACGTTAAAAAAAAAAGTTTCTTCATAGTGGAAATTTTCCTCAAGAGCAATCCCTTCAATAACATTGAATTTCAGAGGTGCGTGTCCGTCTATTTCTCAGTCAAGTCCCAAGTCTTACACTTCATGTGCATGTTTGAATTAAATTAAATAATAGCCTGCATGCTTCCCAAAACATGAGTCTTCTTTTCTAAAATCTCACACGTCATCACTGTTTACAAAGTGACTACATGACAAAAGGAATTCTCTGTGGCCTCCTGATGCTACAAAGTGAGACAAACACAGCCGGGGGTGGGGGTGGGGGGGTGGGGGGGTGACAAGCTGCCATTCCTCAATGTGTTTATTGCCCAAACTGCAAGCTCTCTCGGCATTGGAATGGAGAGAAGGAGGCGTGGCGTTAACTGACACGGCCTCCCGTCGTTCAAAGCCAAAGTAGCATCTTCACTCCAGACAAGATGTTCCCCAAACTCCTCTGACAGCCATCCAGAAATGTTATAACAGTGTCATTTTACTGCACGTGTAACGACAAAATAAAGCTTCAGAAAGTCACGATGTCCTGTACATTGACTCTTTGAATGCGACCTTTAGTGTAATCCTGTGTTTTGTGAAACGGCAGAAATCAATGTATTCATAATGTTCAGAAACTAGATATCATGTCTCTGAGCTGGAGAACCACATCAAACCAGCATTTACCAGTGAAGGGGAAAACAATTGAGGCTCGCATGCTGACACAAAGGGTGGCTTGGATGGCGAGACGCCTGAAATAAGCTTTGTTCTCCAGCGCGGAAAGATGCCTTGTGATACTCATTCGCTTTCTGTCTTCACAGACAACCATTATGCGGCTGTGTAATAGGATTCACTCATGATGACAGAGTTGAGTGCTCTGATCCAGCTATTGTTTAAGTGTCATCATTCTTAATAATTGCCTGTGGGAGAAAATCCCAGGAGGAGTTTTCATTTGCTATTACACAACGTGCCACAACCGGGGCACCACGCCGGCCAAGGGTTATTGGTGTCAGTTAGCGGAGCAGAGAGGAGAAAGATTATTCCCTGCATGTCATTACTTCCGTTTTCGCTCATTAAAGTGCGGATAAGGAGCCATGCCTTTTTTGTCTTTTTATGAGTATGCCTGTTTGAAGAATATGTGGTCTGCCTGCTATAGGCTGTGCAAGATTGTCTCAGCAGGAATGCAATGAATGGAGAGGAACCCTACAAGTACATCCAGACATTCTCCATTACTCCCAGTGCAAAAGAGAAGCTTGTTAAAAACAGAGAAATTGCCCCAATTACAGTGTTCTTTCACACTGTATGTTGCACCTATCCGATTAAAAGATTATGTTTTATTTCAGCTTTGCCATGTCTTGTATTCCCACATGCAATTTGTTACACCACTAAGGTTTATGTTGCTGTATGCAGCGTGCGGTTTTTGCTTCTGCAAACGGCAAAAATACACATTTAAAGTATTTCTTTTTAGTTCGGAGAGTGTTCCTCTGGAGCACAGCAGGCCTTTTATTTTATATGCCTCCTGTCTCTGGGAACATCTTGGTGCTATTACATGGGTTTAATGGCCATGATAGGGAATATGCCTTAAAAGTCAACCCCACATCTGTGAGGAATTGAACTTGTTAGAAAGGGACCACAACAGTCAGCATGACGACAGAGACAAAGTGGCATCTACTCTCCTCCGCTGGCAATGGTACGACACAGCTGTCCCTCTCACAACTAAAGACACATGTCATCATTTACAGTTGCCATCAGTAAGTACTACACAGTCATCTGATACAATCTGCTTCATATTTGGTTGCACACTTTTAAAACCAAACCATGCACAGAGCAATGAAACCGAGCCTAGCCTCCCCTTTTCTTCTTTTCCTTGTTTAACAATGAACTTGTTTGAGATTAATGAATATATTCGCCCAGCTTCCTGTATGCCGCCTATCCATCATGTCTAACCGGTCGGGTCACTGCAGGTGGTGACTAAACCACAGAAGTGGTTCCAGTGGGCTATTAGCTATTGTTCTGCTGCTCACTTGATCAATGGGACTAATTGCGTTTGCCCCTGCTCGCTGGTTTGGATGCATGCAAGCAGGAGTTGGTACAGCTGGTCCAACTACCCAACAAAGCCAAACTGGACTCCCATTTATCACCTTTACAAAGGCTGGAGCTGAAAGGGACTCAAACACAAAAACTACACAGTATGTGCACACACTCACCTGAATCACAGTATTTGCTAAAGCTTTACAAAGTTTCCTTTCCTTCTGATATAGAAGCCAGTATCCTTGTTGTACTTATTTGGTCAAAATTACCAAAAAGAACAACCTACAGTTTTATTTCCTTTTTTTTTTTTTTTTTTTGCTGTGATAGTGCCCCCTGCATTGGCGTTCTCAATGAGGCATTAACTTGTGAGTAATTGCGTTAGCACTATGTCTTTGAGAACAGACACTAAAAATAGTATACAGTATGGTATCACCTCACTTACAATGGACACACAGACTTGAAAGTAGCTGCTGGGACAATTTTGTGGGTCATTGCAATGACCCTGCAGTGCTGAAATCACAGATGAGAGCAAGCGTGTGTAGTCCCATCTGTGATTTCAGCACTGTACATTACTCCGTCACTCCACTCGTTACCTTGTGTCATGATTCGAGTCAGTGAGAGACATTCAGAATGCCGAGCTTACAGTAGGATGATTGATGCTGCAAATTCTTACTGTCTGGTCATTTTCACTTTCCTTTCGCTAACATCTCTCAATTTATCGACTACCGATTTAAATAAATCAATAGTACGATGTTCCTTCTTGAGGTGTCTCATAATTTCCATCTCTTTAGCACAACATAACAACAACTCAGTTTTCTTCATCTTTCCGAAAATGTGAGCTTCATCCATCGTGCACCATGCTTTTAAAGGAATGATGACCTCTGACCTTTCCTGTATGCACATGTTCACAAGAGTATGTCCAGTAGTTACCGGGTTAAGTTGTAAACACGTCTGAATATTCCAGTTAATACGGGCGTAACCAAGCTATCTAATTCAGGTTTTCCATTTGTGGAATAAAGGTGTAATAGGGTAATGCTTACAGGGGTAAGGTGTTAACATGAGCCACAGCGTTGCCAGAATACTTCAATACCCCGGTCAACAACCGGATTATTGTGTGCATGTAAACATTGTCATTTACTGGATCCTCATCGTCACTTACCAGTAGCTTTTACCAGCGGCGCTCTCCTCACTTATGACTTAAAGCACCATTCCAGTCATAATTATTTCCCTGTTAGGCTTAAACGAGCAAGCAGCCAGCAACAAAGTGAGTTTATAACTTGAGACAATCGGTGCTTAACCTCACAGTTTACGAATCAGTGATGCCTTTGCACGGGGTAACGTACCGAACAGCATTAAAACAGTCATGCTGTCATAATCAGCTACAATGCGTCTACATCTTTTTGAAAATGTGAGAATTCTGCACATTAGCTGCAGTGTCACCATAAATTAAATTCCCCTCAGACAAAAAAGTGAGAACCCTTAAAAAACTCGCGATACAAATGGACTTGATTTGCGTTTAATTGTGTAATTAACTAGTTTCACATGGGTACATTCATAACAGAGTTTGTACAACGTACATGTGTTCGCATGTCATGACGGAACTCCCTATGATCCTGAAACTTAAACAAAAACCTCTTGGTGCATAACCGCAGTGGATCTCCAGACTTCAGTAAAACGAGAAACAAATGCTCTCAACAAAGTTGTATTTCATATGAAAGAAAGCCTCATGCAAAGCACTCCACCGCAACAATGCCTCTGAAGTCTTGATCTCTGCATTGACTGCAACTGTAAACGGAGCAGCAGCACGGCCCTGCCGGGGTTTATAGCCCCCACCCCTACCGTGACTTCCCCTCCTCTGGGCCTCAGAGCAGCACGAGTGTCCTGAAGTCTTGTTGTCGGCTCTGCTGTCCTCCAGCTGGCCACAAATCAGTCCCTCGATCCGTGTGGCTTGTCAGAAGTTTTGTTTTGTTGTCGCTGTGGTTGTTTATGGGAGCGTGAGGTTAGGGAGTTTGCACATGGAGACATATTTTCCTGTATACATTTCTCATCATGCCTTATTCTCTCAAACTCAGACGGAGTCTCCCAAGCTGAGGCTCACATCATGGGCTGAGATGTAAAGAACGGGCAACACTTGTCTGCTTTACAATTTTCCAAAGCGAACAACACAGTATGAAGATGAATGATCCTCCATGATTCATTAAGGAGTCCCTCCTCCGGTCGTCTCAGAGAAAAGGAATAAGGTCTGTGTTGCTGGTTCATTATAAATGGCCTTGACCCGTTTTGGAGAAAGGAAGAGATACTTACAACTCCTGCGCTACTTCATCATCTGCTTCATGCATCAATGAGTTGGGTTGGAAGTGAGCAGAGAACTGGGCAGATACAATAGTCTGGCTGGAAACTGAAGTCATTTAAAGACACTTGGGATCAAACCCCCTTCAATAGACCCACAATGGTTCCTGTACAATGACTTCATTTATTTGTGGTTATGGCCATTCTTCAACCTTTTAGAGCAGTTACATGAGACATATAGTTATACAGTTATATTGTATGAAAATATTACAGCTGTAGTGAGCAATATCTTTATATGAACAATAGATCGAATCAGAAAGGTCAAGCAATAAAATTTCTATATCCCGATGAATGTCAGAATTTCAGTCATTAATTGCGATTCATCTCAATTTTTAGCGCATGTTTGAAAGTGTTTCATTTTGCATTTCATAACAGTTTTTAAGTCCTTAACAATGTAAGTTAACTGGGAATCAAATACCAACTGGAGTACATCTCTTGTGTATGTCTGGTGCAGTAGCAAGAAAGAGATTGGAAAAAAAAAGAGAGAGGGACAGGCAGAGCCCGCTCACCTCTAATTGGCTTAGCTCAAACACTGGTGGTGAATAGAAGTGCTCGCCTGCCCTGAAGTACTCAAGTTAGCTTTTCAACAACTCCAAACATCCTGTGTGCTTGTTGTGACTTGTTTATATACCATGTTACGTTATTTTTAGATTCAGATTGGCACTTTGTGTAATTTAAATTTTTCAACAGATGTTTTGTTCTGTTGACCTACTTATAAGCACATTCACGGTGTTTTGCGCATGTGCCCTGCAGTTTACTTTCTGTAAGTATATGATTCTAAAATTACACAGGGTGCTAATCTGAGTCTAAAAATGACATGACGTGGTAAATAAACAGGTCACAACAAGCCCACAGGACGATTTAGAGGTGTTGGAAAGTTTATCTGATGACTTCAGGCAGAGGAGCACTTTCACTGGCTGCCAGTGTTTGAGCTAAGCTAATAAGCGGTGGGCGAGCTCTGCCCGTCTCTTCCTTGTTACTGCACGAACACTCGAAAGAATGTTATCTGTCGAATTGTCTGGAACCTTCTAGGAAGCAGAAACCCGCTACAGCGGCTTAACTGAGGGTGCTTCAAAGTGACAAAATAGCAGCATGTGATTAAAAAAATAACACATTAATTGCGCCCTTTTAATCTATCCTGATTAATGCATTAGCACTGACAGCTCTGGACTGAATGCGTCATTGCATTATGTGCTCGTGATGAATCTACAGAGGTCTATCAACTAAACATCTGTTCCATTTTATAATATGGAGCACGTTAGCAACTTGAACTTCTTCCAGCTTTGTTTTGTTTTTTTCTGAGCTGCTGATTTACTTTTAGTCAGTCTCACTGCTCTTATCGACTTTGTTTCCAGTTGCAGCTTTCAGCAGTTTAAAGTAAATAAGTTCCAATAATTTATGGGAGCTCTCCAGTACAAAACTACAAACACTCATTTAGTGATAAGCTTTTGAATGTAGTTGAGCAGCTAAAGAAGACCAAAACACAACCAAAAGAAGAGTAAACGCTTGACTTCATTTGTTAGATTACCAGAAACTCTATTACAATAAATAAATAAATACATAAATAAAATGCTAATGTTGCTCTGTGTCTGCTGGATAAGACACAGATTTGCTTTAACATGCTAACCAAAGCTAACACTATTGTTTCCCAAAGTTGGGGGGGGGGGGGAATCCTAAAAGATAAAGATGATGAACATTTTTTATTAATCATAACCAGTAAACATAATGACCAAAACTACAACAATAAGACCAAAGTTGCTCTGGAATGAACATTAAACTGAAGTTCAGCCTCTCTGATGATGAATCCTCGAGCTGCTCGTGGAATGCGCTGGGTGTGAACTCTCCATAGGTAGTTTGACCTCTCGCCTTCCTGGAGGGAGGAGACTTAAGCTCATTATTATTACCTTCATTATTTCAAATGCTGGACCAGATGCCAGAGCGGAAGGGGGCCGAGTGCACCCAACAGGGACATGAGGAACCTGATTGGTCGGAGGGAGAAGAACGGTTTGGAGGCCAAAGGGTAGATTCTTCCAGGGAGGAGACACCATCTGCTGACTGTCTCTCTCTCTGACTTTACATCATCTTGCTACATCAAGGACTTTGAGAAGATGATACTGCTCACTTTGGATGAGGACACGCCTTTACAGGGTTACACAAATCCACACTCCACATTTACAATGCACCGGAGAGAAAAAAATCATGAATCTCACACTGTGGTATCAGATAAGATTAGTGGGTCCCGCTCTACAAAATTAATTAACGCTAGTCTGTACAACCTGTAATGTTATTTTTAGCTGTCTTTTGCAAATAAATAGTTTTTATTTTAAATTACTTATGAATTCCTCGACTTCTTAATTTTGACTGGGTGAGCTACAGTGGGGCATCCTTCCCTTGACCCCAGAAAATGTTATTGTTTAAGAGACTTTAGTTTTCCGACAGCTAAATTTCAGAGGGTTTATAGAGTTTTTACACTCACTGATGATCTATTGAGCCAGCAGTTTAAGTTAAAGCTGCTATGATTAATATCAGTACATTATAAATTAATCAAACAATGGGCAAAGTGAAAGGTGTTGCCTTTATTATTATTATTATTATTATTATTATTTATTTAATAAGAAAATTTAGTACATGGAAAGCCAGTCAGCATACAGAAAAATTAAACTTTGAGTTTGGAATCTTCTGTCGCAGCAAAGAAAACAATTATAGGCTTGGTGTGGATGGAAAACTAAAATGGAGAGATAAAGATGTGTTGTCAGATTCAGGAAGCTTTGTTGACTGTGTTACTGACCCCTGTCATAAATGTCCCCGCATTCTGCGTAGCTCGGCACATAAATGAGATGACGGTATGTGCCTTCTCCTCCATCATACCTCTTTGTGCCCTTGGACGGCGAGATATCAATCTATCTTAGCAGGCAGAAAGCTCACAATCAGCTTGAATCAATAACCTTTACGACGAGTCAGGACCTACTGCAAGCCACGCTCAGACGAGCTTTTCTTCCATACATTTGTTGTTGTACATTTCCTTTGGTAGAGCCGCACTGTGTTCCGTTGTAGATCAGCATAAGGGCACAGCATGGATACATAAGAGACATGATGCAGGCTAGGAGAAAAAAAAGTCCCTTATATTGATGAATAGATCTGATTTTGATTTATTTCACCTTCTCATGTTTTTTGTAAGCTGTTTTAAAGGCCTCCTCCTAAAATTCCGGCGTAATTCAGAATGTTTTTGCTGATTTCAATGCTGGACTTCGACTTGCTTTTACTTCTTGCTCATATGAATGTTGATAAGCGCAATGGAAAGAATTCAGAAAGGAGGAAACTGTTCCTGAGAAGAAAAAAAAAATCATCTGCGCTATTTCCTTTGACAGGAAATTGTGTCTTTGATCTAAGCCACCACACTCATCTGGTCATCGCATGCGAGGTGTCACCCCTTCCTACAGAAGAGAGGAGGAAATTTGCTCTCGCTGCTCCGGCTCCTACACTGCCTCAAACCCTCAAGTGCCTGAAAGATGAAAAATAAGATTGTAAATTTCAGTAAATCTGGGTTTAGGAAGCGAACCTGATGAACTGTGATGTACAGTACTTGCTAATGTAGGACAGATTCATTTGTTGTCCACTTGCATCCTGCTTCTTCTAGCACCATGGCAGTGTCATTAATGAACACTATCGACCGAGCACAGTCACATCTGCCGGACTTCTTTCAAGTGTCTCCTTTGTGTGTGTGTGCCTCACCTATGCCGACAGTGTAATGGGTCATTTTCCCGTGGAGCGTTTCACACGCTTCCAGATCATTCACATGGGTAGTAACGTGAAGCCAGTAATACCACACTCTGATGCAATTGTGACATTATGCAATTTCATCATTCCTCAGAGCCGCATCTGAGAAAAAGAGTTTTAATGATGCTGAAATTTACTATGAAAAGATTGTGATATTGGCGTGACAGTGTATGGTTCGTATTCTGCACACAAAAGGTGGAACTTGCTGATCTTGATGTGTTGTCTGTCTCAGTCAGGGTGACTTCATCATTACTGCAGTGTGCTGCCTCGGCCTATTCAGCGTCAGGGGGTACAGCAGGCATCATTAATAATATTAACAAGGCCCTCAAGACTAACATGATCTTTCTCAAGGGCTGGCTTGAATGCAGAGAGGAGAAATCTCAGCGTAACAAAGCAGGTGAGAGCTTTTAACTGCTATGTGTTAAAAAAAAAGCCCCTTCTACTTAAATAAAGCTTTTACCTACAGTTTTTTGCATATACATGTGATTTGAGAACACATTCCAGAAAGAGGTGGCAGAAAAAAAGGAAATCATTAGAACAAGAGTTCTCAAAGTAACTCTGAAACCACAACAGCCACACCTGCAGACGATCAGTTCATTAAGCAGTGATTAGATGCAGGTTGCTATAAATGCTACCTCCCTGCTGCATGCACATGCAGAGCAAGTAGCTTCAGGGCAGTTGGGCTACTGTTGCTTTGACGGGGCTGCATTTTGCTTTGGCGCACAGAAAATGTCTTGTGGAGTTCATTTGGGGTATGTTTTTGCAGCTATCCTGCACGTGTTTTTTGCTGTTGTTGCTGTCCCTTTTTTCTGACCTTGATGTCTTCGTTTCTGTGCAGGATCTTACTGACTTGCTTACTTCAAGCAGAGCATGTATGCTGTTTATGGGCTAAACAAGGTGAGGAGAACACAAGTGTTTCGCACTCATTTTGCACTGTGACTTACATGCTGTGGATTTATACTCTTGTTTCCCTTGCAGCTCAAAGCTCCCAGGGACAAAACGGCAACAGATATGTTGGCTTCTTGCAACAGCACAGTGGACGAGGCAGTCTTGGTAGCAGCTTTCCCCAGAATCAACTCAGACAGGCCTCAACCCAAAGCAGTAGCTCTAACCCAGACTCTACAGTCAGCAGTAGCTACAACCAGGGACTCCCTAGTCACAGCAAAATACAAACACTTTCACAGCCAGCTCACAGTGGCTACTCCTCAGTTAGACTTGTGCAAAGCAACTCTGTGTCAAAACCTAACTGGCAAGTCAAAGCAAATGCAAAAAAGGAGCCAAAAAAGCATTTCTTTGGCCTTAGTACTTCTATTGTTAGTGGAAGCTCCGTCAGTAAGTACAATAAGAACCAAAATGACCATAGCAAGAGGAGAACTTGGTCAAATCAGCAGGGTACGCAGCACGCTAACAAGTATCTGTCTGGGAGTTCTGCATCTCTTCAGAGTTCTCCTAGCAGAAGCAATCCAGCCTCCCCGCAGTCTGCAGCACAGAAGGCTCCCAGTACTGCTGCTCGAGCACCGGCCTACTACGGGCAAAGAGGCTACTCTCCCATGAAGTCTTCCAGCCTGTTTAGCGCAGGTGCTCCTGTGCCAAAGAGAAACTCTGTGCGGGTGCAAACATCAGCCACTGCCCCTGCTAGAAGAGTGTCAACGCGTCGTGGCTCTAAAGTGTCTAAACCCTCTGGTTTCTCGTCTCAACATGAGAGAATGAAAAATGACCCTAGCAAGACTGAGACTAAACCATACCAAAGCACACTATTTAAAGCAACTGGACAAAGTGCCCAAGGGAGTTACAAGCCTACTTACACATCCAGCATGGCCTCAAGCCCCGGAAGTGCCAGCCAATCTCTTCCAGGGTCCAACAAACAAAATGCTCATGTAAACTTCCAGCCACGTGGTCCACAGATGCACTCAAGTCAAAGGCTGACCTACAAGCCTAGCTACACCTCCACGCAGCAGATCTCCAGCAACACGATCTCTCAAGCACCTTGGAGAGGTGGAAACCCATCCCAGGGAGCTCGTAACCTCGCTTCTTCTGGGAGCGGCAGAAGTGCTCAGCGCTTCGCCCCAACCAAAGTTCACAGCATCCCGCATCGCTTCGGTGGCTTCGCTATCAGACGGCTGAAAGACCCTGATGACCAGAAGGAAGCAAGTACCAGGAAGCCACAGCAGACCTACACAGCTCCTCCCCAGCAGAGAGTGTCTTACAAGCCACAGGTCCAGAGTGTCCATCATGAGAGCAAATGGAAGAGGTTCAGGCCATCCAGGACACAAGCAGGTGAGTATCTGATTTCTTGCGTTTTTTTTTTTTTTTTTTAAAACCTGTATTCTAATGTGTCTTTTTTTTTTTTTTCCCCAACAGTTGCATCAGGAGTGCTTGGATGAATTGCGTTTGAAATAAATTCCTTCATTTAAACCTGGGGGTCTTTGATTTTTACATCTTCTGCTGAAGCATGTGCTCATGTTGCTGTGTCTGGCGCCACCTAGTGTGTAAATGTGTTGTAGTATGGTTCATTTTAAATTGTGTTGGCAAGCTTTCCCAGAGCCAAGATCTAGTCTAACCACTGAGGAACACATGCACAATTTTAAAACTGACAGTATTGCTCAATTGTACTAAAACTGCCAACCTAACCTGAGGCACTAAAAAATACCACAGGTGAGGTTTACTTCCTGAACAATAATCAAAAATAATACAAACATTTGAACTGCACACCCTTAAGGCCAATCTTTGGATTTTGTTACTTTTAAACATGTGAGTGACTTGCTTAAAGTTTTACTCTTGCGTTTTTTTTTTTTTTTTTTTTTTTTTTTTTTTTTTTTTTAAAA
>JAQLOL010000008.1:22047632-22062134 GCA_029783665.1 Naso thynnoides
CAACAGGGTGTTCAACGCACCGCCGTTCCCATTTAAGAAACTTTTTTTGCTACGTTTTGTGCGCGCTGAAGGCAGCCATGATGTGGAGCGAATTAATTGCACCAATCCTGTGGATAAAACAGGATTCATACATTGGAACATTCGATAAAACAGATAATGTAACGTTACTCTTGGCATACATTTTCAATGTTTGAAAAAGTTCTCTCCATGTTACAAAGTGGTTTGCTATAACTCGAGTCTGTTTCGCATATGGAGGAGAAAAGTGGGAGCGCACTATTCCGGGGAAGGTGTCTCCTTCTCAAAAATGTAAGGGCCGTTGCTTTGTCTTGCATTTTGACGTCCCCAGATGATCGGTAGGTGGAGGTCTCCGACTGTCCGGTATCGCGACACTAACTTAAGCTGTACTTTATGAAAATGGTGAGAGGACAACAAACAAAACACATAAAAATATTTCTTGCAAATAAGCAGTAACCTTCTCACACAAACGTAAATGTGCATAAAACCACAACCTTTGCAATATATGAAGCTGATAAAGAAACAAAAAACGGCTCACACCCATTTTCTTCAGATGCTAATTCAGATCCCAACAAACACTCCACACCGCATTATTTCGGTGGAAATGCAGTTACCAGAAATGGAGCATGCAACTACACAACTTTGTAAGGACATGCTTATTTTCAGCAGTTCTTACCTTTAACCTTTTAACCTTATATGAAATATCGATTTGGTCCCACACAGCAAGTTGCTGCGCCCACTTCCCTGTTGAGCACAAACATGGTTACAGGACAAAAAAGACAAACCAGTTTTTTAGGGAAAATTAAGATGACATCAAACACGTGCTAAACAAGACATGAAAGGCAAAAAGGGCGCATTACAACAAGGAGTAACATACTCGTAGGTATTACACAAAAGTCTCTGCAACCATTTGGAATGCACAGAAAGGAGAAACACATTTATCTGAACAGCACAAGAAAGTCATAAACATATCTGCGACACAGTCTGATTTTTATAAGCCACGAGTTTGAATTCACAGTTAGGCTCTGTATGCTTTCTACCACTCAAAATGCACAAAGGTTTGCAATTGGTTCACATTTACACTGTTTTGTTTTTTTTAAATTTAAAAATTTTTTGAAACACAACACATCGCCCCCATCTGTAGATAAAACAGGTTGGAAGGATTTTCAGCTCTAGTACATGTTTATGCAACTTTGACTGCGAACCGTGGCTTCGAGAAACGAAACTTAACGATGCACGTTCATACGTCGCATAAAACAGCAATTTTGGTAAAACTTTACTCTGTGATTCACGGCAGTTCCTGAAAGCAGCATGTAGGCTGCCTGCCGACTGAAGCAGCAGCTGCAGCACCGGGTCGTTGCTGGTGACAGCTCCACTAAAATAAAAGGCTGCAGACAGACAGAGCAGTCGTAGGACATCAGAGGGAAAACCAGAGGACATTTTCTCCATAAAATATGACCCGTTTTTACTAAAATTGCTGTTTTATGCAACATATAAATGTGCATAGTTAAGTTCTGTTTCTTGAAAAAAAAAGTTTCATAGTGTTGCTTTAAAGAGAATATTTATCTACAGAGCACTGCACTAGCAGTGTGGAAATACAGTGACACATCAGCACAGTGCACCACTGCTTAAGAGAGTGGAGAGGTTGAGTTTCTGACACTGTGAACTGAGCGTTAGCAGGATGATATCACCGTCTCCAACTCCCCTGGTGGTTTGCAACAGGCTGTGTGAGGCTGTTGATAACCAACCACTTTGATGTGTGCAAGACTGTGTATTTAAGGATGCCTAGGATTAGGCAAAACCAACAAAGGAGCTTCTCAAGAAAAGCATCTAACCTTTTGTAAACTCTATATTTACTTACTCACACAGTCTTTGAGTTATAAATCACAGATTGTGCAGGAGACGGTGGTGTCCTGGATGCAGGACACACACACACATGCAGCCATGCACACATTTGCTTGAAGAAACATTAAACCACAAATCTGTTTTCTCTCAGAACAATAAATCCATCTTTGTATTATTACAATAACAGCTCATCAAATCAAAGACTCCCAATTGAATATAAACTTATCATTGAACACAACAGTCAGTTAGGTTTTTAATTCATTCAATCTCGTACCAGCGAGGATCTGACGGTGTGTTTAAAGAAACATCTGTGAATAAGTCCACAGATGTGATCAAATTTTTAAGTTTAAAATGAGTCAAAGTTCAGCAGCAGCAGCTCTGGAAACATTTTAAAGTGTAACTGAGCCCCCAGAGTTCTGGCTGAAGCGCCTCATTCCTGAAATTCAAAAAATACACCTACAGTCCTCTGGTTGCTTGGCAACTGGTCTCAGCCTGAAGATAGCAATTGTGACATCACATTTCACCTTACCAACCAATTAAAATACATCAAAAAATTGCCTCGCAATAGCAGTGTTTCAACCAGTAGATGGCAGTCACTACACACATTTTTAAGGGAATATGGAAAAGTCAGTTAATTGCACTAAAATGTCAAGATTAAGACCTGAATAAATAAAAACACTACTAAATACTTCTTAGCCTCGATTTTCAGCTGAAAAAAAAAGTGGTTTAGGGGTTAAGTAACTCTGTAAAACAAAGTGAGGAACAAGTGCTGATTTGTTTACACCTGCACGTTCCGACAGAATGGTGCTTCTGTCAGAAACTTCATCATCTCCTTGGTTACAAAAAAAAAAACATAATTTGATGCATTTTATGAAAAATGGCCCAGTCGCCATCTTGTTTTCCAAACTTTGGAAGCCAAATTCAACAAAATTGATCCTTTGAAAAAAAAAAAAAAACCCAGTATTTTCAAATCATCACGTCGTCGATAATAAATTCCACACAGTTCCCGAAAATCCACTCAAACCTGCAAACATCAAGAAAACTTAAGATATCTTCAAATCTGTGTTTATCTAACAGAACATCCAATATTACATTAACGTTACCTGTCCAGCCTGATGTTCAAGAACTGGGAAAAGTTTTACAGTTTTTAATGAGGCTCACTCATGCATCAGATACATGAAAAAAACAAAAAAACAAAACATGAAGTCTTTGTCCTACATGTCTTGCATGATGATTCTCCAGGTCACGCTGGGCTCCACGCAGCAGGCTGTTGAATTCTTTCATAGGTTTTGTTTTCCAGGTGCGTTTTTTCTTCCTCCACGGTCCGTGGGCTCTCTAAAGAACGCAGTATGTCGTGAGGTTTTCAGGTCGACAGGACGTGAGGTGCAAAAAGTGAGAAAGTTGAAAGTTCTGCAGACTTTATACAGCTTGGATCGCGCGTCACCGTTCTGTTGCCATGACTTTCACTGACGCGCGCGCACGTGTGAGAGCAGATTTACCGGCGCTAACAAACGAGCCTGCCAATATCTACCATAAAAACTTCAGCACAGTCCTGCAGCACCTGATTTTCAGTGTGGAATAATCAATGGAAAAGTGTGCAGCAGGTGCAGGCAGAGCACAGTCAGTGATGCTATACTGCGGGCACAACCCTGAACAAGGCACCAAACCCACATTTCCTCAGGGTGCCTGAATTTAGCAGCCCTAACATCTGCCCTGTGAGTGTGTGTGTGTGTGTGTGTGTGAGAGAGAGAGAGAATATGTAGGCTATATGTTAGACATCTATATATATTTTTGTTTGTTTGTTTGTTTTTGTCACTGCTGAGAGAAGTGGAGAGTAACATGGAAAATATTGGGGCCTCAGACAAAAAACACATCTAGCAGCTTCAAGTTGACAAATGCGGTGAGAACAGACAGGTATGTTTAAGGTCAACAGAAGCACTTTATAAAAAAAGTACGTCAAGTGTTCATCAATGCTGTGTCATTACTTCACATATTTGGTGATTATTATTAACCTTCCATGTGTTCCTTAAAGTAGAGTCATGCTGTGTAACTAAATAACATGATTGTTCAATGTTAACTAATAAAATATAGTAAAGGGAAAAAAATCCCCAAATTACATGAACTCACATGAACATTTGTTAATGGTATTTTAAAAATTCTTCATACATCTTGTATAATTTGATGTATTCCGTCATTATGAGTCGAGCTTTACTTGGTGTTTTACTCGAATCTGTCAATACACAAATTAGATCTGACACTAACACTGCTTATGGTTATGCTGTCAATTGTTACCAATACCAAACAAAATATCTTAACTCAGTCTTGGCACATACTTAATCATTATCTTATTTTCCTTACACACTTTCCCTACTTCCAGTTTTCCTAAAAACCTGTGGGCCTATGAATGGAGTGGGCGTGTTTATGTACGTCAAAGCAGTGATTTGTATAGAGTCTGTATGTACATTTAAAAATAAACAAACAAACAAAAAAAAACTCTGTTAAGTTGCATTATGGGAAATATAGGATGCATTGTTTTTGAAGCTACTCGCAAAAGAGACTAAAAATCAGGAGGATATTTCAGCCTCTGCTCTGCGATTTTGACTGTTCTTTTCATAAATGGCTTCTTCATGAGGCTGTGAGCAACCAAACTTCATGGAAGTGTAATAATGTGTGGAGGTCAATGGTCACAAGAGTCTACTTTCAAAGTAGAGTCTGTGCAGAGAGTCGGCATCGGCATTGTTGTTCAAGAGCCTGAAACCAGAATGAACACATTTCGCTGCAGATATGCCAACACTTACTAGACTGACACACTGGGCAAACAAAAAAAAAAAGGTGTTAAATAAGCAAAAACAGTTTTATTATTACTTCCACCTGCTGAAACAGACTAAATCCATTTTCTTCAGTCTTTTCATGTCCATCATGCTGTGAATATTGCAGCCTTATAGATGCATCTTTCTTTGCCTTTTTGAACATCATACCACATCAAACAGCAAAGGGCACTCATAATAAAACCCCACAGTGACACACGGTACTTTGTTGCTCCGGCCAGGAGAGGGCATCATACCTCCAGAGCAAAAAGAGGACAGGGGGAAGTACAAGATGACACAAATACTGCAAACTTATCATTTTATAACATTGAATATCGGTGATATTAAGGACAAAGCCCCACATGTTCAGTTTATACACACAGAAATCTCCAAAACCATCACAACTGTGATCTAATAGTTTATTCCATATGTTGAATATGGATCTTATCAGCTTTAAATGCAATGTTCTGTGATGCAAACTCATTTTACAGCCTATCAAAGCAAATCTTACCGTGGCTTCTTCTGAAATCAATATTTGTGCATACGGATATTGACAACACGCCAGTGAGTCCTTTACACAATGTGCTCTGGTATTAATGCTGTCAGTATGCTGAAAGCAAAGCTACATGAGAGGGGGTGGAGTGATGGGGGGAGCTCTGAAAGATTTGTTAGGTGCTTTGTTGTTGCAATTATAACGGATCAAGAATTTCTTTAGGTGTGGAAAATCTTTGGCTGTGTGTGTTTATGACTGGCTGCCATGATTGTTTGTCATGGCTTTTCCAAACACCGTGACAGATGTCTTTAGGCCTCGGTGAGCTGCAGGTGCCAGTGTGAATAAAATGTAATGCACAGAGTATCCTGTTTTTCGATGTAGGTTTAAAAGAGGTTTGTGTCGATGGCACCTGTAGCCTAGACTCTCCACATTTGTAAAATAATGAGCAACTTTCACAAAAGAATCTATATAATACATATAACAAATATATAATAATATCATAAATAAAAACCTTAAAATAAGGACTTAGTATCTACAAAATGAGATTTTTCTTGAAATTTGAAGATGTCTCTGTGTTGTTTCATTGTATGTGCCAAAGCAACAGAAAAAAGTGGGTGAGATAAAGCTTAACACACCCAAACTGATCATCATCATCACTACAGACTACTTTAGATACGGATTCACTCATTTTAAAATTGTTCATGGTCTTAAAGGCAAATTATAAAACGAAGATGAAAATGATGCACTTCCACGACTAGTAATTGAGTAACGCCAGCTCGCGCATGCGACCTTGTGATGGTGGGCCTACCTTAAAACACTGACCAAGTTTGTAATTATTTTAAAATACTGAGTCAATATAATAAAAAACTTTCTCATTTTTTGAGATAAGCAAGTATTTTGAGAAAATCCCTCATTAGCTGTATTTAGCAACTATTTTGAGATACTAACTCATTATTTTGTGAAAGTTTCTAATCATAAAGACAAACATTTTATTTATCTGACTGAGTCTTAAAATCATATTGGCAGAAATGGGCTTCCATACTGAACAGAGTCTCACCACTGAATCTGTATCAAGCTGTACATTGCTCATAAGCACTTAATGCCTTCTATCTTTTTTGTCTACACCTAAAATCACAATGCACAGAGTTCCTTGTCTTTCAGCTACAAAGAAACAACACATATCCACTGGTGGTCGTCCTGTTGGCTAATTTGGCCCGATGTGTTAGCCTTGCAACATGGGTTAAGATTTTTTTTTTTTTCTCATTGATTTCCGTGAGAGCTGTTCCTCTGAAAGACCCTGACACATAAAATCTGGACACCAACATCATGAAATAATTTACTGTGTTGTTTCTAAAATAATTTTTTTTTCAAATACAATGTAACACAAGCTGAGTGTTTGTGTATTTCCTCAAAAATAGTCTGTCACACTTTGCTATTAACATTAAATGTCCACTAGAGGGCGCAATGGGACAGACAATAAAAATGTCACTGTTGAGAGATATTGTATATGACTATGAATGTTTAGCCGATATTTAGTACACAATAACACTAAAAGACACAAAAGCCAGGCTACAAAAACGTCACCTATCCCCTTGTGACTCTTTCAGGGTCTCTCTAAGATCTGTGATCAAGCTGCTTCTGCAGTTTTGAACCAAAATTCCAAATGTTCAGGCTCTTGGATGCTGCAGAGGGAGACAAAAACATGCTTTCAAAGCTCTTAAGGATTCCAAATTTACTTTGGCCTTACATGAACCCTGTTATGACTACTCTACTCCCATTTTTTTAACTTGCATTTTAATTCTTTATTGTCCTCTTTTTTGGCACACAGGCAGCCTGGCTTAAACGCTGGCAATGTCAGTCAATTGGTTCACACTGCAATATCACCAAAGTTTGTACCCAGGTGACGGTGCTGATCCTCAAAGGTTTCCTCAGCTGCCACCATGAGGTTGACCTTTGTGGTCCTGAGTGAAATACCTCACCAACTATACGTTGCCATGAAGCTAGGTAAAGACAATTTGTGAAAAAATCCGAAATCCGGTCAAAATCTGAATTAATTTAATAAAAATGCAAAATTGACATTTCCACAAGTCATAGACATACTTTGTGTTTAGTGCCAAGTAGTTAACGTTAGCATGCTAACACATTACACTCATATGATGAACATTATACCTGCTGAACATCAGCATGTTGGAATGCATTTAGCTCAAAGCCCTTCTGTGACTACATACAGCCGCACAGAGCAGCTAGCATGAATCTTGATCTAATTGGAAAGGATGTATGGGTGAAAATACTGGATACATTTTCTGCTCTGTGTCTAATATCTAGTTTTCTCTTTAATGTTTAGCTCTTTGAGCTACATTTAATGTAAGAAAGGTGCAGTAGATGCATATTTCTAACTTTAACATCAGAGTTTGTATATAAGCTCTGCGAGTCTTAGCAGTGCACTCTGGTTTACTTCAGGAGATCCATGTGCTTTAACGCATTCAGCAAAGTCAGTGTTGAAAGGAAGTGAGGACTTTACTTTGGATTACTTTGCTTTCATGTCTCTTTTGCAAAAGAGATCTGGATCCCAATGAAACTTCCTGAATGAATAAAGCTATACTAAAGGAAAACCACATCAAGAGATAGCAGTAGTCTTTAAAAAATTTAGTTGGTGCCACAATTAGCTCATGCCGACTGTCCTGTTTTTATGGATGCTATTTTGTCTTACTTAAAATAAATCTTTTACAACTTTATTGTGATGTCTATTGGGGTTAAATTAAAATGGATGTTTTTTTCAAACTTATTTTAAAATACGTATATTTAACTTTGTGCCTCCCAAATTACCTTGGACTCACCATAAGCATGTCAGACTTTTTGTATTACTGGTTGCTTTGGTTGTGTTAACAGGGTTTGTCTCAAGTCTCAAACCTACAGTCCTTCCCACTGATTGGTCTCTAAGTTGAATGCAGCTTCTGTCAAAACATCATAAATATAATTTAAAAATAACATTCTCTGTGAACTTGTTTTTCCCCCTTCCCTCCCCTAGGTTATCTGTATGCATCAAGTAGACTGCCTGTTCTCACTCCCCCACTAATGTAAATATATATGTAAATACCAGCATGTGTGATCCAGGGACGAGCACGGCCACGAAACGTCGGGGTGAGATGTCAATCAATGCACAAATAGTAAACATGGCTGTGCATTTTACAAGCAGCTTACTCCACACAGCTGGCCGTGTGCTGTATCTCTGCATTCATGTGTAAATATCAAAACCATCAGCAGAAAATACTGCACACTGCTTTAGACATACTGAATTGTCAACGTGCAGGTGAAGTGTGGGCCAAATGAAATATACAGGACTTTATTAACTGCTGTCTCAACTATGCATGAGGGGAATCATAAATAAATCCACAGCAAACTTCTTACGAAGATTTAATGTACATTTATTCTTAACACGTGGAACATATAGTATAAAGATTTCATACTGAATAAATGATATTCATTAAGCCAAAAAAAGGAAAAAAGAGGAATTTACATCAAGTTTTTAGCTACATCATTTGAAATACAAATATGCAGAATCCGCATCACTGGAAAAAAAAAATAAACAAAATAAAATTAAAATGGTTTCTTCATCAAGGTCTAGTTCGTCATTTATGAAGGAGATCAAATGGAACCGCAGACATGATTTTTGTTATATTCTCTACACCCAGACCAAAGACAAACTGAAACTTGAAGTTGTGTTTGTTGGGGGTGGCGTTGGACAGCAGCTAAACACCCCATGGAGCGCAATACGAGCAGGGTGAGGCGCCTAAGTAACGGAGAGGGTGGGCGTCAAGTAATCACATGGCGTTCTTGATGCAGGGAAACTTGTAATTGTCAAAGATTAAAAATGGTGAAGAGCAACAGAAGTTGAGAAAGAGAGAGAAGTGTAATGTACAACATCATATATACACTGCAGCTTGGACTGCATCTAGAGTTGAGGACCAGTCCTAAAGAGGTGACTTTTTAATATAAGGGTCAAGTCATACAATCAAGGGACAAAGAGAAGAGGTCGGGGTGTTGTAGGTTCACCATACTTTGGGGGGAAAGCCGTTTTCTCTCTCGACATTAACTAAAACTGTTTTTAAAAACTACAGTTTGCTGCCAAGCCAGCGTATCTCAGTGTGAAACAGTATTATTACAGTATGTTTACAGTTTTTAAGGTGTACAGTACAGAAAAAAGTCCTACAATCTACTGCACAGGCCTCCCATGACAGATGTCTCTTCACAGCCAATAATGTGGTTCCTGTGGGGCTGAGTATATAGCATCCAAAGTTACAGCAATTATACCACACCACAGTCTGTGAGTCTATGAAGCCTCCAAACATGAACCATAATATTGTTAAGTCCGTGCCGTCTTCCCCCTGCCGACCCCCCGAGGGAGAAAGCAACACATGTATCCTCCAAACTCACTGTAAACGAGACAGCAACTTTGGTTACAGTTTTTTATTTTTTCTGGAGATTTTTCTTTTCATTAAAAAACAAGTCCTTTCCGCAGGGCAGCGCACTCTGTCCTATGCCTGGGTCCCAATCTGCTCTTCTTTGTCAGTATCTTTCCATTTCAGACGTTAAAATCCACAACTACTTCATGATATTCCTTCCTTTAGTGAGAAGCAGGGGTAGAAAGACAGTGGAATCCGAGGTGATTTTGCATAAATTAAAAAAAAAGGACAGTCAGTTAACTCTGTTCACACACACGCAACAGACACACACACATACAAAAAAAAAGGGGGTGACTGGGAACGGAAAGAGGCAGAGCTGAAACCTCCCCACGGCTGTCATGACTGGCCAATTAGAAACAGTACGTCACAGATCACTTGGGACACCAGAGAGTTCATAAGTGGGGACACCGAGATGTCCAGTAGCCGCGACTCGTACAAAGTGAACTCTGAGTGGTTTTCCTCCACCTTAGCAAGGGCGTGCAAGGCCCGAGCTGCCCGCCGCATCATGTCCACACTGGTGGGCTCAAACTGAGGTGCGCCCTGCATTTGTAGCAATGAGCTCTGGCTCTGCTGGTACTGAGTGGCAGCTAGGCTGTCCTCCAGGAAGCCGAGCAGGTTACCAACACTACCTTTCTGCACAGCTATAGCCCGTGCCGCTAGGCTATCACCCTGGGCTAAATTAGCCAACAGAACAACGGCCATTTCCCGACAAACGGCCACCTTTCGTTCACCGACCAGACGCACTAGCGAGCCGTACAGCTTCTCCAAACGGCTGAATGGTGGCGTTGCCAGAATGAGGTCGACGTTGTTGTCCTGGATGCTGAGCTTGCTGAGGGTCTCAAGGACCAGTCTCTGGGGTGACAGTGAACCATGAGGCCCCAGCGTTGGGAAGGGGTCCAGGGCCTCTGCTGAAGGGCAGACAGCCCAGTGGAGCAGACCATCCAGCAGTGGCAGACATATACTTTCTGGGTAGATAGAAAGGTCTAGCTGGCCTGAGATGTTCGCCAGAGTGACTAGGCAGTTCTCCCTTAACACCTCAAGGCAGTCCCACCACCACTCATCTCTCTCACAGCTCACGCCTTCATCTTCTTCTTCTTCCTTCTCATAGGTAACCGGTGCCTGTTTGCGTTCTGGGTGCCTGTGGTGGAGTAGTACCAGTCGGCCCAACAGCAGCAGGAGCCCTGGGTGTTTCGACATCTCCAGGTCGTTTCCAGGAATGAAGGACAGGCTGCGAACTATGTTGGAGATGCAGATGCAGCGCCGAGCTAACGAGTCCTGCCAGTCCGACAGAGTGCTGAGCGGCGTTTCATCCTTGCTGTGAGGCTCGTCCTCTAGGATCTTGATGTTACGTCTGCTCTGGAGGTCAGGGTTGATGCTGAACAGGTACTTGCCATTCTCTTTCTGCTCTTCGGCGCCTCCACGAACCACTTCCTCTGTCACTGACCCTGGCCGAGCAGATAGTACATCATCTATGGTGGCAGTGACTGGTGCACCAATGGGAAGAGGAGGGGGTTTCTCTGCTGGAGACTTCTGGGGTTCAGAGGACTGGGGCTGTTGCTGCAGAGGCTTATCTATTCCATTGGACTTGGACTTCTCCGAGTTTTCCATCACAGTCTCAGTTGTCTGGACCTTCTTGCGGCTCTCCGTGGCTGTTGGTGTGCGTTTCCGCTGCTTGAGAATGTCTATCCTGCTCTCAAAGTGGGTCTGGATATGTTCGGTAGTGTCACCACCACCAATGCTCCAGTGTATCAGGCCGCTATCAAAGCTCTGCCGCTGCCCAAGCTTAGATGAGTGATTCACCAGGAAGGGATTCTTCTTCCGCACCACCTTGATGGGGAGTTTATCAAACTTGCTAGCCTGCTTGGGCTTTTCCGAGTGGAGGTTGGGGTCCTGGGAGGACCCTGAGGTAGAGGTATTGGGTTCCTTGATAGAAGACTCCCTTTGCTTCTCCTCATCCTCGTCCTCTGAAGACTTGTGTTTCTGGGAGCTCTCCTCCTCTTGTTTCACCTGGACAAGTGAGGACGTTTCGGGATTGGCCTTTGTTTCCTCTACCTCCTCATCCTCTTCTTCCTCTTCATCTATGTCCATGTCCTCGCCCTCGAGCATCGGAATTTCATCATCAGAGTCCTCAGCAGCGTTGGGGTCTATAAGGGTGCGCTGGCCGTGGTCTCCTACTTCGTACTCCTTTAAGATGCCAAAGATCTCAATGAGGCAGCGTCTAAAATACTCCACCACCAGCTCCAGAAATCCAGGCAGCTGACAAAGAGAGGAAGATGTTAGTCACCAAAACAATCTAGTAAACTCTTAAACCATGTGACAAGAGTTGTTAGTTTGTTGTGTGTTAATTCAAATTCAAATTCAAAATACTTGGCTTACCTGGCACAAGTTAAAAGTAGAAATGCTATTGTCATCATACAGCAAAATGTTGATGGTGTCCAAGGCCCAGGTGCTTTCAGCTAGTAAGCCTGATTTTAGTGACATCATCACTCTCCAAGCTTCGGGAGTGCCTGTAAAAAGACAAAAACAATGTGAATGTGGCTTTCAACTCTTTTCTTCACTGCATATGTATGTCTTAAAGATAACAAGCAGGAAATGAATAAAGGTTCTGTACCAATGTCTTTCATAGTGAGTCGCCTGCGGGGCTTAAGGTGTGGTTGGGAGGCCTCAACAGAACCAGGAGGGAAGGCCACATCTCGCCTAATCATGGGTTGCTGCACAGGAGCCTGACCAATGTGAGAAGCAGGTACTGGGGGTCCTGCCTTTTGCACCTTAATGCCCGGATGCATGTAGGGTGACTTGCTGGGTGAAGTCCTGCTTTCCATAGGCCGAGGCATGGGTGCTGGACTGGACACCTGAGGAATGTGGTTCTGGGAAGTCTGGTACGTGGATGGCAGGGGTCTGGTCATTGGAGGTCCGGAACCACCAGGGCCAAATGGTGGCTGCCGCTGGTTAACGTGGCTGGGCCATTGACCCTCGTGGTTCATGCGTTGGTCTGATGACATCATCTCCTCTGAGCGGTTGATGCCATGGTAACCAGGACCCTGGCCTGGTACAGGAGGTCCCTGGCGGTTGGTATAGTTGGGGTAGCCTATCTCATTACGGCCTTGCCACATTGGGCCCTGAGGACCATCAGGACCTGAAGGCATGGGGCTTGCCATCATCTGGGGAGGCATTGGAGACTGGGAGTTGGGACCTGCAGAGGATGGTCCTCGATCCCGACCAAAAGGGAAGGGGAACTGGTTCTGTGGGCCTGGTGGTCTACGGTCCCCTCCAGGGTATGCATTATACTGGTTATACATGTCCTGTTGGCCCTGGGGCCCTGAGGACTGGGGTCCTGGCTGCTGCTGCCCACTGTAGGGTACGCTGTACATTTCTCCCTCATGGCGCTTGGCTGGAGGACCATACCCTCCATCTACAGGACGCTTGTAATTCTGTCAGAAGACAACATAACAATCTTCATGCTTTATCTTCAAAAAAATGATTTTGAAAGAAACCAATGCTTATATTTGTACAGCAGGATCCCTGGACAGACAAGAAGGTTTACTTTTAATACACAAATTTTTTTAACATATAACTTTACTTAAACTTATTTTAAAAAAGGAAAGACAGGACTAAATTTACAGTAGGAGCACTGCAATTGCCGAACAAAATGTTCTTACCGGTTGCTGTTGTGGATACATTCCTGGTTGCTGATTTGGGTATGGGCCACCAGGGGGAGCTCCTTGGCCGGGGAACTGATTGGTGTAGGAATCATGCCTGAAAACAATAACAAAAGTTAACACCACTACATTTCACAAATCTTCCTAAGAGTAAATGCACAGAGAGTTGTAGTATAATACGCCAACACAATTAGTCCTACCACACTGGCAAATTGCCTTAAAAAAAAAACCTCTTTCTTTCTACTTTAATACAGACCAATTTTAGCACAAAATGAAACTAACCGTTGTTGTGGTGGAGGGCGGCTGGGCGAGTACATCCCTGTGTCGGTTCCAGAAGGCATCATGTTCGGCTGAGGAGCTCCCGGTCCCATACTGCCGTCAGGGCCCATGGCTGGGTCCTGTCTGTAAAACCAACATACAACACGCATCAGTTAAACTGACTTAACTAGATATGGAAGGGGACACTGGAGAGAACAGGTCTGGTCCCAGTCTTTATGTATACGCTGAACCCTCGGAAAAAAACTACCGCATGTTTACCTTCGGTCATATCCGTAAGGGTACTGTTGCCTCTGACCCATCTGCATGTTGCCCATAGGACCTGGTGGGCCTCTGTTATATTGTTCCCCCATTCCACTGTTTGGACCTGGTTGCATGAACTGCTCTCCAGCTGAAACAGAAAAACACAGATCCTTGTTTATTTCAGCACTAACAGAATGCTTCACAGCCATCTGAAATGCTGGTTTGGCTGTCCCTCACCTTTCCTCATGCCACCAAAGGGGTCCTTGTTGGACTCATAGGGACCCATTCGAGCCATCATCTCTGGGCCACCCATTCCAGGCTGGTAGCCCTGTGAGTTGGGAGTCATGGCGTTCCTTCTAGAAAATGCTGGGTCTCCACCATCAGCAAAGGGGTCCTGCAGATTTACGCTAGTCCTATAGGAGGGATAGAGGCTTGTAAGTGAAATAGAGAAGTTTTTGCATCATAGACATTGCTTTCAAAGCTCCTGCACAGTTTGTTTCAAAATACTTTTTAAATTCTTGCTTTTAAGGTTTGGGTATGTCCCTTGCCCCTACTAACATTTTCTTGGCACCAAAAGTAGCACTGAAATTTCAGTTAATGAGAGAAACTACAGAAAGTGAGTTCCATTATTAATTTCAGATATGGCAGTATTCTTTTAAGACCAAGTATTACCAATTTTGTTTTCCCATCCATATATTTTA
>JAQLOL010000008.1:22080785-22099826 GCA_029783665.1 Naso thynnoides
CATTCCACACCATTGGCAAAGCCATGAGTGGAGGATCTAGTGTTAACAATTGATTACCTTAGGTATGAGTAAAGCTCCACCAACATAGGATCCTACATTTCCCATGATGCAACTGTATAGCATTTTTCATCAGACAATCCCTGCTTCCTAAATGTCCACTTTCAACTGTAAAACTCATCAGCTATAGTTTTTTAGCACATATTTTGCTAAAATCTCCTAAAATTTTTTAAAATTTTTCAATAAAGTCTCAAATTCCAGAAATGAGACTACCCTGATGACATCGCTGACCTCATCAGTTATTCCTCTTTCTAGATGTTTTGGTTGTTGTTTTGTACTCACTGCAAGTTGTTTTAGATTTGCATCAACTACATTTCCATACAGACAGCAGTTCCAGGTAACCGACAGTGAGGTAAATACTCAACAGTTAAAATGTGAATGTGTGTCCTGGAGCCAGGAACCAGCTTAACCTGCTCAGCTAGTTCCATTATAGCTTTTTTTCCCCCTCCCTCGTCCTCCACCTCTTATCCACAGCCCTATTCTCAAACTGACTGTTGCTTTCCTACCTGCGCCTTCCAGCAGGCGCCAAGCCTCCTGTACTCCTTTATTCCCACCTCAACGGCGGCCTAACAGACGCTGGGTTTTTAGCACCTGGCTAAACAGACCCATCTGTGCTCTGAGTGAGGTGTTGTGTGGCTGGCTCTGTGCGAAAGCTACTCAAGTAGCTAAATGCCACATACCCCTCAGTCACTGTTGGATCTCGATTCAAACACATTCTGAGGCAGATTCAAACAAACGTGTACTAATCACTGCAGGTTCTTACAAAATAAACACCTTTTTCCATCAAACTAAACGTGTAGATCTGTAAAATACACGCAACACTCTGTCAGGTGTATTTTAATTTGGAAAACATTCTTCTTTGTTTAAGATTAGCCTATACAAATTGATTAATTTAAGATTTGGGAGCACTTCCCTTACAAGCAGAGGGACACAAGCACATGAGTACTGATCACTTTTTTTCTCTAACAAAATAAGCAAATTTCTCCAATCCATTGTGTTCACTTTGGCGATGATCAAAACTGATTAATCAATTTAAAAATCTTCAACCGTTTTGGGGAATACTGGCACCATTAAAATAGGGAGTGGGTAAAACAAAACAAAACAAAACAACAAAGAAATTCATAAATTAAAAAAAAAAAGAGATTTCTTCCTGTGCACTCCTGGTGCCTAATTGAAAACTATTTTTGTGCATTAAATTTCTGTCCCGTCTTTATTTAGAAGGCATATTGTTAAAAAAAAAATCGCATCCGGTTCTCAAGACAGTGATCTCTACTACTGCTTTTCCACCAAAATTAGCGGGTCTACGCAGGTTTTTAAAAGTGAAAAACAAAAGAAAGGCACCAGGAAATACTTCAGAAATCAGCGTGTCACCTGGGTTACGTTTACATTAACAACCGAACCGAAGCGAGCTGAGGCGAGCTGAGGCGAGGTGAGAACTTGTCTACTGCAGAGTCAACTGACCCGGGTGTAAATGGGGAGTGTACGCATTCCCACTGCACACCAAAGCCTGATCTTAGCAGATTTACACAGCAGTGTTTCCCACACATTCATTTATTTGTGGCGACCCGCCACATATAGATTCTCTATTTGCGGAGTTGCGCATCCTGTTCAATCACTCAGACAGCGCAGCGGTGATTAATATCACATTAAATACGCCGACACAGTGGATGGCAATGTGGCTTTTAGTTTATCGGTGAAACCAACGAAGAAGAGGAGCTTCCTGTTGTTTCGGAGGCAGGAAGTAAACAGGACTTATGTATAGAGATGTTAGCCACTAAACTGAAGAGAGTTGGAGTAAAGACGAGGTGAATGTGTGCACGCGTGAGCTGACAGTGAGTTGGTAGCAGCAGCTCAACACGAGCGAAGCCGTTAACCAGCTGCATTCTTAAAAGGTGAAGACTCAACAGTTCAATCACAGCACCGCGCTGACAGTGGAGCTAATGCAGCTAACAGCTACGCTCGCACTGAGCAGCTGCATGCGACCTCTTCTTGGTCACTTAGCTGTTGTCAGTATTGACTGCGAATGTTAGTGGATTAGCATTACGGTTAATTTTGTACTCTGACGCTTAATGTTTGCTCCTTCATCCAAATGAGTAATGGAAAGTGTTTTGTTTTGCAAACAGATGTGACACTGGCCTGGTTCAACCCATCCTGATCACATGATTTGATGAAAGAATTGTTACCATCCATACTGACAACCAGCATTATGTTAGAGTAGGCACAGGCAGTGAGACTCAAAACCAATAAAATGCTGATTGAGTAAATGTAAAGCCTATTTTTTCATCATATTACATCTAAACCGCAGCCCCCCCCCCCCCAGGGGGATCTGACACTGCGTCCTACAAAAACCATGAATCATCCTCTATATTTATTGCTTTACATTTTAAGCATTTCAACCAATAGGAACCATTTTTATGCACTCTTGCAGAGTTTGTTACAATATTAAATAGATTTTGAAAGAGCTTCATTTATGACTACAACAGATACTACTGGTGCATTTCAAATCATAACACCTGTGGAAGTCAATTCAGCTGTTTTGTCTCAGACTGTCAGGGTTATTCTCCTGGCCTAATCTGCACACGGTGTCGTGCACTCCACAGGGGTGAAGATGGAAGACGAGGGAGACAAGAGAGGAAGGGGATCAGTTCATCACTACCTTAGCCTCATTAATGGCTCTCAGAGCCAATCACGAAACACTGATAGGGAATCCCCAAGAAGTCGGCGGGAAATAAATAAAAATAGCCCTGGCCTGGCCTGCTCGGCCAATGGCTGAGCCCACAGAGAGATGTATAAATAAATAAGAGAAATAAATAAAAGAGGAGGGAAACACATCCTGAGGGCATCCCCTACTGGCATAGACAGCGCTGCTTCTCATCCCTCCCTCCCTCCCCGCATCTCCCACTCCAACCAATCACTCACACTATTTGAAGTTATTTGCTTGCACTCCCTCAATCCCCCCCTCATCCCCTCCCCTCGCCGCCAACTCCGCTCTCTCACTTTCATTCTCTCTCATTAATGTTCTCATTTCTCACTCTCCTTCCCTGAGGCCCAGAATGAGGTTAGCTCCGCAGTCTGACCTATAAACACTGCCATGGAAACTGCAACGTGTTATAGCGAGACACCTCTTTAACAGGAAAGATGGGGGGAGACGTGTGGAGGCAAGGGGGTTCTCTCACCTTTATCTTAGCCAGAGGGCTATCAGACGCAAGATTTGCTTCACTTTCAACAATCCTTTTCCTGGCAGAAATGTTTTTTGCCCTCTCAGTATTTTGTATCTAACAAGTTCTTAAAAACCTGCACTGCTTGAATACGCTTTATTCACTCTTGGCATCGGCTTGCTGCTGTGTGCTTTATGAATGCTGAAGTCAGAGGTGGGCTAGAATGGGTCAATATTGAAAAGATTTCAGTAGAAAGACAGATTTTACTCTAATTACCTGTTCCTCTAACACATAAACAACAAAATCACCTCCAAATTCCATTACTGTCATCAATATTCAAAAACTATACGCAAACTGGGCAAAGATTTTCAAGGAAGGATGAACTGGAATTTTATGCAGAGTTCAGTATCTGAATGCCAGTAATTCAGCAGGCATGCCAACAAAAAGCAGTAAACAAACCTGGGAATCCACCAGTGTCAGCAGTCCAAAGTACTGAATATTGACCCTGCTCTAGTAAAGCATGCAGTACCCACAGTAGTTACAGCTCTAAAAAAGCAGAGAATGTCCATCACAGTGCTCTGATAAGATTGGTGCAGCCCAGTTCACACGTTTTGCATTCAATCGACTGCACAGAGGGTAAACAAATCTGTTACTTACAACATTTTTTCTCAGTCAGAGTGCGATGGTTTACACAGCATAAAACATTTCCTTAACTCACTGCTGTAGAGTGATACCTGCTGAATTACAGGACAAAGCCAGGCGCCGCTTGCTGTCACATGACGGTAAACTAAGTAAGTGAAGATGGAGAAGAGAGGATAGCTGTTCTGTTCAGGGTGGGAAAAAAACAATTAAAAAAAAAAAAATCCTTCAGACACTGAATCAGTAATGTGAGTCAGTAATTAACACCGAAGCACACCAACACAAATATTTAGCTCAACTGCCGGTTTTGCTTCATTTTGCATTTCAGTAGATCTACATCCTAAAAATAGTGTCCTCCTTTTTATTTACTTGACTGAGAATCAGTTTCAGATTATGAGCAGGTTTTATATCCATGGTGACCACATGGATCAGAACTGAATCACAATATTCTAAGAGATTTCCACCGACATTAACTGTGCATTCAGTGGTCCTTTACTGTAGATGACTTTGAGCTGTCACGGGAGTGAGTCACTAATGATGTAAGCTTGCTCTCACACTGGCAATAAAGTCTGAATCCATGAGCATTTTGCCCACATACGTATACATCAAAACCGACTATTTTAATGAACCTGGGTGCAGATCAAGAAAACACGCGGGTCTAAAACCTGTTCTAGTCAAACAACTATATGGTCCATTTGTAGAGGGAGGGCAGAAAAAGTGCCTGTAATGATACTTGAAGAAGCATGATTTTTTTATTTGGTAGTTCTTTCACATGCCCGTGGTCAAACGTGACAAAAAAAAACAGAACAGCTCTACAAATTCAGAATCTTAGATAAATCCCTTTTCACTTTGAATAAAGCCACTTGCAATGCAATATTACTGATTATGTCTTCTCTGGCAGGCGAGCATTTTACTAGCTACTGAACTGACTCTGGTCGTAAAAATAATAACTACTCAGAAATATGTGGCTGTAAATGCGTCTGTTAGTGGGATTTTGTCATTATCTGAGGATTATAACACATATTTACTCTCAGGGCAAATAATGGAAGTGAGCTGCACCACTGAAGCCAGTGGATGAAGCCTAGCTAGACTGAGCACGAGTCAGATGTCAGAGGAAGAGGTAGAGCGCTCACCGGCAGACTGGATGGCCGTGCTTGCATGCTGTCTTCCTGACTGCTCTTGTTGGAAGCCATGGGCTGGTTGGAGGGAGGAGCACTGGACTGAGAGCTAAAGGAATCCTGGGAAAGTTCCTGATATTGGGGACAAGAGGGAGATTATACAATGAATCCCACGTTAAAAAAACTCCCCCAAAAACAAATCAAGCATCTTGTCACTGCTTACTGACTCTTTGCAATGTACAGGAATTCGACCACTGACACACTGATACAAATAACAGATTTCCACTGGGCTGGAAAAATGTAGTGTGCCACGCAAGGTGCAGCTGTGATTTGAACGCTGCAATACCACTCTATGTCATGTCTATATCACCATAGGAGAGACATAGTACAGGAAAAGGCTGTATTGTACAGCTCTTTGCCCGAGTAGTTCACTTGGAGTTTCATCCTCATTCTATCAAAAGCATTTTTCCACCAACGACCTGTGAACTGCAAAGCTCTGCTCCCATGAGGCGGCGCTGTTTTGTTGTCTGTTCTTACTCCTACTGTTCTAACCCTTTTAAATTGTGCAAATAATTTAACTTAAATCGATCAATATGTTAGCCCTCACTAGCTTAAGGTGTTCAAGCCCCATTATAGTTGCTTCACAGTTAAAGCCCACTAGATATTCACCTTACTTTTGGACCCCTTATGTTAAAGGAAACTAAGCAGATACTCGTTACTCGTTAGGTCTCCTTCACCTCAAAGTCACACATGAATAAAGGGCATGAAACATGGAGGTGTTTACTATGCAGCAGTATGCAACAGCACTGCAAAGGAGGCATGGACAGCATCTACAGCACGTGCTAACAGAGTTGTACGTGGTGTTATTACCTGTGGAGGAGGTGGGAACCTCTGATATGGTGACTGTTGTTGCTGCTGTTGCTGTTGCTGTTGTTGTTGTTGTTGTTGTTGTTGTTGTTGCTGCTGCTGCTGTTGCTGCTGCAGTGGGGGTGTCTGGGAGTAAGGTGATGGTTGACCCTGCTGGCCATGTCCTGGAGGTTGCTGGGCTTGAGGAGGAGGACCCCCTGATTGTTGCTGTTGTTGTTGCTGTTGTTGCTGTTGTTGTTGTTGTTGTTGTTGTTGTTGCTGCTGCTGAGGGGGCCCTTGTTGCTGCTGTTGCTGCTGCGGGGTCTGCTGCTGTGGTGGTTGCCCTGATCCAGGGGGTTGTGGGTAGCCCGGCTGGCCTTGAGGGCCCTGCTGACTTTGAGGACCTGTAGCCTGTTGCTGCTGAGGCTGCTGCTGCTGAGGAGGGACGTAGGGTGGCTGTCCTGGCTGAGACTGTGGGGGTTGGCTATAGGGGGGTTGACCTGGAGCGGGACCGTGGGGACCTTGGGATTGTGGGTAGGGGGGTCCTGACTGCCCGAGTTGGCCAGGAGGCTGCGAAGGGTGACCCTGCTGAGGGTAGGGAGTTCCAGAGCTGCCCTGGGGTTGGCCTGGGTACGGAGGCTGCTGCTGGCCAGGATGAGGAGGGGGGCCATGCTGACCATAGTAGCTCTGACTCTGCTGGCTGTAGCCACCGGGCCCCTGTTGTCCGTAGGCTGACATCTAGATGGAAATACAGAAAGACTGGTTAGGATCAACAATAGTTCACATAAAAAAGGGACGAACGCTCAGAAATGTGAGTAAATATAACCCAGTACAGTTGAACTGACTGTGAAGAAAAACAGCTTTCTTCAGCTGAGCTACGATTTTACTACAGGTTTATTATCCTGAGCCCCTCTGTGGAATATCAATCACTATTTGAATACAGTCTGTGCACTGACAGCTTCTATTCTAAAGCTGTAAAAATACATAAAAATAACCTAATATCCACAGTCAACTCTTTGATTTTTTTTTTTTTTACCATTCATTCTCAGTGGAGTAATCAGAGCATCTCTTCATCTTACTCACAGATTAAAAGAAAAAGACAACTGTTCTCTGTGTGTAAGAGAGAGGAGTGTGTTCCTCGCTGAGAACTGATCAGTCAAAGCGCATGAGAAAAAAATCACAGACATGTAAGAATTCAGCTGTGTTTCTCTTCAAATTACAGCCGTGAAAATAAAAATTGAGTTTTGACTTCATCTCCTTTAACTTCAAAGTGAGGCTTTTCATATTCTAACAGATCTTGCGTGCAGAAAGCCATTCAGAACAGCGTTTTTGTTCCATTATCCTCAAGGAGCAGAGAAGGAGAAAGCCTTGACCTTGTGAGAAAACACAGTGATAAAGAAGACAGATACAAAGCCACATATTGTTTTGGGAGGATTCTGAGCTACTCCAGAATTCAAAGAAAATAAGAACTAGTAAAGAATTGCCATATATTTAAAAAAAAAAAAACATGAAGTGGCTAAAGTGTGTCTATCTGAATAAAGGGGGGAAGCCGTTTTCTGCTCGGCGGGGCACTTATCGAGTCTATGGTCAGACACCAGGCAGGCCAGTATGAGATAATCACACCACACAATGGGCACAAGACCACAGACTGCGGACGCGAAAGAAAAGGCTTCACTCTACGGGATTCCCTGCATGCATTTCTCAGCTAACACGGTCTGTGGGGCTGAGAGGGAGAGTTCAAAAGGGGTTTTATTCCAAGCTATGAGTAAGTAGCTATGACAAACTGGATGTTTTCTGTTTTCAATTGGACGACGCTGTCAGAAAATGCTGCCTACTGTGCCCTCAGTCACAACTTGAATTTTCCCCAACATTTGCTTTCAAGTATGAAAATAAACCAGACAGTGACGAATTGATGGATTGCTTTCTATGAGTCTGTTCCTCTAAGAGCTTTTTTCCTCAGTTCATTTTTGGAAAAATTTTTGGTTTTGTTGGCTTTTCCAGTAACTTTTGCAGGTCAGTTCATCTACGATCAGTGAAGGGGGGAATCTTTTGGAATCTGATCCTTGCCAGCATTCTGGATTGAATGGACACGCTTTATTTAGGCTCATACTCAACTGAAACGTAATATGACATAACTGGCAATTGACTGCATTCATTTGGAAACATTTAAAAGCATGCCCTGTCTGTATTAAGTATAATGGGAGCAGTGCTCTGCTGCATTGTTGCTGCTGTAATATCTCCAGAAAGGGAGAACAGCCTCACTGCTACAGTGTGGGTACTTGAGAAAGCAAAGTGTTATTCAAAACAGTGTATGCATGAAGGTCATTTGAAAAGACAACAGACTGACAGATGATGGTATTTTAGGTGGCTTAAGGTTTGGTCAAGTGCTGTGGTGTGAGTTGGTCCGCTGGTATTATTTGTTATTGCTGAAGTAAGGTGTTCAAATTCACTACCATTAGCCAGTATCTGGGTGATGATATACAAAGTATCCACAAATACTTCATTTTTATCATTTAAAGCTAACGAATGAAAGATTTAATACAAACGGTACCCAAGTGCTTTTCCTTTCTTTAAAAGCTGAAGTACAAGATGAGTACTCTTACAAAAAAAAAAAGCAAAAGCAAAAATTTATTAGGAACATTTATCAAAAATGCATATTTTTTAGCATTTGTAAATCAATTTTGAGAGTTAGATGGGAACAGAAAAACAAGCAGTCAGTTTAGCTAGTAGGGGTGTAACAGTACGCACAAGTCACGATTCGCTTCACACCTCAGCTTAGACCTCACAGTTGGGTACGAGTTTGTACAGGAATTTCATCATAGCATCATCCTCCTTTCCCATCTTTACTTTTGTTTCCTGGCTCAGAGTGAGAAAAACACCGCTGACATGTGCGTACGTCCATACATCATAGGTCGCCGTGGATGATTTACTACAATAAAATGATCTGTAAAGGGTGTTTTATTTTGAAAATTAACCACAACCCTTTGTTAAGCCTAGAGAAGCCTCAAGATGACAAGATTTAAAAGAAGCAGGCAGGTCCGCTTCATTAGCTCAATCAGCCTGTGCTAAACTTGCTAAAGGCTAACAGCTGCTTAAGGCTCCAGGTGGAACTCGCGTATGTGAATTTGGTTCTGCGTTACGTTGACCAGTCTTAATACATTATACTGTGTATAATTATACCATGTATTCTCTGTACCATGCTGTGCACCTAAACCATCACTTGTTCAGTTCAATACAAACTGATGTACTGTTACACCCCTATTAGCTAGCCATTAAAACGGGAAGCGTTTTCCAAAAGCATCAATAACTATTGCTTTACGTACAGGTACATTCATCAGCTCCGCCTCTGGCTAAAAGGACATTCTCCTAATTTATCTGGAACAAAATTACGCCGTACAAACAAGTTACTGTCTTTAAACTCCTTCAAATTTCTCCACACCTGACATCTGGTCAGTCAACTTTATCGAGTCGGTTTTATCTCTATAGGCCATCATTTCCATCACACTGCAGACAGATTTTTTACTTGCAGAAAGTTGTAGCTTGGGTCTGGTGATGCGAGCATCTGCTCATTATTTTCTTGGCTGATCCAGTAGCGCCACAGTCTCTGGTTATGGTTTGGAAATGTTGGAACTTTTATGCAGACCTCCAAGCCCTGACAGTAGGTTTTTAAGGTTCACATCCACAAGACGGTGACTTAATACTTGGGGTTTTCAACACTCATACAGTAGGGCTGCACGATTTTGAAAAGATATCTAATTGTGATTATTTGCAGTGATATTGCGATTACGATATGATTTGCGAGACTTGAAGGAACAATCATCTTTACCTCATTTTTCTCTTTTTCATTGATAAACATATTAAAATGATTATGGTCTGATTTTTGCATGGGTGTGTACCAAACAAAAATGCTTCCTGCAGTCTGTAGAATATGATGTGTGGGCCAAGACGACTCTGCAGCCCAGCAATATTTGAACTGAACGGTATTTTGAGACACTTTCCACCCATCACAAATATTGCGCCTCCCTGCGTTTTGAAAATTGCAGTAGGTGATACTGTGATTTTTAATTAGATTTCAATTAATTGCCCAGCCCTATTATACAATGATCAGATAGTGCTGACTGTGATTTTTTAAATGCGTCTTAATCTTTTAACTTAACCCTAACATGGTTCTCGACCCACACACTAGTCGTCACATGCTACATTTTGAAGTTGCCCGCGTCCCATCCATTTCTTTCGTATTTGAAAGAACATTTCATTTCATTTGTTCTTGTTGTAGGAGCAACCTTTAAAAAACTGTCTGATTTCATTGAAAGTAACACTGTAAGAAATTATGATAACCTTACTCATGTAAACATCCTATAAAACATAGTCTGCCTTTAAGTAAAACTGCAACTTAAAAGAGTGGTTGTACAAGGTAACCGTGAAGATGAAGGTGAAAAACATAGAAAATCAATGATTACTGACCTGCTGTCCGTACTGCATGCTGCCCATACTGCCTGGTGTTCGGCTCTGCATTCCCATAGGATACCTCTGGGGGCCTGGAGGTCCATATCCCTGCCCTGGGTAAGAGCCTCCCTGCTGGGGTCCAGGCCCTGTGGGAGGCCCTTGCTGCTGTTGAGAGTAGGGGTTGGGTCCGCCATATGGCTGGCCGCGCATCTTCCCTACCTGGTCCATTGGGCTTGGAGGCTGGAAGACACAGAGAGAATGGTTCAATGAGCTGAAAGAGTAGATGGATCGAAATTTAAATTCAAGCATCGAAAAAGCTCGGAAAAACTTTTACTAGATAAGTGTCTGTCGTTCACTCAAGGCTTTAGGGGCGATAATTATGTTGTGTCTACTGCCTGTATTAGCAACATACCCATAGGAGCTGTAAAAAGCTCGATAATGATGCAACTGATTGTTGAAATTCCAGAAATGTGACAGAATATGATGAGAAAATATAATCCAGTTCAAAATACAGTCGGAGCTATTTAGGAACATGTTAGCAGGCTTTCTTGAAATATCATTACTCAACCATAAACACAAATGATAACTCTACCATCGTAGTCTGTCGTGCGAGCATTATCTCCTAAACCAGTCACAGTATAATTGAGCAAATAAAGAACAAAAAGCAGAAGGGGGAGGAAGAAACAGTAGTGGATTTACTTTACTACTAGAAAGGGAAAAAATTGGCCATGAATGAATGAATGAGCCCACTATATCCGCCAGGAGCGTTTCCCTGCCCAGGAGATCATTGTGCCAGTGGGTGGATACTGTTACAGCGGAGACGTTGGGGAGGGTTTCTATGAAAATAAGCTTAAGGAAGTGAAAGTGTCTGTGGTGGCTGGACCTGGGCCCACCCCTCAGCTGGAGCCACGTCAGGACTGAGGCCGGGGTGGCGGCAGTAGTGGTGGGGGATGACCTTGGCCGGCTTGGACTCGGGGATATTCACATGGCCCGGGCAGGCAATGTTAGTAGGCCAGACAGCCTTTCTGGTTGGAGAGCCAGGGAGGGAAACGGAGAGCAGAGGAGGAAAAGAAGGGGGGGCAGCGCTCTTAATGAGGTAGCCTCGCCTGTCAACAGCTGGAGCCAAGGTCATAAAGTGTTTGATGGTGTGTGTGTGTGTGTGTACATAAGAGATGAACTCGGTGGAATCCCCCCCCCAAACACAACACTGCTCCAGTGCAGCAAAAAATAAATACAATTAAAACATTGAATTCCATTGACCTACAATGAACCGGTCAGCCTGTGCAGGTGTGAAAAAAACAACAACAACAAAATACAAATTTCACATTGAGGCCTTGTGGGAATTGCCTGGTTGGCGCAATCCAGTGCCATCAACTCATCAGACTACTGACAGCTCCTGTGTGTACCCATCAAACCCACGCCGCAGCGGCATCTGAAGGTATGAGCCACAATAGGGGCTTTGAAGTAGCAACACCTCCTGGCCTGCTGACCTCGGGCAGCAGACACAAAGCTTTCATTGCTTCCCACGGTTATTAATCTGTGTGTGTGTGTGTGTTTTTTTTTTCCTCCCCCAAAAACCTCTTTTCCTTGGTTAAGGGAGACAACCACCGGGGCTATTTATAGCCAGCGAGACGGAGAGGGCAGTCTGCCGAAAATGTAACAGGTCCCAGCTGCACTGCTGTTTGAACCTGGGCCAGGCCTTGCTCTTCCTGGGCTTTAATAAAGCAGCAGGCTTTGGCACTCTATGAATGACAGTGTTGCAATGGGGAGGACGGGTGGGGGGTGTCTCAGCAGGAGACTGGTGTGGGTGTAAAAATATATGTATGTAAGAGTGTTGGGAGATCCTGTAGGTATTGGGGGTGGGGGTGGGGGGGTGCGCAATCAACAGGCTGTCAGATTAGTCAACAAACATTATCCAAGATAACATATTCCACTCCAGGTTTTCCCTCTAGCCTCCCCAGGCCACATTCTCCTGAGCCTCCAAGTATGTGTGCATGTGTTATGTTGTGTTGTGTGTGGTGGAAAGGGGAATGGGGGGCAGGTGGGGCAGTGTTACTACGCTCCCCAGGGTCATTACCGACTGCACTGTGGGGGGAAGAGGTAACAGGCCCCGGTAGGCTTTCTGTTATGACTACTTCTGCACTTTTAACCCCAGGATGCACTGAAGGACACCATACCACTGTCCCCACTACCTGACGTCCTGCCATGATGACCTGAACAACACGCCGCTCAGGCTCAAGACGACTGATTGAAGACACAGAAGCATGGAACACCTTGTTGTGGGTTGCCATTTATGTCAAACAGGTTAATGTGTTGTATGTCTTGAGTCCATTCATTCTTATGGGAGAAATGACCACGATCACAAATTATGACCAATTAGTTCGCCCCTTCGTCACCAAGATTCATATTCGACCTGCTTTTCACAAGACACATATCTTCCGAACGTTGTGACACAAAAAGGCATTTTTTGGACGCAAATCAGAAGAAAATTAACTTTGTTCGAGGTCTGTCTCTGTCTCAGCAACACATTCGTGCGAGATTTGGGAACTGGTGCTTCCAGCCTTGCAACGGACATAAACGGAAATTTACATTTTCTTACAGGTAAATCCTTGAACTAAAAGTTTAAATTTACATCAAAACAAATATCATGCAATGCAAAATCCATCTGCTTTCATTCATTCACAAGCCATCGCAACACTTCCAGACGAGGCAGAGGGATGGTGGTTACCGGAGCAATATAGGAGAGAGAATGGCGTCAACTACGATCACTCCAGTGGACCAGTTTTTTCACAGCAACTTCTGGATGTGTAGCATCCGTTCAGTTACCGGAAGTTAGCATCAACACTACAGAGTGTAATGGAGCTGCAGCACAGCAGACTGATCTTGATCTTAAAAGGAAAGACGCTTATACTATCAGCACATCTGAGTCAAATTAACGTGTATTAAAGCATGTAAGTGGATGATCGCCCATCGAATTTGTAGATTTAGGGAACGTTAACAGATCGGCTAGGCTAACATCAGATTAGCTGGGCGCTGACCGCGATGCTGGACTAGTTTATAAAAGTGATTAAGATGAACAATTTTTTGCCCCCGTTTGTTTAAACAGAATAGCTTCACGGATTTTCTTGTACGACATATTAATGGAACTAATTAAACATGTTGGTACGCTGTATAAACATTGTAAATCAAATTCATGAATTGACTAATAATGACAGAAGATCGTAGTTTTGTCGCTCGGTACAATGCATTCCTATGGCCCACCAAACAACTTCCAGGAACTGAAGTTCGTCTGTGTAAGTGACATAACAATCAAGAATTTGGGACCTTCGCTGGCGCCACTCTCTCTCCTATACTGCTCTGATGGTTCCTAACTGTCTGCATGGGAGACATGACTCCGCCCACTTAAGAGACGGGAAGTGTATATACCATTTCACACCATTAGCACAGCGTACAGTGAGAGATCTTGTGTTAATAATTGACTATCTTTGGTCTAATCACTACGATACATTCCCATGAACAAAGCTGCAGCCACTTCCTAAACTGGACAGAAATGTGCTATAAGTCTCTGCTAATGAGTTGCTTAAGCAGTTAGACAGAGCGTTCTGTTTCATCCGTAAAGTCCAGCACTGAGGCCTGAATCACCTGCTAACTTTCTCCAATCAACATGAAAAATGACTAGTATGCTAACGAGCTACAGAGCAGGAACACTAAAGGTAAAATCTATTTCTCATTTAGACAAAATCTCCCAACGATGACCAGGGTAATAAAACAATCAACCTTTTTTTGTCATCAATGGCAGTCAATTTTTCCCCGGCTATCAGAATTTTTCTACCCAAGTTTGTGTACCCGTTTTTCCATGTAGAGCTCTGACAGCTCAGGCCCTGGCTCAGCAGGAAGAGAGATGGAAAGTACAGTTCAACTACAATCAGGGTTTTCAGCTCCTTGGGCCACGTGGAAAATCAGTGCTGACGTCCCCAAAACACAACACTCTTCTCTCTCTCGTCTCGTTAAACAGGCACTCTGAAGGAGAAGATAGTGGTCCTTTGACTGGACGATCGGACGGCAAAGACTAGCGTGCACTGTGCTCATAAGCCTTAAACCAATACATAGCCTGCAGAAAATTAAACTTTATTTTTAAAAAAGCATCTGACAATCATTAGTACGGTTATTTAGTAATTTTTCACACATTTTCTGGTATTTTGTTACCACATTTGCAGAATTTGACAGTTATCATGTCAAATTATAACCTGACACGCCAGATGCTCTGTTGCACGGAAGCATCTGGAAAGGCTCCACTGGAAACCGTCTGGAAAAGGGCAGGCACTTTGAGAAAATACTGCAGGTGATTGGATAAACCATCTTTCTGTTATTGTCTATCGCGGACTGACTTCAACCAATCAGATCACCAAACCCTATAAAATCTATCTCTTAACACAGTGAGTCGAGAGAAGAGCAAAAACATTATCTCCATCAAGAAAAGCCATCAGTGTCATTCTTTGTTTTTCATTTAATGAAGAAATACTCCGCAGTCCTGACACAACTGAGGCTACTGCAGCATCTACGCTATTCAAGGACCGTCGCCATTGTTTGGTCTAGTGGGAGCTACATCTGTAGCTCCCACTAGACCTTCCTCAGGATACACTGATCGGCCTGCACCAATCCTGGCGCTCGCTCAAACCCTCTAACGTGGAGCCTGGCCAGACTGATCACAGATCTCAACAGAAATGCAAGCTCACAAGATCGGGGTGGGTTTAACCAGGCTAGTCAAATCATAGAAAAACATTTAAACTTAAATAAAACCTGGAGAGAAGAAAAAATTTAGACACTACTCCCTAAAACAAAATAATTATTCCGTTTATGAAAACGTTTTTATTTTCATATGGAGTCATTACAACGATTAGCCAATAGACGGAAAAGTCTTTGCTAACTAATTTGATAAGCAACTAGTTAGACATTTTTAAGTAAACATGGGAAAAAAATCCCAAGTTTAAAAATCTCAAATACGAGGATTTGTCTCTTTTCTTTGAACATAATTGTGTTTGGGAATATCTTAAGGTTTCAGACAGCTAGTCAGATGAATCAGACAACTTGAAAATACCACCACAAAACAAACAAACATCACATTCAATAATATTTGGTAAATTTTTCGCTGAAATTTTATTTATCCAACCAATGATTAGACAATCTTTCTGATTAAAAAAAGCACCTAAATGGTAAAACCCAGAATTCAGAAAAAAATTCAAAAGGAAACCACAGAATCTACAGAAAAAATAGAATGAAATCTGGAAAGATTACACAGATATAAAAAGGTCCCTACATTATACTAATCCTATCACTATAAAATAAGTACTCTCATCGGTAAATAGCATGGTCACACCTGCTTCACTCATTCATCGCTAATTCTACTACAATTTCTAAAACTGGAATAAAGTCCACTATTCAGTCAAATGCTACTATGTGCAAAACACATGTGACCCTGGCCAAAACAAGCCCGGTATGATGCAGTAACATTCACAACATATCATAGTAACTTTAAAAGTATGTGCTGTGGAGTCTAGTACAAATCCAGGCTGTTAAACTTGCCTGAGATGTCTTGTTTTTTACTCCTCAACCTCATTCGATCATGTTAACACATCTGTTTGTGTGCTGCATGCTGGGAGATAGCTGTGGCTTGTCTACTGCTCGGGCCTTCATTGATCTGTTTACCAGCATTTTCCTCGCATTGCTCAAGTTGTTCACATCTGACACACTATTATACATCCTCTAAAATCCCAGAGAGCTTTGGCTGAGGCCTTTGTCAGTGTGTGTGTGTGTGTGTGTGTGTGTGTGTGTGTGTGAAGTGTGTGCTTTAAACACTACACAACCTCTACTGCATCTTGTCTGTAGAGGTCAGGGACTGCCATAGAAGGCTCTGTTCCTCTTTCTCTTAGTTATAGAATGAGTGGCTCTTTAAAAGGGCGATGCCAGTGCTGGAGCTCCGTTGCTGTTGAGTAAATACATCAGTGTATAAATTCATCTTTCTACATATTAAAGTCTGAGCTGAGAATTCAATTCTAACCATACTACGATTAATACGAGTAATATCTTTACATATTTCAAAGAGAAATGCCAACAGAAAAGAATGATGTCCACTGCACTTACTTCTTCCATTGAAAGGCAGAGCATACTTGTTGTAAAACAACATGCAAGCAGATTTTTAACATTAAATCTGAAGTTTCAGAAGGTTTTCCCACATGGGAAAACCTTCAATTAAATGGTCTTACTGGGCAATTGTGTGCATATAATTAGCAAGGTTCCTCAATGGGTCTGGCACAGGAAGTGATCTGTTTCTGATCTATCAGAGGAAAATGTCACTTTGAGGTGATGAGGGCGAGATAGACAGAGAGCAAAGATGATAAGGCATCAACACTACTTGGCCTACGTTAGCGTCCGGTGCTTTGAAACACAGATGACTGCAATCGAAATGACTTTCTGTTGCCACGTGCTTTTAAAATTCGGCTTTGGAATTTGATCAGAAATATTAGGTTTACTGAAATTACAAGTAATGGGTTAAAAATCTGCAATTCAGCATCAACGTCGCAATGCACACATACATAGTCGCTGCTGAAAGCATGAAAAGCGAGGACATCACAGCCTGGCTTACAGTGCGCTACTTTTACGATACGTTGCTGTCGATAACAACGGTTTTAGCTCACGACACACTGTCACTGTCACTAAGATAGATCCACTGCTGTTAGTGTCAGTTTCACAGAGTTTGACAACTGAGATGAAAAATATACAAAAGAACTGCATAGTTTTATCTTTGTGTTGCTTAAAAACACACACTTATGTGTCCACGTTCACTTGTGCCATCAATCAGAAGAGTCAAATAAAAACAGTCATAAGTCAATGCTAAATGGCTACTGTTAAGCAAAGTTAGATAAAGTCAATTTACAATACAATGACTGTCCAAAAAAAAAGAAATAAAAATGTCTTAGTACCAAGTATAAGAAATGTTATTTTAAGTCTCCTTTAATTTGTTAGTAGTTAAATTTAAAAAAAAAAGTAATATGGAAATTAAACAGGTATTCTTATTCCTCCCAATCTACCACATAAACCTTTGCAAATCCAAAAAAGCCACAATTAAATTGGTCAAACTCATTTGAAATCAAGTTGCCAAAAAAAGAGTCTTATTTGTCTTCAATATGAGCTATTATAGAGCCCAACACAAGAATATAAACATAAATATTACTTATTTTTTGTATCACAAAAAAAATCACGTGACTAACAAGATGACGTGTCGGGAGAATCGTTGGCACACACTTTGGCTTTGCAGCAACCAACTCGTTTGTTTCCGAAACGGTCTCAGCTTAAAGGTGAATATCTTTCCAAAAAGTCTGTGGCATCTTTCTGAAGATA
The DNA here is from genome assembly GCA_029783665.1 of Naso thynnoides. Taxonomy (NCBI): domain Eukaryota; kingdom Metazoa; phylum Chordata; class Actinopteri; order Acanthuriformes; family Acanthuridae; genus Naso; species Naso thynnoides. The sequence continues at coordinate 22,098,448 of JAQLOL010000008.1, forward strand.
CAAAATAAACAGATTTTTCCTACAAGTTAAAATGTTAATCGACACATGCATCAATTAATAGTGTTTAGCATGCCAATATTTGCTTTCTTCTAAAACATAAATGAAAAAAGAATGTCATTGTTTACTAATCTTGTGACATATATTCAACTGCAGTACAAAGAAAATGTATTAATGTATTAATCTGTTAATGCGTAACAGGTGGTCGTATCACGTGCGGATATGAAAGGGACATTCTCGCCATCCAGCTGTGCACAAACAAGGATGAAGTCAGGTTCACCACGCTGTGAAACACACTATTTTGTGGGACAGGAGGATTCTACATGGGCTTCAGGACTGGGAACCAATATGATTTTCAATACCTTTCCAAAAAAGGGGAAACACTGTGAAATGCCAATGTTTTTCTTTTTCTTTATTTTAAAAATTTAAGAGCAGAAACTTTTAAAACCAAAAAATTTACCAGAAAAATTTGGGTGAAACATTTGCCATGTCAGCAAAAGCACTTATTAGTTTGAGACACCATGACAACCGAGAAAATTTTTGGAAGAGACGGATTAGATGCAGCCTATCACACTCCAGGAATAGGTGATGTAATATTAGGCTAATAACAGTATTTATTAAAAAAGAAAATAGAATTCCTATTTGGTCTTTACATAAAGAGTTTTTTCTGGAAACGTCACCTCACAGCCTTGTGCTCTGATAGCTAGGCATTCACATAAAAACAACAACAACAACAACAACAACAACAACAAAAGGTACTTTTTTTCCTAAATGCAGTAAAGTACCTTTTTGAAATCTTTAGGACTGTGATACTTTTTCATTACCGGTGAACATACAAGACTATTACGGATACACTGTAAAACTGTTGTTGGTAAAAATGGTTCAGTTGCATTCTGCTTATATTTACATTTTCTGAGCAGGAAAAATTAAAGCAAATAATAAATAAAACAAGTATGAGTAGTCAGTTTTTTTCAAAAATTTAACTTACCACAAAAAAATTTAGAGGTAGAGTGCTGAAGCTTATTTATGTCGAGGATTTAACCATAAACATAATCAACTTCTATTAAATGTCTCATCATACTAATTAAAGGCTAAGTGGGCTCTATCTAAAACTAAACTCTTATTGAAAAGCAAAAATATTTTTTACATGACAAATCTACTTCATCACAGCTTAAAGATTCAGTATCTCAAACATGCAAACTGGATGGCAACTTAACTCACAACTCTGCGCCGGGTTTTTTTTTTTGTTTGTTTGATTTTGATTTTGGAGGGAAACTCTTCCCCTCCCTTTTTTTCCTCTCTTCCATAAAAAAATAAATAAATAACCACAATTAGCACATGGCTAATCTGCATAGAGGAAAGCCAGAGCACTCTTGGCAGAA
>JAQLOL010000008.1:22106496-22123464 GCA_029783665.1 Naso thynnoides
CCCCCCCCCCCCCCCCCCCCCCCCCCCCCCCCCCCCCCCCCCCCCCCACACCAACATCGGCATTTTTCTCAACATTTAACATTTAAACATTCAGAAGTCACACACCTACTTCTGAAGTATTTTTTCTGTCAAAATTCTCTCATTTAGTTGCTGCAAGCAGAAAAAAATACATTTAACATCACTATCAATTGATTTTCTATAAGTCTATTAATCGACTAATCACTTAGGAACTGTTTCCCCATTGTGTTATTATAAGAATATAGAGCATGGGGCTTGCGATTGATGCAAGAATCGGGTATTGATCCATCACTGGTTTGCTAAGATGACTTGGTCCTGCACAGGCTGTTTACCAGCTCCTGCTTTCCTTAAGTGCACTCCACAGCTTTGGTTTGATTAGCCTTAAAAAGGTTAAAACAGTGCATACCACCTTAGGCGAAACAGAAAGCAAGACTATGACCAGAGGGCACAATTCACAAAAACAGACGTCATGATTTGAGCTCCACGAAAGACAGACAGAAAACGATTCCTCGTGTGCTTCCGATGCCGTCTCCTGTTTTCTGTACCGGGGCTCCGGGCAGCTTCAGATCATTTTGCATTTTTGCAACCATTTTTGGAGACAGAGAGAGACAAACTGGGAGCCCAAGTGCAACTCACAAATGTGTCCCTCCTTTTTTCATGTTCTATGTAAGTCACATGACACACCGAGAGCCGCAGTTCCACTTGTAACACTAACAGCAACCCTAAAAGAAAGTAAATGCTGCTAAGTAAAGATTCAGCCATTTTATACATGAGACTTACGTAACGCGGACCTGCATCAACCCGTGTTGGACCTGTTCATATGAGTCAGCTCTGTCTGTCACTGCAGGAAGAGGATCCAGTCTGCAGTGCATTTCATAACTAACTAATAAAGCAGAAATTCGTACAGTAACACGAGGCTAAGAATGCTTTTGCATCACATCCCCCCACTTTCGTCCCCGCAGGCGTCCTTTGGAGGACTTCTGTTCCTTTTAAACGCGTTTTCCCCGTCCACAACGACTCGACGCAGTTAGTCACGAGTCCTTGCTCCATTAAGGCATTTGGGTGTCTCAAGATTTGCATCATCTTATCCTCCTTTATTGAGACCACAAACTGAAGTAATTAGAGTATTGGCAGCCAACAATATCAGTGGCCAGTTCGCCGTAGCACCCCTGTTATTTTTAACGCTGAGCTTGAACTTTTGAACAGTTGATGATTTTTATGATAACAAGATGTATGAGGTGCTTTTAAAAAGCCAAGAAAATTTTTTTTTCTTTCAAAGCAAAAACTGTACTTTGTTACTTTCTCCTTTTTAATAAAACAGCACTTTGTTATTTATGTAATTTTTCTATTTATTAGCAAACCACTTAGCGGTGATGCGGTCAAGATTATAAATGTGTTGCTTGGAATGTTGATATAAGTGGTGCTACTAAGTTGTGTGCTGGTTCTCCTCAAATTTTCAGTAGGGAGCACCAGTGCTACTAGTCAGAAGCCCTGTACGAGGCACACTGTAGACGATGTATAGGAGCAGTTGGCTTTTTTTTTTTTTTTTTTTTTAACAGAGAGCAAAGGTGAGTGCTGTGTGAAGGTTGGTGGAAAGTATCAATCTCTACCTTCTAGCATCAACAACTGCACCCATTTAAAGGTTAACCTCTTTATTTTCTAAAAACACAAACCATACGTCATGTAAATGAAGTCTGCAGTCTCGCACAGGCTTGGAGAAGGATATTACTATGCTAATCCAGAGCATTTTAGAAGGTAAATGTCAAAATAAATGAATTACGTTGAGATTCCAGTGTGCCCTGATGCAACAGTGCAACTCTGACATTTTGTCCACGAAGGAACTTGTGTTTTTTGGGTGTACTTTGAATTTGCAAACCCCGGACATACGATTATTCTGCTGAACAACCCCTATAATGATAATAATAATACTGATGATAACAGCTGTCGGGGATGGCCTGAGACTTTTCTGGAAATCTATTCGAATTTGCGTGGTGACCAGCTTGCTCTTTCCTTTTTTCTTGACGTGTATCAAAAACTCACAGGGATTATTAAAGGATTTTATGGGTCACACAACCAAGGCAAAAATAACAGTTAACTGTAGAAAAATGTTGGGAAATATAACACTGTCTCGAACTATCAGGGGGGAAAAGGCTGATGTTACAAAAGAACGACGGATGGCTGGTGACACGTGGAGTAAGAGCAGGTCAAAGAGGCTCCTGAGGCAGCGGCAAACAAACTCACACACACACACACACACACACACACACACACACACACACACTCCCAATGACCACCAAGTAACTGCCGCACATTAGACACAAACACACACAGCTGTCAGGGGCAGAGGAAGATCATTCACAAAACACCCACCCCTCCTCCCCCGGGTATCACTGACACCGTTTCTCCCTCATGCGCACACACCATCCAGTCTGACACACACACGCACACACACACACGGAGTTGCCGGGAGGCAGCATGCTGTCCATGTGGCCTTTGGAGAATCATTACTCAGCAGTGCAGACGAAAGAGCCGAGAGTGAACTTCCTTTTTGAATGCTCGGGCTTCCTCTTCTCCACGGCACCAACCCCCACAAAACAGAGTTGAAACAGTGGCTGGAAGTTGTTCTGCATATTTTCTTAGAAACATACGTTAAGTTGCTGTGTGTGTGTGTGTGTGTGTGTGTGTGTGTGTGTGTGTGTGAGAGTGTGTGAGAGTGTGAACAGAACAATTCACAAAGGGTCCAACCACCTGTAACAGACAAGTTTATCACTTTCTAGAGATTCTGCACGTGTCGATACTCGGCGTGCCATCCAGTGATGCAAACAAACACTTTCCATCTGAAAACTCTTAGTTTAAAACAATAATTATTGATGCAACAAAATGCATGTTAGAGCTGCGACTACAAATTTGTTTCATTAATTACGCAATTAGTTGTTTATTCAATTTAAACAAAATCTGCAGGTTTAAAATCTCTTTAGAAGTCACGATGATGGCTTCGAATCGAGAGATTTGTCCCGAAAAAGTTCGCCTCTCTATTGTATTCAAACTACAGTTACATTAAACCGAGAAAAGCAGCGAACCTTCAATCCAAGCGGCTGAACCCACTTAATGCTTGACAACTAAACAAGGGCTGCAAGAGGCAGATATTCCCGGCACTGATCGATCGGCTGATAAGTTTTCAATGAGTCATTTTGTCAGAAAATAATACAAAATGCTTATTTCAACTTCCCAGACTATGTTGCCAATTCTGAATGTCAGCTTTTCTGATTAACAGCCCAAAAGCCAAACATAATCAGTCAGCTCTCATGTTTGATGAAGAAAAGCAACAAATCGTCATTTCAAAGAAACTGGAAGCAACAGGAAAGTCATTCAATTTGTGCATCATGTACAAAAAGCTGTCGACTAAGTTTGTCTATCGACTCAGCGGCTGGTCAATTAGTCACGTTTAGGCAATGCCGATTCAGCAGTTCCAATTGCTAAAAGGTGAAAATTTCCCGCTTTTCCTGAAGTAATAAAACTAAACGAGACTAAATATCTTTGGGTTGCGAATTGTTATTCAGAGAGAAGAAGGATTCACACTGGGCTTTGACAAATCGAAACTGTGATAAAAGGAAATTCCTTTAAATATTTACTGGGATTTAAAGACCAAATGTTGAATCAACTCACAAAATAATTTGCAGATCAATAGATAATCAGAATTAATTGCAGCCTTCGTTGGCACTTAATTTCCTGCTGATCTTCAATCACCTTTTTCTTCTTTGAGATCACTTTAAATCTCATGAAAACAATCTTAATGGTTTTGAAGATTCTGTAGTTGTGGAGCACGGCCCCTCTGCCACACTGTATATTTTCACATTCCCACAATGATTTCAAATGACAAATCTTCAAACAAATGACACACTTGGCACAGCTCTAGTGTGCCAAATAAGAGCATACTGGTCTATTTAATGCCTTAATTAGTTTGACTTTTGAAAAAACAATGCAGAACCAGCCTTTTGCTCTGTTATTAAATATATTCCATCTTCATTTCCTGAGAGTTTCTGACACAGAAAAGCTGCCATGAAACTGTTTATTTGTACGCTACTTTCCAATTTGCAGTGGGGCTTCCCTCGTACATCAGCAGCCGAGCTGTGCGTCTATTAGCAGCAGTCAATTTAACACCCTTGCTTTGGTGTTTTTCTCATTATGTTTTCAACTGAGGGACTCTCAAAGAAATATTTACAAAGTGTCTTCGATTATGATTTAATTCCAACTCAATTTGGGAAGTCAGCCTTGCAGAGCTAAGAGGGCATCCCCAAAGGCTCCATCCCATGTGTGAGGCGGAGAAGAACACCTGGCGTTGGACCATCCAAAAGCAAAGTGTCTGTGTGCGTGGCGTTATGAAGACCTGTAATATCAACCCTCGTCCAAGCTCCACTGGCTCAACTGTTCATCTTCAGCTGGTGGCCCAAGGCAGGTGAGTTTTAAAAAAAAGCATAAAACAAATGAAACATAAATAACAATTTAAAAAAAAATCACTCTAATGATTACCTGAGATAGATCCGCAAATGAAAAAGTCAACTTTGCCACTTTAACAAATGTAGAGTTGAGGCGTTTTTATTCAATTCTGCTAACGACGCTAACCATAAACTGTCCACCACATCAACAAGCGCAGTGGCTGTCACGTCTCTACAGTCAAACTCAAAACTCACAAGTTCTGTGACTGAACATGACGTGCGTACGGGGGACTGACGTGATTAATCTGTGACCGATAATTGATCGGTAAGGACTTTGTCGATCATGTGAAGTTTCTATGGATCAAACGTTACTTAACTTAATACAGGTCGTGTTGCCTAGTGTGAGTACTGAAGTGATGTAATAAATTTCATTATGTGGCAGCAATGAGACACCTTACCTACAGGGGGCAGTATTATTTTTAGGGGACGGAGAAAACACAATGAAAGTTTCTCTGCTGCCTGCGAGGGACCATCACGGCTGTCGCAGATATCAAAAACATCAAGAGGTCAAGGTGAAGTTCGCCGTGGGACCAATTCAGACTAAAAAATGACGATGTTCAACAATAACAACGTGACAACGACCCCCATGATGTACGAACTGAACGACGTAACTTAACATTACATCCGACCCCGGTTAACGTCAATGCATCCTCCTCTCTACCATTACCAAAGTCTGAACACTGAAGGCAAATAATGTTTGTTGATTAAGTTATTATTGACATGACTGTTTTGTGAAACTGTTTTTAAGAGGCTCAGTTGTGCTTAAGAGCGTCGTAGCGTCAGAGGCTCGAACTCAGCTGCATTTATGTTACGTGCATACATCTGTTTGTTTAAGTCAATCAGGTGAATTTTAACTGCCGTATCTAGGAGGATTGTTACTGGACTATAAATTCTTCTCAGAATAAAGATTTGATTGAGGAAAAATGTGCTGTATATTTTGTTTTCTGCCATGGACACTTTTAGAATGTAAAAAAAATGATTAAAACGATAATTGGTCGTTAATTTTCCCCGATGGTCGATCAAGGAAATTTCTTCAGATCCCATCCCTAATGCGTACAGTTGTGACTTCATGTGACATCTCCACACTATGGTTTGACAAAAGGTCCTCTTCTAAAAATGGAATCTGTACAGTTTCTGTTACTTTTAACTAATTTTCAAAGGTCCATAGTGTGGAATACGGTGGCATGAGGCTGCGACATTAAGGCTTGTCCACTTGTCAGGTAAAAGGGGGAATTCTGTAGAAAGGAAAAAATGAACCTGTGCCAGCAGACCAAAAGGTCTTCGTGTCCTCACACAGATGTGCCACTCATTACTAGGCAATTTGGTTTAATTAAAACATTTAAAATACCGATATCAAATAAATGTTTGTTTTTTTTCCCCCCTCCATTATGTGTTCAACAGATAACGCCTTGATCGACCAATTGGGGCTTGATCAATGTACAGGGCGGGAGCCACTCGCCGCGCAAACATTTAACCTCAGAAGAACCGTGGTGACAGCGAAGCTCAGGCTCTGCAGCCAGGTCACCACCAGAGAAGACACCAAGACAGACACAAACAGCACAACCGCGCCATTAGATTCAAAGAGAGAAGAAAAATTCTTAAACAGCTGGAGAGAAAAACTTGACTGGGCCGGGTCTTGTTTTGAAGCGTCTGTCAGAGGGAACCCGACTTGGCTGACAAGTCAATGGCACCAGCTAACCAGCGCTAACGGACATCAACCCTCTAATTTTTGAGAAAAAAAATCAACACTTTTACTGTTAGATTTGCAAACAACACAATTTAAACCAATTTGGTGCATATTACATTCTGGCTCTGTGGCATCTGTAGACGGAGTCCACGCATTCAATTTCATCGTCTCCCCTTCATCTCAAACAGCAATCACATCCATTTAGGCTACCTTAAATGTTAATGCTAACATTACATTGTGTCAGGTACATTCTATTGAGTTGGTGCCTAGTAACATCGGACGGGACGCTTTCTGCTGATGTGCTGAAACATTGTGCTATTGTGACAGGCTAGTTCTGACTCTAAATAGAGGACACAGCATCATGAGGTTTATTTAGTTTCACCTTAAAATGATCACAACTTTGGACACTTGTCGGTCATTTTCTCTCTTCTATGTGTTCTCCTCGCCCTTCAGTATTTTCTCTCTCATCACCCATTTTGAAATCTGTTCCCTCAAATCACCTAAAAACCATCCGTGTGAAACACAATGCGCCGTATATGGTTACACTGATTAAACAAACTTAAAGTGCATCGTGTCGTTTCTGTAAATCAGTTATCTGAGTTTTACAAACAACTGTTTGAACTCAAGTTTAAACTGTTTCCCATTCTTCCAAATGCGGTGACACCAATGAGATTTTGACAGTCTGTTTTTCTTCTGTAAAAGTACAAGTTCTGCTACCTTTAAGCTTGCTTAACAAGTGAAATGTTCAACTACCTTTCCAGACACTCTTCTTTCACCTGCACATGGAGAATGAAAAAACTGCATGGGTGACAACCTAGTAATGGAAAGGCGCTAACAGTGCTGGTACAGACATCAGTCTTTTTCTTAGGATATTATGAGAATATGGTTTTAAGGATATGAACACAAACAAAGCTTTCCGCAAACTGCTCTAATCACAAAACCATCAACTTGACTTTTGTGCTATGATGGTAACACAGTGGCTACAGTGACTCAATGTGTCTCTTAGAGCCACTATTATGCCCATAGATTCAAGAAATGCTGCTCACAGACAGAACGGCGTTAAACGACAAACTTCATACCAATTTTCAGAACTGAACTCTGACTGGACGCCTAAAATACAAAGAAAAATTTTCAGTCTTTGTTTTGGCCACAATTAAAGCTCAACTAGACTGACCTGACGCACTTATCCAATGAGAACATTGGATTGGAACAGTTTGACAAACACTTAACACTTTGCCAAACAGGAATCAAATGATAAAAACAATTACTGAAATCAAATATACGATTAAAGTAATTTATTACAGAAGTCATTGAACAATTGTGCAATGCCAATAAATGAGAACATATCCCATGTAGTCTCACTAAAAACTTGGCCTCAAAAAAGTGCATGATGGTCAATATCGGCTTCGGCGAAATAAAAGCGCCCTCTCTAAAGCGGGAAAATCCTTGTTTACATCGGGACTGTACACCTGGTTGTAAAAATGCGCTCGTCTTGATGGTCAAAAATCAGCATTCGGCTGAGAAAATCGCCTCAACCGCGCTGACCAAGAAGCTGTTCATTCATTGATCTGCATTTAAAGCTAGCTGTTGGCAAAGACTCTTCTCTCCACACACAGGAAGTGAAAAATTGAATTGAAAAAAAGGAAATCCAAACTCTCCCCTTAACAGCAGCGAGCAGCAGTGAAGACACAGACAGATTCATCAGTCATGACGTGTCCTCTCTCTTTAGGTTCATCTTTATACTGAGCCACAGATCAAACTCTCCATAGGCGCTGCTGTATGTAACCTCATGACAACTGGGTTACAACGCTGTGAATCAAAGTCTTTTGCTGACATTTAGACAGAGATGTAAATGTGCAAAGTTGCACGGCGCACCTTTAAGTGGCCACGATTTAGCCAAAGCGGGAATCAAAATGTGTGAAAAGTTTGCCTCTTAAAATTTCGAGCAACAAGTGTCTGGCATCACTTCTCCAGATGAGCAGTCCGTCCTTAAGGACCTCTCTTTTGCTGGAAATGAAGCAGTAAGACACTGCACAAAATGAAAAAAATACATAGAGCAACGACTGCACAGCTTCAAACTAAATTAAAAAATAAAATAAAGTACGAGCACGCATTGCTCAAACAGTTTGAATATTTGAAGGCGATGAATACAGATGCTGACCTCCTGAGAAAGTGTCTTCAAGAAAATAAAAAAAGCAATTAAAAAAAAAAAAATCCTATTTCGAACAGTAAAAATAGTCCTTTGGTGTAAGTGCCGAGATAAACACTCCACATGTGTTGTCTATGACACACATGACACTTTACTAGAGAGTGAAAACACTGCACATGTCGCTGTTACCACAGGAGAGAAGTAGGTAAGTGCTGTTGACATGGTTACACTCCCTGCATGTGGAAGTAAATTAGGCTATTGTAAACCTGCTGGAAAAAAAAAACAAAAAACAAAAAAACCACGCTGTGACACTCGGCTGACACCTTTGGTTGCTTGTAAACACAACTGAAGCCACTCTGACTCTCACGTGGCCATGAGGCGCCGTGGCACACGAGTCTCTTCGATTACTGATCTGGAAGCAGTGGAAAACACAGCTGTACGCTGGGTATACATGGCCACACCTACTCTATCTGCTGTACCAGAGTCAGCCGATATGAACGAGCAGTGCGCACAGTGTACTCAACGGCAAAAAACTTCAGGTGTATGTCAAAAGTCAGCAGCTGCAAATGAGAAATATCTGCCTAAGCACAGGGGGGGGAGGCTGCAGGTTTAATCAAACAAATTAAAAAAAAAAAAAAAGTGGATAAAAATGAGCAGTCATCATGCAAATTACTGCAGCGGGAGGAAGTTAAAATCTGTTCTGACTATTTTCAAGAAATACAAATTATAATTATTATGAAATGTGTGTATATATTGGTGTATATTTCTGTTGATGTGAGAGAATTTTCAGATATTCTTATATTAACAAAAATATATATATATATATATATATATTTTTTTTTTTTAGGGACACACAAATGCATCTAATATAGTTCAAAATGAATAAAAACACCAAAAGAGACCCCGGGACTGTGATGTCTTGTCACTGTGGAGAATATAAGCGGGCAGAGGGGGCTGTTTTTCTGCAGCCTTCCATTAGATGCAATTATAAATGGCCGAGAGCAGAGGGATGGGGAGCCAATCAGATCTCGGCTCGCATGTCAACCTAAGACCAACTGTCTCCTGGCTCTGACAGCAGGATTTTACCTCCATAATTCAAATCCCAAAGCAAAGGCAATCTGCACTTTTCCAACTCCAACCAGCGGTGCCGTGTTTACGAGGCGGCACATGGAGGAGCGACGCGGAAAAGGGGGCGAGCGGAATCGAACCGAGCCACAATGAATGAAACCCTCCGTCGAGATGAATCAATCGCGGCCACAATCGCACTTTGATCCGAGTAAACACTTAGCGGGTCTAATTGTTGCAATTTACTGGACTGTGAGACTCGTCTCCACTCGACTGTGCAGCGGCTTTTTAACCGACAGAGGGGTCTTTTCTTAATGATTATGCAAATGTTATTTAACGGCTATCGCTGTAATTTGCATCTTGTTTATTGCGCTGACAGCCGCTGGCACAACTTTGATAGCACTGGTGGGAGCACAGAACCGAAATCGGGCCATTTCGCCGCGGACTGTCACCGAAATAACACCGGTTACAGCACTTAGATGTGGGATGAGGCTGAAGAAACACTGCGAATAAATATCACCTTATCTCCCTCTGCTCGCACATACACTTTCTCCTGACAAACTCTTGCTCTACTTAGTCAAACTCTTGCCCTGTACCCAGCAGGGACACACGCTAAAACCCACAACTCGGAAAGTTGTTTCTTACAGAATATGCAGCTTCTTTCTCTGTCTAAACACTATTGCAGGGGGTGGTATTGGGAGAAAGAGAGAGGCAGCCATTTTAGAGCTCTTGCTACATAGACAATGGCTGGTCCAATGCAATATGCAACTCCACAGTGCTTTTTCTGAGCCACTGGGTGACTTTAACTAAGTCAAAGTGTGTCTGAACAGTAAGTGAACTTTACCTGATTTCTGTTAGGAGGCTGTCCAGTGTTTCCCGGGCTCATGGGAGGCGGATGGTGGGTCCTTTGTTGCCAACCCGGATGGACCCCACCATACTGACTACTGCCCATGTCTCCTGGTCCCTTACTGGCCCCTTCCTGGTTGTTATAGTCTCCTTGAGGGTAATTCGGGTAGCTCCTGGCAGAGCTGGGGGATGTCAGAAGCTGATTTAAAGTTGGCGTAGACGTAGGTTGTTGGTTTCCCATGTTATACCTCTGATTATTGTAGGAGGCAGCCATAGCTGTGGTTCCTCCTGCTGGTTGTTGCTTGCCTGGCTGCCCCCCAGCCGCCGGAGGCTGGTTGTTACGCGGGGAATTCATGGCCCCGTATCCTTGGCCCTGATAAGAAGTCCTGTTCTGGAACGGGCTGTAGTTGTTATAATGGTTGGGGTAGCCGTGTTCGTGTGAATTAGGGGGGTAAGGGTCCATCATGCCCGGCCCCGATGCAGCTGCCATGCCAGGGCTTTGTTGTCCGCCATGTTGATGAAAAGGGGCCCGGCTGTAGTGCTGGTTGTAACCGTAGGGAGGTGGAGGAAAGGGGCCCGGGTGATGGTGTCCCATTCCGGGATGGTTATTCCCTTCGGGCCCTCCTGTATCATTCTGATTACTGCTATTATTATTTACCCTAGGTAAATTCCCGTTGCCGTTCTTCATGTCAGTTTCCCCTCCTCCCCCAGCATTTCCAGCATCGGTCCCGTCCTGCAGCTCCTTCTGGCCAGGAGATCCACCGTCAGGTCCCGGTTCCTTATTTTCATGCTGCTTCTCTCCCGGTACCGACTCCTCCTGTGGGTCCCGATCCGGCTTTTTGAGTTCGGATGGCGGGCTAGTGTTGAGAGTGGCGACGCTGGCAACCTGAGCGGCCATGATATCCCTCTCTCTCTCTCCCCACTCTTTCTTTGCCTCTCTCTCTCAGCACGGCGACTCACTCAAAATCAAACTCCGAATAACCATTGAATATAAATACAATTATATTTATAACAACGTACCCGCTGTCCCGGTTCATTCCCCCCTTTGCCCTCCGCCCGGACCGGTATCCGGTAATCCACCGCGACTCCGTTTAAAGTTAAAACAGAGAGGGGAAAGTTTGTGAAAGAAAAAATATATAAATACAGAGCCAGGGAAATGAATTTCACCGACACAAGTGAGTGTGTGTGTGTGTTGGAGGGGGGGGCTACTGGTACAGACCGAGAGCGCGAGCTAGAAATCAACCAAACCAGCACGAGGCTCCGCGAGACACAGCCATCTTACCGACCTGTCGCGAGAAAATGAAAACCCGGAGCGGAGTCGCAGTGAAAACTGGATCCGGACTGCGCTGGCTGTCTAATAACAACATTGTTTATACCCAAGAAGAGCCATTATTGTAAGTCTAATGCGCTTTAAACTGGGCTAATACATAAAACTGTCGACGTACTCCAAAAGCCCCATTTGTTTGCATGAAGGGCTGGTCGTTCTGAAGCTAATTATGTGTTGTTTAAAGGTGAAAAGCTTATTCTAATGAACATACACAGCAATAAGCTGTCTGGCACAGTAAGTGGGAGAAATTTAGATTCAAAGTTATATATATTTATTTTTAAAAAAATGCAGAAAACCCTCTTTATCAGATATTTATTTCAACAGAGGGACGTCTACAATATCTACTTGTATGCCACTACATCTTATTGATGCTATTTGCCATGGTATGAACTAAGAATGTTCCATGGCTAAATGGCTACGTCTGTCCTAATAAGTAAACAGAATTTCAGCGGCTTTACATCCCTGACCTAAACGACGACCAGTCCGACATATTTAACTTAAGTTCAAATATGTTTAAATTACCTTTCATATACAAGGCTTCTGTATAACACTGCTAAATGCCAGACTTTCCGTCTACAGCTTTATGGTATTAAACAATTAAAATACCCCTCTGCTTCCATACTACTCCGCCTTGAAGTCAACCATAACTATTCAACCATTCAGATTACATAAATTGCTTCATGCATGAGCTGTGTGTTGCTCTTTGTTACATTCATTTGTGCACTTTATCTTATTAGCTCGTTAAAGGAGTGGAGCAAAATAGACTTCTTCTGTTAGAGTGGGCTAATGGGTGGAAGTGACTGCCTCCATAATGCTTCCATGTGTCGAAAACGGCAAATGAGAGAAGTGAGTACAGCAGAGGAAAGTAGAGGGAAGCCTGAAATCACAGCCCGTGCATGTCTGTGCAGTGTGTGTGCGTGCGCGACAGGGTGAGAGGATAGAAAAGGAAGAAGGATGGGGGATGGACTGAGCCAGTCACAGAGCAGGAAGTGAAGATACAAAGAGAAACTGTGGTGGTGGAAAAGTGACAGTGCGTAAGGCCACTGTAATTCAAAACATCACATGTTATCTGTTAAGAGTCAAATCTCACGCCAACACAAACGAGAACGAGAAGAGATTTGGAGAAGGCATAAATTCGCCCTATGCAATTAATAGGAACAGACATCCTATGTCTCTCCACCGCTCTCTCTCTCCCCACCCCCTTTCTTCGTGCTCTCTGCCTGCCTGCCTCGCGCTCTCCTAGCAGCAGAAGCCTTCGTGCTGCCTTCTAGTGCTGCCGGAATTTTCGAAATCACGCCCTGAGTCAGAAACGAACGACTCATACGAGTAGAATTAAAGGACCAAATACCAAAAAAAAGGGGGGGTGTGAAATGTCACAGGTTACCTCAGCCTGTTATTTGTGGTCACTGCAGTGAGTGAAAGCTGTGCGGCATGCATCAGAGCACATAAATGACACCAGACAAATGCTGCAGCCAAACACAATCTACCAGCAACAAACAATAACAACAAGATAATAATCGACACAGATTGCAGTGTTAGCGCATGGTTTATTATAGAATTTAATAAAAACAGTTTCATAGTCACAACTGACACATTCAACGTGATCACATGAAACCGAGCAAACAAAAGTATTACATATCTTTTGTGTTAATAGATAAACATCATAAATCTACTCAGCCTAGCTTACACCAAATATTGTTTATGGCTTATTTGTTCATGTGACAAAGATAGTTTGCTCTTTAGATTTTCTGCTAAAGCATATACACACTTATGTAAGGGCATGAAGTGTGTTATTTTCAACCAGAAAGCACTCGAGTGCTGCGACACTGTGCGTTCACGAGCCGCGGGTGGAGCACATGAAGGCAGCATCACCGCTTGCAAAAGCAGCAGAACTTTGCTATGTGAATGTGGGGGATGGGAAGCAGCCGCTCCTGCTCTGCTCAGCCCTTTCTCTCTACAATGCGGGGCTTTCTGCTCACATTGCTCACTCTGTGCGTGTAAAAGAGATCTTCTTTTACTTTTTAGTTCCACTCACAAGCCAACAAATATGTCCCCATGTATTTTAGAGCTGCAAACACAGCTTTTGTGTGTTCAATAAAGGAGAGTATGCAGGGTGGAGGGGGTCAGCTCAGCTGCTGTCTGCTTATATAGGCTAAAGGAGGTGTGGTGTGTGCTAGCAGAAAGCGCAGAGACTAGGCTGTAAGGGAGGAGGGGGTAGGGAGCTTCTTTTTCTTTTTAGCATAAACTTGCTGTTTATTATCAGGGGGTGCAGTCTTTCCGTCTGTTTCATATGTTTAAAAAGAGCAATATAATCTGCTTTCTATGCGCTCCTTTCTCGGTCTTTTTTTAGAAGTGCTTCAAAATGTGCTGTATTTTTTTTTTTTCAGCGCTCAACTTGAACAATATTTATCTGTTGTTCGGCGGTCTGTGTGGCTCTCTCCAGCTGCAAAGTGACTCCAAAGCACTAAGATCATATAGTAGGCTATGTTAAATCTCTGTGGGAGAGCAACAACATGATGCTAAAGACCTCCTGTGTGCTAAGTGCCATGCATTTATTTATGTGATTCTTGTTTTACATGGATATGGTGTTCTCTAAAATGCTATGCCGCCTGTCCAGACAAGCTAGACAGCGAGCACGAGGACCTCCTTAACACAGAATTAAAAGGTACTCTATGATTGTTGAAACTGATATGACTTAGAGAGCAGAGTCTTTTATTGTGAAATATGCTACATAAGCTGATCAGAAGAATGCAGCACACAGTAGTTTATGTACAGTAGTAGAATTGTTTTCAAACAGGGAAGGAAACCATGTCTACATTTGATTGCAATCAGTTTTATAACATAAGTGCTTGTGACATCTCTAATATATCTTTGACTCACAACTGAACATTTAGTTCAAATCATTTTAGTCAAAAAATATATATATATATATCAGGCACCATCATTCAACATAAAAAATTGTTTTTTTCAGTCCATATCATGCAGCCAGTTGGTTATATGCCGTCACTGCTGGCCTGCTATAATTGTTACCACCCACAAGTATGACTTGACAAAAAGGTCTCACCATTAAACTTGTCGCTGCCATCCTCTGTCATAATTCTGTTTGCTTCATATAAAATAAGATTCACTCTTCGCATAACCTCCAAGTATTTTATTTCCTAAAAGTCTTTTCATTTGTGTTACCGAGAGTCACTCAAACATTCAGAACAAAAGAAGAAAATCTGAACTTCTTTTAAGTGCTGTCTGGACTCTGTCAATTGACTGGTGTGTGTGTGTGTTTGTGTGTGTGTGTGTGCGTGTGTGTGTGAGACACCCCCCATCTGTACCAGGATGATGATTTAAGAGTGTTTACTTGTGCCCCACCACCGTCTCCCTGCGAGGATGACCGTGATGCATCACCTTCAGTCCGGTGCCATGGCTTCCCAGCCTATCACCAAGGCAGCAGCTTGGACTCCATCCAGTGGCCCTTTTCCATATAATCATTAATAAATTGATATCAGGAGTTGATTAGAAGGAAGGAAAATATAGTAAAATTGAAAGCTGTGGTGAAAACCGCATTAAGAGATGCAGAAATGTTGGAGGGAGTTCATTATTCATGTCATCAAATCTAGTTATAAATGCAAAGCCTAAATTTCAGTGGACAGGCTAGGGTCATAAATATTTTACAAAATTATCTAAGCCACAATATTCTATTTCTGTTCGTTTATTTAAGCCTTTGATATTCCTACATATGCATTTTTAATGTAATAACTTTCTTCAATTAATTCCAGCTTTTTAACAGTAAAAGTGTCACTCTTGATGAGCGAGTAAACTGATGACTGATCATTCAGGAGGTTTTCTTTTACTTTAATCCCCAGGGATCCAGTCTGGGAATGGAGCCATACAATCACCAAGACAACCAAATAATGTGGCGTGGAATTTCCTAACAAGAGTGGAGTTAAATTCGGAGACACACACATGGATGCACTGTACACACCCACGTGTGCAATAGCCAAACACGGCTCATACCTTACAGTAATGTACACACTGGGAATTTATGGCCATCAAGAGTCATTAATGCATACCTTTGCCAAACATGAGCAGCAATCCCACAGTGAGGCCATGGCCACACACACACTAAAACGCTAAAACAACACACACAACACAACAGTTGGGTCCTGTCCAGATGGTTGCCAGGCAGCAGTTCAACGCATAGTCTGGAGTGTGTAGAGGAAGGAAGTGCCACTTTGCGAAGTGCAATGGGCATCCGGCTCGTTCCCAGACGCTGTGTGTGCATGTGTGGAACCTGCCGTTTAAACTTACACCTGACAAACACACACCCACCACTTTGTCAACAGTACAGGAATAAGGAATGTGCACTAAAAAGCCCTGCATGGCTTCCTCCAGGCCTCCTTTGTAAATGTGGACAGTCATTTTCATGTTGACTAAAAAAACCACAGTCTCTCCTCGGGGCCTTAGTGTACATTTAATACAAACATACAGCTTCGATAGATGGAAGGATATTAAAAAGCACTTGTGGAATTATTCCTCTGCCTTATAAGGTCAGATTTCACATTAATCTTTCAGCCATTGTTCTTACCTGATTTGATCAAATGGGATCAAACTTTCTAGGAGCCACTCACCATGAACTGCTTAGCAGACATTCAATCAGTTGCTCCTCTCTCCTTGTATTATTCTCGCCTAAGCAGTGAAATCCTCTCTGTTACTCAGGTGAAAATAGTCTGGGGGACCTCAATGCCCCATGACAGGCTTTCAAATAAAAGCTTGTAGAACATATTCAGGTTATACTTGGGCACTTTTATCTACCTTTTTTGTGTGTGGGGTGATAATTTGCTAGGGGGCATTTTTTGAAAATCTCTGAATTCATAAAATCCACACAGTCACACTGGTGCTGAATTCTAAACACTCCATTTTCTCGCAGTGTGTTCAAGTGAAGTGAAGGAAGGACCCCCGATCTCAACAAAGCCAGGCAAGGTTAAGAGCACTCAAAATTACGGTGTCCACCCTGCAAGGACAGAGAAGTGCTCACTCTCTTTTCAGTGGGAATGAAAAGAAACCGTGCAGGAAATCATCTCTGTAGTAAGGGAACTCATCACCGTGAGCATACTGGGAACTGCTCCATTGTGGGTCACAGAGCCCAGTATGTGAGCTTCTACTTGAGTGACAAACAGTTCTGTTTCTATAAATCACACAGAGCATCTTGTCAGCATTTCAGCTGAGAGGTAGGACCACAACAAAGAAGAGACAGAGACCATGTAGTGGTTTTACAGGGAAAAACATAAACAGAGCTCCTAAAACAGCTCATCTCTTTTTCTTTTACAACTTGAAATTCTAGATTTGTTTCCCGTGAATTTGTATTTTTATCATATAGATAAAAAAG
>JAQLOL010000008.1:22123564-22140349 GCA_029783665.1 Naso thynnoides
AGTCAGATGGTCTTGAGGCCAGAAAAAAACGCATAGAGTCCTCAGTTTAGGTTTTTTGTTTTTTTTTTTTCAAATTGTTGCTGCTGGCAAGCTAACAGCTAACATGCTTGCAAGCAGGAAGCAGGGGTGTAGCACAAAATTCTGGGCCCTGTACATAAGCCGTCTCTTTGGTGCCCCATCGTCACTTGATCCACTGCATAAACTTTTTACTCCAGGCTTTTTGAGGCCCCCCCGACATGCTAGCACTTGTCAGTCACTTGTTTCTCTGCTTTGTCTCTTTTACTGAATCTTGGTGTTTTGTTTTCAAAAGTTCTAGAGGAGGAGGAGAAATCTTTCTAAACTAGCTAGCTTGCTAATTGTCAACTAGCTCTCTTGGTTGCTACTCACTAATGAAACGATAAGTTCACAAAGTTTGTTTATAAGTTACTAGTCCATAACTGGGGATATGCGGCGCAGTATTGAATCATAGGTTTTGAACCACTCTGAAAGAATCAAAAAGCAGTACTGTATTTCTGTCATTCAAGTTTTCCAGCCCCGTCTCTCTGTCGCCCACTTGCGCTCTCACCCTGCTCGTCCTCTCTCTTGTATCTTAGTAAAGCACATGGAAATCCACGGAGAGATGTCCTCTCCTCTTCTCTCAGGGTTGCAGATCTGATTGACATACAGCCCCACAAAGCGGAGTGGCTCCGGTAACGCTGCATCCAAAACAAATCAAGTGATCCGGCAAAAACACAGGTTTTCTCACTTATTGAATGAGGCTCATCTGTTTTGGCTACAGCAGTCTGAGCCTCAGTGACTGCCCCCCACCCCCAAAAGGGTTAGGGTTAGGGTTAAGAAGGGTTAGAAAAACACAGTTGACTGCGGCAAAAAGAGTTTAAACTGGCTCTGCTTTAGGAGAAACGCAATCCTACGTCATGCAAAAGGGCTTTCTTCCAGCGATCAATTGCCACACTCGGATTAGGAGGAACAGAGTACACAACTTGATATAACACAATGGGTCATGTTATGTTAATGAAGTGACACTCCCACCGCCGGACAACCCTGCAGTGTTTCGCCAGATTATCTGATTTGGTTTGAATACAGCCTAACAATAAACAGGATGGATGCAATCCCACTTTCGACCACGATGTGAGTTGCAGTTGGCAGAGCGGCGCTGTCAATGTTTTGATCAATGACTGTAAAGAAGCAAACCAACGTTATTTATGAATTATCGTTATTAAAAAAAAACGGGCATGGCAGTGGGTAAATCAGACAAAGGACTTAGTCAGTCTCTGTCTTCAACATTTTTCAATGCCCATGTGCAATTTCAGATTGACAGATCTTTATTTTATAGTAGGATTTATGAAAAAAGACTAAGTATTTTTGTAGTTACACAAAACCGCAGCTCACACTGTGTAAAGACATACTTATTGTGTGGGCAGTTTATATCCGCAGAGGGTTAATTAACACTGGACGATAACAAGTAGCTAATAATCTACAATAGCTTTTGTCAGTTTGGGCTCCCTGTTCCTCCAAAGGTCAGCACTGTCAAGACAGATTGCTATTTCCCATCAGTAGAATTTTGCATGCCAATTTTTTTTTTAATTTGATGCAAAAGGCTCACAGCTGTGGGCAAATCAACATTTGTGGCAAGTCTAATAATTTAATTGGTTATCCTGCAAAATTTTGCGTTTTAATTTCTGGTGTTACGGAGGCTTCACCCAGAGCTTTGCAAAAATATGACTTTGCATAAGGCTACATTTATGAGACCAAAGTGCTCAAAATTAAATAAATAAATAAATAAATGAGATGCATCTGAATGGCATAATCAAATATCTATGGAACGGGCTACGCTACTTTTCCTATTTTTTCCTTTATTTGACAACTAGCCTTTTTCTTTATATTTATTTCATGATGCTTCATTCCATTGCAGTAACATAAATAGCCCTGCCCCATTTGTTTTGACTGACAGGCAAAGATTTCTGTAAGTAGTAATACAATAGGACATCAGGAGTTGGCATTGCTAAATAAAAGCATTGTACAAAATGGCACCGAAATGACAAATGGTGGAATTGTTTAGCGCTCACATAGAGCAACATAAATAAGAATCATCTTAAAGGTTTAAAATTCTGAAAGAAATAACTGATTGCTGCACATAACTAGACATTAGAGAATCCATTCAGTCTGTCAGAGGTGTGGAAATAAAAGGAAATGCTATATTTGGATGTTTACAGTACTGCCCCTACTTTTTATGTGGATAATAGACTTCAGATTCTGCTCATGCAATACATTCAAGATAGAAAGATAGACTAGGCTATGAATATTTAAAACTATAATTGAACCAAATATGCATGTTTGAATTAGTTATTCAGAAGCCATAGGGTTGCAATCAGTGGTGGCAGTCAGGGGACCTGCGTTTGTTTTGGGGTGAAATAGCTAACTGTAATGTAGGCCTGATGAACAGCAGAGTGGGCTGGCACAGGGATGGACGAAATTGACATGTTGAAGACGGAGTGATTAAGTTACCTGTTACAAAACAGCCCCTGAGTATATATCAATATGAACTGTGGCAGGCTGAGCAAATGAATTGGACGCGAATGAATGGCTGTGAAAAAAAGAATTGCAAGCTGCTATACTTCTCCAGCGCAGAAAATAGAGTCTATGTAGAAACTAAAGGATCATTTTATGGAGAAACCATTTTCTGCGCGTAATATCAGTATGTTGATACAAGGAATTATATTGAAAAACAGCTGATGTAATTCACTCCCTGGGCCCCTGAGATGCTCAAGAGACCAATCTGCTCATATACTGAAATTGGTTGTATTTCAGCTGTTACCAGCAGAATCACTTTCCTGTCCCACTCTTTTAGCCTATTGTTTACAGATGCGCCTTTTGTTGTGCCTGAACTCTTCCCTCTTATGGGGGCTGATGCTTGTGCTGTTTCAAGCATGAGTGCCTCAACTTACAAAGGGCAACGATGAAGCGAAATTGGAAAAAAAGGGAATACATTTGCATAGCAGTTTGATGTGAGATTGGTCGTGGAGTCTGTATGAAGGTGGGTGAACTTAAAGAGAGACCGTCCAGAAAATGGGGAGTAAACTTCGTCATGCAAAACCTAATCCTTTTGAGGTGACTTCATCACAGTAGAATCAGTTTAATAGGAAGGCAGTTATGAACAGACAGAGCCTCTAGTTGAAGGCACCTATATGAGCATGATGATGCTTTAAGGGCCCCTCTGTTGTGGTAGGAATTGTCTCCATGTGGGGCAGCACACTTCAGGAGTGACCTTTTGCATCCATGCTAGGACAGCGGGTGGGGGGTGAGGGGGGGTCCAGCACCACCCGACAGTCAACTGTGAAAACAAAACTTTATCTTGACTCCGTGGGGAGGCTGCAAGATAGGGGATTGCAAGGCTTTTGAGGGCAGAAACTATTCTTTGGAACTGATTATTGGCCTGAGGCTTCAGGGGGCAAGGTTGAAAACGGGGGTGGTAGTGGCTGGGGGTCAGATCTCAAATTTTCACATTGAAATGCTGCTGAAAGAGAGGACATTCAGCTGTAATTGCTCTTTTGCAGTAACTCTGGGTGACACACCTCCAAGCTGAATGCCAAGAAAACAAACCATGAACGCGGATGTGCTGCAGCTGCCACCTTTTTCTCCATGCAGGGAGATGGAGGAGGATGCTGAGATTAACGAACAAAATCTACTATAATGTGTGACAATAAAGAAAAAACGAGGCTGTGCATGACTTTCCAGTTTTTCTCCATCTGTTGCCAGTCGAGTTGATAAAACATAATCCACGGTTTCCTCTGAATATGATATGAGAGCTTACAATTTGGAACGCATAATTTGGATCATTTAGGATTTGGATCAGGTTCACATTTGAAGAGGGTATTTGAACCAGAACCTTAAGAGACACTGCTGGGCACAGCTCTTGCCAAATAGGGCATTTATAAAAGGTTGGCACAGGCCCTACAGAGTGAAGGCTGGCAAAGGCATGATGCCTACATCATAGTGCCAACCAAGGGTTTTGTTTGGCATGTGTCTCTGTAGTATGGCTTGTCTCCTCCAGACAACTGGCCCAAACACAACTTAGCATTAGGTTACAGAAGCATTACAAACTGAAAATGATTCATTAAAAAGCTCTCAGCCTCTCCATGAGATGAGAGGTGCAAGAATGAGCATCAATTTAAAACATAAAGGTGCAAAATCTTGTGGACACGTGTTGTTACCACCTTTAGCCTCAGCTGTATGTTTGTATTGGATTTTCATGAGAAAAATCAATAAGTAATAACAGCTTTTATCCTATGGATTTACGGCAATGCTGAATGAAAAAATAAGTGTACTTTATATTTGTTTATTTACTCTCATGCTCACTGTTGCATGTAAAACAGGTGAGGAAAACTAAATTAAATACACAATATTGCCTCAGTCTCTTAACCATGAACCGTCTTTGGCAGAATGCCTCTCTAAGAGATTTCAGTATCCCTCGTTTGATAGCAGCAGGCGCCACATACGCAATCCTCACTCAGACTGTTACAATAAAAAGGGCTCAAGGAACATGCAGGGACAACAGCAATGTTTAATTTCAGGCACCGAGGAGAGCAATTTCTGTCCCACAACTGTACAAATCGAGACAGTAGAGAAAGAGGGGCAAAATATAGCTAAAGTAATTTATTCTGTCTCATTTTAACCTGCCAAAGAGGCCTATTTTAGGAGAAAATAAAAAAGGAGGGAGGAGGTGCTGAAGACAATGCATATTAGAAAAGGCTCTTCCCCCAGTGTGCCTTTATCTGTCAGTCAAAGCCAGCAACGTAAACACATATTAAGGGCGAAGACAGAGTGGTTTCTATAGCCACCGTCTTTCAAAGCACTGCCGTTCTGTCCACAGTGCCCCCCAACATACACACTTTTGTAACCGTGTTTATTTGCTGTTGTGTTTAAAGAATTCAGGTTGTGCAGAAAACGCTGATAGTGAAGCACTGAGAGGCTTGGCTTGCGCTATTTCCACTGCAAGGGGAAGAGGAGAGAGACAGAAGAGGGCCCAGCAGACTGGGGGGAAAAAAAAAAAAAAACATACAAGGCCGGTTATGCAGAAACACAGATTTAATGTAAGGCTTGGCTCGGTTATAAGCGGTGGAGAGAGGAAAAAGCTGGTCTGGACTCACAGGAAGACGGAGACAGAGAATAGAGGAGGAGGAAGCAGAGTCTCAAGGATGCCGCTTAGCCCGCTGACTGAGCAAACTGTAGAACTTTTCACAGGATTGAGTCCAGTGGAAATCACTGGTACTACTGGGCCGACCTGAGTCTCTCTGGGAGGGATTTCTCAGAGAGGACGGAACCCCTACTGAAGCAGCTCCAGCCCCCTCTTTGGATAAACAGTGCTATAATACACTGAATTAACAACAAAAGCCCTGGGGAAATCAGGTCTCTCTACAATAAACTGGAACCCCCTCCCAATACCCCCACCTACCCACCCACTACCCATGAATTTTATGGTTTCAAGCTCAATAACACATTTATTATTAAATCATGTTTACTGGAATCACATGCATGTCCTTGTCCTGGCTCCATAGCTTTTGGGCTGGAATTTCAAATGTGCCTTTTTTCCTTTTGTGTGAATTCATTCCATTACATGATATTTCATAAGCACTTATTGATTGTAGCTGTAGGCGACAGAAATTCAGCACTGCCTTTGGTTTTTGAATCTGTGCAGGGGAATTGTATTACGGTTTTAAATCCATGTAAAAAGAGCATTTGGTTAATGTCATTTGTTTAAAAATATAACTCCAGGATGCTCACTTCGTCGGCCGCCCATGCAGCTGAGCTTCTCTCTTGCACGTCTTTGCTTAGGCAATCCATAAAGCATCAAGCATGTAAGCAAGAAGCACTGTTCATCAACACAATGTGTGGTGTGAAAAAGGGATACGGTTCTTGCTGAGCCACATTAAAGCGCTCTCCAAAACCTCTGATTCTGTTTGTTCTGTCGTCTCTGCTGGAGACCAGGTAGGAACCCCTTAACTGTGGCTTCTCACCCGCCGCTTAATCTTACCCACAATCACATTCAGTGACAGGCGCACAAAGCCGTCCGGCGAGCCCAACAAGGCTCTGCTATTATGTAACTACTGACAGCTGGGCTTTCAAGGGATGGGTGAACCCCCATCCGTGTGGCAGCACTTTGTGTCAACCAGACGTGACAGTCAAGAGAGGGCCTGGGTAGAGAAAGGGTATTATCAGGCCAGGCAGAGGCATACAGTACCAATAACAAACGCATTGAGTGATGGACTCCAAATCAAAACAGCAGTGCAGTCACGACAAACACATTTCCTCCAAATCCTTTATCAAATGTCATGTAATATACTGTATCTGCGTGACCCTTCATGACAAGTGCTGGGCCAGCAGTAGCTTGTGATATAATAATATAAACCTAAATAGTTTATTTTCTTGGCTGTGGCATCATAATTCTTCCCGGGGGGGACACAAATTATGGCCTTCTCTGATGCAGAAATGGATGAGAGGATTTTTCTCTCTTTCAAGTACACCCAACAATGTTCTTGGTTGCATTTCAAATGCATCTCAATGCAGAGTCTTAAAAAAAAAAAAAGGGAGCAGGCACATGTGTGTAGATTTGAAGTCTCCTCACTCCAAAGGGGGTGATTTCTCCCCATTGTTTTTCTTAATATGTCCTTCTTTGAGACGGTGGCACATGACACCAAACACAGAGGCACCAAAATGTTTGATTAAACTGTGCATCGCCTCCCTTTAGGCCGACATCTCTGACGGCTCTTTGATGCTCTGAACACACAGCGGAGCCAAAGGACCCAGAATAGCAGGGGGATAATCGACAGACGGTGTGTTGATTTTGCAACCCTTTCCAAATAATTCCCTGTTGTTCCAGGGAAGAATCACTGTCAGTGGCGGCATTCCAGGGCAGACAGACTGGAGAGATTGTACAGGATGAGGGCCGCCGTCTAGATACAGTAGATCTAAACAAGTCTGTGGTCACACAGACCTGGCCTTCAACATGCTCTTTAGCCAAACTGGCTGCGGTTTTGTTATACACTTGCCTAAGCGGTTTGGCATAAATATATACTTGTTCAAAACATGCCAAATTAATGACTAACGCCCCCGTTGTCCATAAAATACTTTACATGAACGTAGATTACTGGAGCAGCATATTGGAGCAAAAAAGATTATAATTCAAATGAGGGGCAAAGGCAAATACTGAAACATACACAAACAACACAGTAACTACTATGGGTGCAGGCAAAGTGAATAATATTAAAATACAAACACGCTATTTGAAATAAATAATACATTTTGCTTTATTAAATGTATACGATAATTCAAAGACCATACCTAGTTTCTGAAGGTTTGTCTTCACATGTTTATATTAAAGAAACTTAATAACATCTTAAAAGTGGTTTGGTCAGGAAATATGAACAAAGAATCACATTAAGTCAGAGAAAAAAAAATGTGCTGTGTAGAATGTTATTAAAAATAAGCTAACAAATAAATCTGTGTTTCTTATTATCTGTTACTTTATCATATAGTACAAATGTTCATAGGAAAGCAGCCGTAAAGTTCACTGACTGCATGGAGGCTAACGTCATGCCAAGGTTTCCATATTTCAACATGTCTGCCCTTGTGCACATGCTTCACAGGTATTCTGAGTGGTTAATCCACACAGGAAAAAAAAAACAAACTCCAATTTATTTCTGTGGGATTTTGTGGACTGTTAACTGACCTTCAGGGCCATTCATGACACAAGAATGTCCCAGTTTACCGACCACCAGTGTAACCAGTTTGACTCTGTGTAGCTGGTGTCTGGCGCTCTCACAGTTGAGCCAGAGATAGTCAAGTCTACATAGAGGTCATAGTACAGCAACCGCTCCCTCCAACATAGAGACAGTTCACTTGCAAACAGAGACTCAAAACAACAAAATGTATTAAAATCTGAAGGATTTAGCGGCAACACTTTGGCGTGACTTATTTGTGAAGCAGTGTAAATCATAATTATACTTCGATCTCTTAGTTTTACACTTTTAAAATGCGTTTTTCTTATAGATTAAAATCAAAGTCCAGTCCGGGTTTTCCACAAAGCCGGAGCCTCAATTTACTGTGTGTGCTTTCAGTGCCGCAGCACTCACTGGCAACCTTTAGGATTCCTCCGCGGCTCACTTGTGTGTGCGTGTGTGTGACTCTTGTTATACAGCACAAAGCGACCAGTGCCGTATCGCATAACGGCATGTAAAATAAAGTGTAATAGCTGATTTTGGTTGCATTTTTACAGAATAGTGAATACAATGCCTCCCCACAGCCGCAGGCCAGGTTTAGAGAACTTAGTGCACTATTTTGCCCCAGCTGTCCCGTCTTTCTAACGCATACAATACATTCCAGTGTTGTTCCGCGGTGTGACAAGGCCCTGCCTGCCTGCTGTTCCTGTAAACTCCCGCCTTGACTTGATGAGCGAGAGAGGCAGAGAAGCACAGAGAGGGGACGGCGAGAGTGAATGGAAAAGCCCTATAAAACAACCAGTCCCACCGCAGCCACACTGGAGTTCATATTCTATTACAGAGCTCACAGCAAGTTTGCTGGATATAATGAACTCGGCAATAACATAACAAAATAATGACTCACATATGTCAGAGTGTAGAAGGTTTCAGTTCACTCCACAAAACTGCCTACATAACAAATGATTCAGTGCTCGTTGTCCACGAGGCTACATAAAGTGCTAATAGACAACAAATAAGTGGCTTTCTCTTACTGATGCATGTATCAGCCCCTGCATAGTGAATATTATGGGGAAAAAAATAAAATAAATTTGAATTCTTACTTTTTACCAAGTCATCCATCGCCTCACATTAAAACAGAGGCCAGCACAAATGCTTTGCATTCAAATGATTTTTTTATTTAGGTTAAGTTTGATCCATTTTGAAAACTAAACCCTGAATATAGCTGGCAGGCTATCTGAAATAAGGCTATCCAACAAAGAGACAATTCATAATATTTTATATTCCTTTAGGAACTTTAAAGTACATCTGTACCACTCAAATGTGAATCTGTACTGCCTGTATCTTATATTTTATCACCATGCAGCTGAAATACCCCCATTACGCAGAGTTTATAGCTGGCTGTGCAGCTACCTGACTGCAGCCTTACTTTTGTGGTTTTTCTTGGAGGCCACCCAAAAGAAGCAGCTCCTTATCGGCTTTGCATCTTAACCATCAATTAATTTCTGACCAGGTTCTGAGTAGCGTGATGTGGTTGTCTGATGACTGATGCTTTCCCAGTCAGCTTGCTCGCAAAACCAGATTCCACTGCCCCCTAAGTGACAGTTTATGATCTTTGATTTGGTTTGGCTACAGATTGCCAGGCAACAAAACTACCCCGAGTCCTGAATGAAACAGCCATCTGTTCCATAGCCCGGTAAAACTGAATTAATTTGACACAGGGCCTAATCCTGGAATTCAGCTGTAGATTCATTTTTTGGATCAGAATTGCAGCAAAAAAAAGTAGGTTACATCAAAGAACACAGGGACCGTGGTAAGACTCGATCTGAACTCACACTGAGTGCTGTCGGTCACTTTTTCACTGTACTCATTCGTTGCAAAAAAAAAAAAACAGACTTCATAAAAGTGGGATGCTGGAAACTTTAAGATGACAAATGAGAGGAGAGGCTTTTGTTTGTGCTGACGGCAAAGCAGGTCATAGCATACTAATCCCCTTGTCTGGGCTGCTATTCACTGAGCGCTGGCCATTCCTTGCTGTTCATATAGAGAAGGCAAATATGTTTTTAAAAAACTGAGATGGATTGGAACACATTAAACAACAAATTCAAAGAAATAAATAAGATTACAGTCAAGACTGAAAGCTGCACATGTAATAATGGTTGATTCAGGTGAGTGGGCTTCAGACAGCACCCGTCTTCTTCCCGGTGACCTTTCCTCCTGCAGATTACCCAGCTGCCCTTGACCCTGCGGCACACTGAGGGCAAGGCCCTTTGAATTGGACGACAACCTCTCCTTCCAGTGTCCCCGAGCTTTATCCGCCCTGCTTCATGCCTGTTAAATCTATATGGATTGTTTCAGCCTCCGATCCACGAGGCCACACAATACCCATTGAGAGAGAGAGGTCAGAGGCTCACCACTGCGACCCGAGCGCGGGGGCTTTTGTATGGAGCCGAGCTTGTATCCCATTCTCCACCCCGGCTCAAATCATGTAGCTGAGCACAAGACACACTTCTGGGCTCACACTAAATCAGCTTCATAAAGGGTGCAAAAGAATGGAAACAGAGCCGATCATCCGACTGCTGTTGTTTTCCTACCCACACAGTCGGATGGTTAACTTGGATGGATCACACATTTCTTTCCATGATATTAAACCAATGCTGAGGGAGCAAGGCTGACACTGACAAATCTACTAATACTGTCACAGTGTCGGACACACTTCCAGGCTATCACAGCTGGTGAAAGTGCCTGATAACCTACCCGCTCTCTCTTCGTCTCAGGTGTTGTCTCGTGCTCGTGCAGGTCATAAGGTGAAGCAGCAGCAGCAGCCAAGCCTGTACGGTGATTCTAACATCTTTGGTTTATACCTGCAAAATTAACAACAGCTACTTGGGCAGCTAATTGAGAGCTGCTGTATTCAAAGTGGAAGAGATATGTTTGATATCCCGATTCTCTTTCATTCTTCATCATAAGATGTATTAGGCAAAAGATAATTGGCAAAGAAGGTCAGGAGGAAAGGGGCAGCTGCTATTTTCAGTGTTGATTTGCTGCAATAAGCTCCATTTTCAAATTATTTCATCGGGCTATTCTTGATTTGCAAACAGCTTTGACAGCAAAACAAGAGTGTCTGTCTCAATCGGAGGAATGATGATGGTCTGCGAGGAGCGAACAGAACAAACAGCTCCCTCTTTTATGCCAGTAATTAAGCCAGCAGTGGGTGGAAAAGTGTGGGAAAAGAAGCAGAGAGGACGTAAGAGGGCTGGTTCAGGATTGCCACCTAGTGGTGTAAGAGGCACAATGCAGGAAATGACATGCAAAGTGCTTTGTTTTATGTCTTTATCAGTACTTAGTTTACATCGAATAGGACTGTGCAGTGATATCATGCATGAGGGAGACAGAAATCCTGGTCACCTCTCATGAACTCACTTTCACCAGAATGTGAGAGGAGAGGCTGGACAGAGACGGATCTCCAGGATCTATCATCTCCTTATACTATGAATGGTAAAAATAATTGAATAGGGTGACCCACACTTGGCAGCTGAAGTGGAGGATGGATTCTGATCCCCGTAATAAGTAGGGCTCAATAAGTGCTGCAGGAAGCCCCAGCTCGGCTGCAGCAGGAGAATGACTGGGTCAGATTAAGGTTGAGGAGTTTAATTATGAACAAGGAAATGAAGTTCTCCAAATCTCTAGCTCATGGGATAATTTTAGCTGAGAGACAGCAGCGGGTGTCTCGGTCCGTCTTCTCTCCGTCTGCGCGCCATAGCTGAAGCATCTTCTCCCCACTTTACAATCAGACGCCTCCCAAGGGATGAGGAAGGGGGGGGCGGGGGAGGTGTGAGGAGGGAAGGAGGGAGAGGGGGAGTAGAAGAAGGAGACAGGGATGAAGTGCCACTTAGGATATTGCTTCAAGGACTGCTCTCCTTGTTAAACTCATTGCTGAGGGCATAAATATAGCCGGGCGTCAGATGATTTATTGACACACGCTCCCTCTTCTCCTTCTTCCTGCCTAACAAGCCTGTGGACAAATGAATTGTCGAACTGAAGGAATTTTGCCTTGATTTACACTCACTTCTCAGTGCCTGTGGGAAATTGTTGGGGAAGGGGCCGATGCAGAGAATGTGCAGTAAACTTGAAATAAGAGTGGAAGAAGTTAGAGGATGTACTGTAGATGTTTTGGTCACCAGAAATCAAAATGAAGGAACTTCTTAAACTAAGTGTTTTTTTTTCAAACTGTGTTATTTAAAAAAAAAAAAAATCTTACAACTTAAAAACATATCAAGGCCATTTCACTCAAAATGATGAGTACTACTCAGCCTGTGAAAACGCTTGTATAAAATCTTCCGTGTCCCTGAAGAAGCTTCGGCAAATCCCTAGAAAATAAGCCCTGATGAAGGCAAGAGTTACTCACACTTAACGAAAACTTGGGTAACAAATGTGGAGCGTGAGACACACTGGAATCTATCAAGCAACAAGGTGCCTAAGGAAAATATGCTATCGGTTGCATTGTGGGAAGTTTAGGATCCAGTGTGTTTGAAGTTTGACCTCATTCTAGGAGATCAGCACATCTCTTTTGTTTCAATTTAGACCATTTATCTCTGTTATTTATTAATCCATCTCTTGTGTGTCCCCTAATTTTATGGAAGTACTTAATTACAAATGTACCCCTTTTTCTTTTTTAAGTTGTGTCTGCATGTAAAGTTAACCAGATTCAGTTTTAAAGCTACACTAGTCAACATTTTTTTATTAACAGTGGATTAAACCACTTCATGTAACGTGAAAAGTGTCACTCACAGTGATGAACACAAAGAGAATCATCATCCAAATCTGCAGTTTCCCCTCAGCGACATTAGGGCATTTTATCCTTTTTAAGCTAAGTGTTTTGTTTTTGTTTGTTTTAGCTTCCAGGCTATCTCTGTTAGCACACTGTACCTCGCTCGAATCACTCCGTAACTCCATTTTCAGACATCGTAGTCTGTATTACACAACTGCATTTGTGCATCGGCACGACACAGGACAACTGGGCCAAGTGTGAGTGCACCCTAAGACATGGAGACGAGACTGAACAG
This sequence comes from Naso thynnoides, assembly GCA_029783665.1. Classification (NCBI taxonomy): domain Eukaryota; kingdom Metazoa; phylum Chordata; class Actinopteri; order Acanthuriformes; family Acanthuridae; genus Naso; species Naso thynnoides. The sequence continues at coordinate 22,136,343 of JAQLOL010000008.1, forward strand.
GCTGTTGTTGTTGCTATAGCAACCACACAACAGACATAAGCAATCAAGCCCTGACCACAGTGGACTAAACAAAGCAGAGCATCGATTGCTCGATCAAAATGTATCGCAGTATTTTCATTGTTTTGGATTGCTGCAATAATAATAAACTTACATTTGCATAAAACAAGCATACTTGTCCAATCTCATGTTGATAAGAGTATTAAAAACTTGATAAATTTCCCCTCAAGGTACATTTAGAACTGAATAAAAAGTTGTGCGATTAATTTGCAATTAATATCAATCAATCACAGAATTTTACAGTGATTAACTTGATTAAGTTTTTGAATCAATTGACAGCACCACTGACAGACCCGGGATGTTTGATGGGCAGGGGCGAAAATAGTAAAAAAAGGCACTTATTGTTTGCAGGGAGGCACCAGCGCAAAAGTTGTTGGGCACTTTTTCATGTTTTGTCCACTAGAAGGACACCCTAGAAAGCACTTCATGTTTTTTTCTATGATAGGGGCGTCCAAGAGGGCACTTTTGTGGTGTTTTTCCTAACATCCCCTCCCCCCCGAATCTGCCACTGGAGAGCATCAATTTTAACCTTTTTCATGTGATGATGTTAACAGCCCTAACAAACACTACACTGTAGTTTCATTGAGCCTCTTGTTAGCAACCACCTTTTTTAAAAGACACGTAAAAGCTAGAAAATCAAAAACTGGTTTTGAACTGGCATATTTTTATGGCACAAAGCAAAATGTATAATTATCTTTAGCCTGTGTTAACCACAGACTTTATTTTAGTCATTTAACCCAAAACCCTTTCAAAAAACACGCAGACTTTGAAATGAGGGAACCTAAAGTGCAAAAATGTTCTGTGTTTTAGGACTCAGTGCTTCACCACTCTATGGATTGTACCTGCCCACAATGACAGACAGCATTGCCAACTTGATGAGCAACATGTTTTCATCAGGATTTGGGAGACTTAAGCAGAGTTACAAGGGGGTTGAATATTGAACTTCCCTTCATTAGGTGGTCAAAAATACGATTCTAAAGAAATAATAAATTTGCTCCGTAATTGTTTGATTGGTTTGTACATAAGTAACCCTTTCTGACATGCGCATAATAACAAGACATGATATTAAGGCTGCATTCATGCAGCGTTTGCAAAATGGAGAGAACAGAAAAACCTGCAGCTGTTTTGACTTGGAAGCGGTCATGCTTTCCCACATCCTCCTGTGCGGTCGCTCTCAGCCCGCAGACTTTACACTGGGATCACATCAAGCACATAAAATAGAGTCTAGAAAAGGCTCTGCAATGTTTTTTTTTTCTTGTTTGCAGTTGGAAGCGTCCAGTCAACAGTTTTACCAACATCTCTTTTTTATACAGTCTCTCAATAAAATATCTCAATCTGTGAATACATCCATGATCACACGTCAGACCAAATACAATATATGCATAAATAAGTTTTGGGAAGACAGGACAAGCCAAAACTTTCTCGGTTTTAAGGCATTTATTGTTTGTATTTGCTCTTTTTCATTTATTTATTATTTATTTATTTATTTATTTATTCATTATTATTTTACTGTTGTCGATTTTTGTTGTGGTATTTTGTTTATTTCTTGTAGAGTCATTTTTGATATTGGAGAACAACAAAAAGAAAGTTAAAAAATTTAGGGTAAGTTTGCCACTTTTGTTGTGTTGTATTAGTAGCTGTTGTGTACAACCCTGTTTAAATGACTTGAATTGTTTGTATTCATATTAAAAAAGTTGTTTTATTTAGTCTTACCTGCTCATTCATGCCTCTGTAGTTCTTTTCATACTATAGCTGTTGCACTTGTTGTTGTTGTTGTTGTAGCTGACATACTTGGCCAAAATCGGCCAAAATAAACATTTTAGAAAGTGCAATAGCATTAATTAAATTCATATTTTCGTAAAATGTTTCAGGCGTTGTGCTTTTCAGAAACAGAAGTGAGAGCAATGACTGAGCTTTAATAAGCTCATAGCCAAAATGCAAAAAGGAAATGAGTTACAGAAAGTAACTTATTCAAGTAAATGATCATTGTGAAAGCTCGATAGGCTGCAGTCAGAGAGGGAAAACCCTCTGTCATTCATGTTTACATTGTGGTTGTAAGGTAAGATGGTGTTTGGGAAAATCCCTCTGTGTGAAACAAAGAGAAGTCTGTCAGAGAAGTGACTAATCTTTAGCAAATACTGGGGAACTGCATTTGAAAGCCCTCTTCAAGAACTTCCTTAAATTTCTCCATCTCCAGTTGTCGCTGTGAAGGCCTCAAATGCTGCATCTGGCAGCAGACGGCATCGACCGAGCAAACACAGGAGAAGATGAAGAGAAATGATTGTCGACTGTTCTTTGCCACAACGCTGCGCTTCACCACTTGATGATAATAATTGTACATCTCATAAGCTGTCAGCGCCATGTGCTCACATATAATTTCTTTGTCTCTCTTACTCCTCCCTCCCTGCTTCTCTCTCTCTGTTCCTCTGTTTTTGTCCTCTTCATCCTCCCTTCCTCATGGTGTCAGTCCCCGCTGTGGGTAGGAGGGTGGCACGTTAGCACTGATTTGCTCTGACAATGAGCTACTTGCACTAATTTACTCATTTATTCTAATATGATTGACATTTCATTTCAGCACACTCCCCTCCCCTGCCACTGATAGGGTTGGTCGAGGCAGCAAGTAATCACTGACAGGCCCATTAAAGGGAGATTGCATGCAATTATCTCGCTAATTCACAGGGTTCTTTTAATTTGGCAGCATAAAATTGTCAATCTTGGAAGTGTAATCGGCCTCATTCCCATTTAAGGCCCAGACTAAAAATAAATAAGAGTGGGGTATGTTTCCCTTTTCTGTGGTCTAATGACAACGGAAATGCAGGGGGAGCAAACGAAAAGGATGGGGACCCTCGTCTGTTGTCCCTCCATGCTGACAGGCTTCAGGATGATACATGTAGCACAGGAAATTAGTATTGTTTTTACTGTCACATCACTTTCATTATGTGATGCCATCGGGATAAAAGGTGTCATTTATTTCAATTTGCATTGTATTATTTCTGTATGTCTATGTCACTAAACGTCTAGGCCTATACTAACCGCTCAGGTGGCATACCAAGTTTCCCCTTGGGGATAAATGAAGAAATACCATACCATTACCACACAACATCTCCATATGCAGACAATGACCCCATTAAACACATATGACAAAAGGAAACTTAAAGCGGTCGGTAACTTTTGCTAACGAGCTAACAAGCTAATTTTAGCTGTAGCATGAGACTCGTTGGGAAGCAACCCCGCCACAGCCTCCCCTCCCTGTTTTCGCTCTGGTTTGCATTTTCTTTTGTTTGTTGTCACTCTCTTTAAGTCCAGCTTGAACTGAGACTGAACGGTTGCAGGGAAAGTTGCAGCGGAGGAAACTGGTCCTCCTCAGCTCGAGCTTGAGCCGACTGATGGTGTTGTTTGCAGACACGCGCTGTGTTCAAAACTGTTCCCTATCATGGAAATAGCGCACTATACAGTATGCTGCCATTTTGTAGTGGTGTTCGAATTCTTTGTGGATGATTTCATTCACGATGTAGTGCAATATAAAATACCCACAATGCACAGCAAATTTCAGTGTACCTACAATGTACCATACAGTTTACTCCTGTATACCACAATGCAATGCCTTCTTGTATTTCTGAAGGGAGAATAAGAACTGGTTAGAAAGCCATTAGGATATGCTAACGTTAGCTAGAATGTTGGCTAATTTAAAGGCCCAGTAGGTAACTTTGCGAAAGTTCAAGTAAACTCGCGACTTGATCCAAAATTTCAACACAATACACCACCAAATCCCTTTATGAACGTCTACCAAGCACCCCACACACACACACAGACACATACACACAAACACGCAGACCAACACACACACAAAGCAGCCACAACGCACCCACAGAAGACTATCGTGTCGTAGCAACCGGAGACTCCAAAACAATATTGCGTCTCTCTCGCCACACTCTTCTTGTGTGTGTCTG
>JAQLOL010000008.1:22156519-22191403 GCA_029783665.1 Naso thynnoides
GGGATAAAAATAATTCAGCAGAGGGTAGGACATGTAAACCAGAGGGGGGGGGGGAAATACCCACCTTCCCCACCAGGCAATTCGCACCCTGTATATATATATATATATATATATATATATATATATATATATATATAAAATGTCAGTATAAATATGGTAAGCTACTTCTCTGTGCTGTGCTCTAATCAGCCACCAACCACTAGAAAACTGAGACTTTAGAAAAATAAAATGTAAAAGTCACAAGCCTATGTCTTATTTAATTACATTTAAATTACATTTTTAGAAATCTTCCTCAAATTTGTTGTTGTTTACATTCTGAGCAACATATCAAAGATAGATCAATCATATAACATGAGGCTGCTACACTGGACCAAGTGAGTGTTTATGATGTTTACTGATTGATGCATTTCCTCTTATTAAAATGTAGGAAATCACAAAAGGAAAACTTCACTGTTTCATATATCTATGATTTCAAGTTTGATAGTATGCAAATGTGCAATGTTAAACTTCCCTATAAGTTGCCTACATCCAGAGCTCCCAGCTCATTTGCTGGCAATAAGCTTTGGCTGGGCCTTGGGATGTATTTCAGATTGGATTTTATTCTACAGATCCGAGACAGATCGAGAGAGAGAGGCAGCTCACAAAAGTCTGATTAAACTTTAAAACTAGCCAGGGCACATCAAATATGAACAAGGGTTGTGTTAATTCATAGCATAAAATGTTTTCAGAAATGTGTTTTAAGGTAGCACAATTTACACTATCAAGTAATTCCTACTGGGTTGGACTGGCTGCCCCACAAAGCACTTTTCCATCCAGTTGAGGTTAGACAGAAGCAATGTTTAACAGTATTTTTCACTTCACTTTAACGCAGACTATCTGTATCTGCAGACCATCAACCGAATGTCTCTGCTTTCACCCTTTGTGAAAATGTGTTGAGTTAAATTCTGCCACTGCAGCAATGGCAGCTGGACTTAGAGCACAATACAAATCAGCTACCAGGTTTGTCCATGGAGAATCTCAGACAATACAAATATGTGGGTTTTCAAAGCAATATGAGATATTAAAGTATTCAGCCTTACTGATCCTAATTTGGTGAAGGTATCTCAGTCATAAAGCAAAAGGGATATGATGGATAAATACAGTTTGTAGGGATACAGTGCTGTTTCAAAAGCATTTCTTTGTCATTATACATCATACATGCTCCTCTCTCTCATGACTACTGATATCAATAAGACGAGCAATTCATCATTTGCTGTTCAGTACTAAACTGACACATATTTTGAAGTTGCCATTGTTACTTACTGTACATAAGTGTGTGACTGCAGCTTTCTTGAAAGGTTTGATTGTCAGTTTTTACTGACACAATACAGACATAAAAATACTGTAACACTTCACATGAGTACCAAGAGAAGCACAATTAGTAATTGTTGACATTTCTATACAGTAGTTTTCTGTAAGGAAGTAGATGGAAATACAATTTTGTTGTCCTCTTACAAATAAAAACTTTTTAACGTAATAAAAAAACATGTAAATGCATAATATGAGAATGCATAATACGTACACAGTAAATACCATTAACAATAGATCACTTGGTCATCTATTAAAAGTAGTGCCCTTATAGAGCAACTATTCACCCTCTCTTTTTCACTATTTAATACATTATCACAATGTCCCTTTTTTAAATTTATGCTGTTCTGTAAAAGATAATTAACTGCGACCATGTCAGTCAAGATTTCAGTTCTTTTTATCATTCTTTCTTTTCATCGCCTCTTTCTTCTTTCATTAATTCTCTTTTCTCCTAAGGGTACCCACTGTTGGGTTTTTCTCTTTTTTTGTCCCTTTCTCCTTCCACCTTGTTTTTCACAGGGCTAAAATAAAACTGTTATGCAGCTCTTATTGAAAAACATTTGAGAGAAAAACAGAAATGATACCAGCCGTGTAGGTGAGGTACAAGAATACAAATATAAGACGGCAAGAAAACTGCAAGCTGTGTTATAGCATCTGGTTCAGCAATACCCAGTGTGTTCTTAAATGGTAGCTTTATTTAAATAATGGTCAACTCAAAAGGAGTTTTTAAAAACAAAGTTTTATCACATAAAATTGCTGTGGTTAAACAACACCTCCTTTGACTGCAGTTTATGGCACACTCTGCTGCTCTATTTCACACCTGCTCATCAACCTCTCCCTCCAGGACTTCCCCGCTCTCTCAATGACTTTAATGTCCTGCTGCTGACATACAAATCCCTTCATGCTGCTTCACCCAATTCATTTTCAGAGCTCCTCCTCCTCCTCCTCCTCCTCCTCCTCCTCCTCTCAGTTTGGCTTCCTCTCTGTCCCTAAAACACCCTGCCTCTGGAATGCACAAGCTCTATCCTTCTGCGCTTCCAACACTATTGATTCTATTGAAGTTATGCCATAAAATGGCAAATTAACCAAGGCCAAAATTTATACAGTTGACAAAAATAGTCCAAATGACACAGATGTATACATTATTGGAAAAGTACAATATTTTATTTAAAGGCAAGCTGTGATAGTGTGCGTAGAGCAATAAAAGGTACCTTTAGCAGATTGCAGTGAAGCTCTGTGTATTGTGCACAAGTTAGACTGTCAAAAGCATTAGGAAGGAGAAGAGTTCTTCATTGTCACAGACAATTATACTTTCTACAATATAGTATAATTAGTTCTGTGCAATTAACTAATCCTTGAAGAGCAGCTAGCTTGAAGCTCATAATTTTAAAAATTGCACTGTGAAGGCTGTATTCAATATTTTTGCTGCACTGTTAGACTGTCCTTGTCTGGACTGCCTTTTGCCCAGTGCATGCTGTGATAGACTCCAATTTCTAATCCTAGAAAGGTCATTGATGGATGGATGGACAGTCAAACAAACATATCTCAAAGCTGTTTTGAAATCAAACAAAGTGAATAGACAGAGTTGAGCTGAAACAATTATAAAACATCAATTGATCAGCAGAATATTAATTCAGAATGACTGGGATTCCATTTGACCCATCCATGACGAGCCAACCCAGTCTCACAGCAAAATGTACTATAACTACACTGATCCAAGGCCTAAAACGTATTTGTCTTACATAATGGGCTTTTATATTGTTCTCTGGTTACTTTTTTCTGCCCATTCTTTTCTGTTGGTTTTTTGTCTTAGTCATGTGACTCTCAAGTTTCCGTCAATAAGAACAAAAAAACATAGTGGACATTTCTCTCGTTCTTACTGGAAAATCAAAAGTTTAAAGAGAGTTTCTGCATTCAGATGTGTTTTGCTAACATTCTTGTTATTGTGAGAAATATATGTTTTATTTTCTGAATATTTGCACACTGAATGTATATAGTCTTTATTTTACAAGTTATTGCAAAGATTTTTCAAGTCTCGCTAGAATATTGTTACAGTACTACATTTTCCATTGTCGCAGCAGTCTTATTGGATAATAGACTGACGGTTTTCAAGTAATGGCTAATTCACAATGATATCTGCACCATTACTCAGTATAAAACACCAATGTGTCCTTGTTAATTCCACAGTATGATGGGTTAATGTTTGGCCATCAGTGTCTGTTATTTTTTCCTTTGATTCTGAGAAACAAAGAATCTTTTGTCCGTTTCGTTTAGCTGAAGACACTACACTACTCATAATACTCAGTAATCATTGCTTGAGACAATGCTGTAGCTGATTTTAATTATTTTTACACATTTCAGACTAGTTTCAATAACACTTTCAGAGAGAAATGTGCATTTTGTTTTCATAATATTTGTTCAGCAATTCTATATGGATCTTTGTTTAGTTGGTTATTACAAAATTTCTTTCAAGTTTCTGCCATTGATATGGATGCTATTATCGTTGTCACTGACGTAACTTCCGTTAGGGACTGTTAGTTTTAACATATGCTATGTGTAACATCTAATAATATTAATGTTAATATTGTTTAAAAATAAATTATTATTATTATTATTAATAATAATAATAATAATAATAATAATAATAATAATAATAATAATAATAATAATAATAATAGAATTGTTAGGTGGGATGCTTTAAGTGTGCTGTAATACACAGAGAATTATAACTGTAACTTGTGAAATTAATGGTCATAATATTTTAAGAAGATTTTCAACTCTCATATCAAACATCAATTCATTTTCTATCAAGAGAGGTACAAAAAAGTTGGAGTACAATGTTTAAAAGCCTCAGCAAATACTATAGATTTAATTAAACTTTATTTAAAAAGGTTTTTTTGTTGATCTATGATGATCTGAGTACTGAAAAACAGTTTCTAAAGCAGCTCTGTTGGCTCATGCAGCATATCCGAAGCTAAAATTCCCTGTTATCTTTGGTTATATTTTATTTGAATAAAGGTTTTGCAAAAAACCTGAAGATTTTAAGGTATCAATAATAAGATTTTAAAAAATAACAACACACAAAAATTAGGGCGCAGATTTCCTCTTCTTCCCTCTTTTGTTAATATCCATTGAGGCGAGGACGGGCGTAGATGGAAACTTTGTGAATTGTAGCTGCAAAAACAACACAGTGAATTTTCTGACATCCAACACTTACACCTGTCGTAAACAGTAAGTATGTCTTTATTAAAAACCTGATAGTACCAGATAAATCCTTTCCTACTGGCATTTCCAGGTTGCTCACATACACTGTATGATGGTGATTTTATTATTAGTCATCCTTATTACTATGTTATTATTGCTTTATTATCTGACGAGCAAGTGGTGCTGACAGCTCATTGGCCATGCATCAGAAGGTGACGGCGATCTGTGTGAACATCTCATTTTAATTGTGCATTTACAGAGAGAGGAAGTGCCGCCAGAGGAAGAGGGTGATGAGCTCTGAAGTCACACGTCCTCTCACTCTGGGTAAATAATGTTCCTGGCTGCACCTATCATTAATCCTCTGTCTTTAACACTTACTGTTTGTCAGTGGAAACTGGCCTTGCTCCTTTTGATCTCCCCACTGCCCATTCAACTCTCCCACTAAAAAACTCACCCACCCAGCTCAGAGCACAAGCAGAGGCAAGGCAGAGACTGAGGCGGTCGGAATAAGTCTTCCCGAGCAGACAGCGGGGCTCGATTGTGATGAAAGTCATGATTAATATCTGCTAATATTTGCCAATGTCCTCCACAGCTTCCCAGCACAACCCGAGCTGATTCCACTTCACGTCAGGAGAAAATAGGCTGAAGTGTGAGCTCTCTCCACAGGGTCTGCTCCTGATGTGTGTGTGTGTGTGTGTGTGTGTGTGTGTGTGTGTGTGTGTGCGTGTACACACAGCTAGGGGCTGCTGCAGGGAGATTTAACTGTGTTTTCTCACACACTGGTGTCTGCTGGCCTCAGCTGCTCATATTTACATCAGGCAACACCGGTGGCAGTGGAACGAAAAGAGGAAACAGGCAAAAACAAACCTGTGAGGAAGAAAACAAAACTTCTCTGTCTACTGCAGGAGAAAACCATGAATTACTGAGAATGTTTTTCTGTGTTTATGTCTGTATAAGATGCAGTATTGATGATAACCTATATGAATCAAAATCTATAAGCAAAGCTTAGCTGTCCAGAAAACCTCTAAGGGAGAAATAACACCAACATGCAATAGAAGATAATTAATGAAAAGATTTATCTGTACATTTCTTACATAATATATAGATTAATCAAGATCTCCTGCATATATCCATTAGAACTGAATGATAGATTACTGTGTGGACTATAAAGGAGACTTAACAGTTGTGTCTTTCTATGGCGGAATATGGTTTTATTCTTGGCTTTTTAATTGCCATTATTCATTAAATACAGACAGCATACAAAGCTGAAAGCATGTAAAAGTAACGTAACAATCAGAGATTTATTACAGCATAAAGCAATAACAAGTGCACCGTCTATAGATTCATGCTGACCTGCCTCTGTAAATACCGTGAATTATTATCCATGTTGTATTTATTTAAGCTTTCTGGCACTCTGATGACCATGAGTCTGTATAGCACAGTCAATGTAAAGACATGATAGTTTGTTGTTCAGCTCTTGCTCCGTGTGAAGCTCTGTGTTGACGTTTACTTTTTGAGTTGAATTTTTTAGCTGCATCTCTGCTTTTGGCCTCTTCAGTGAACTCAGTCTGGCTTTTCAGGCGGGGGAACAAGCACACAAGCCCAATTTCATCTTTACTTGATAATTTTAATTTAATTATGCTTTATATTTTTGCTCCACCACATGTCAGATATATAAATAAAATGCATACGGTATAAATTATGGGCTCACCTTTTAAATGACGTTTCTTCAAAATGTCCCTCATATTGCAACATTGGAGTCTAGAATTACATTTAACCCCCTCACTTTCTCAAAAAGCAAAAAAATCTTTCAGTCGTTTTTCCAAGATTCATTTTTAGAGTTCGATAGCAGCAACCTGCCTTGTGTCTTTTTTTCATACAAGCTGAAGTCACGATGAAAAAAAAACAAACAAAAAAACTGGAGCTTGAACTCTCACTAAATTATTTCTTCAGTGTGTCTTGCAGCACAAAATCAGGATAACACAAATACCAGTGTAAACACTGAATTATTAAACACAGTGACTCATCTCTGTTCCCTCTCTTCTGCTTTTACGAAAGCGATTTTCTTCCACAGGAAACTTTCAGTGAATCTGCTCTGAGCTGATTAAAAGTATATTCATCCAAGATAAATCAGGTCAGTGTCTTCTTTTCTTTGAAGAAGAAATTTAAAGGCTTTAGACATCTATGAAGTGTCAGACTTGGGGACAGCAGTTTAGAGTTGCAGGTTCGAATGTTTTTACACTTTAAATGGCCAATTAAAAAAAGTTTTAATGGGGATATTTTCAAAGTATTTTCATGTATCAAAAATTTCCTTAATGTTTTACAATCCTGACACGATCTTTAAATGTTTATTCATTCATTTCAGCAAGACCTTGCCTCAGATTTACACATGGAAGCTGTGCCTTTATTGCAAAATCCATTTCAATAAAATGACACATCTTATGTAATGCCGACTCAGCAGACTGTCCTCCTGCGGTCTCCTTCTCGGCTCTCCTTCTCCACAAGCAGCTCGGTCGCTCCCCGTATAGTGTCAAAGCTGAGGCTCCATTAGCATGCCAAAGGTCTCAAGGTCTACTGTAGGGCACCCAGATGAGGGCCGGTGGGGGTCGAGGGGGGGCAATTACTGTCCTCACTAATTCTTTTTATCCCTTTCAAAGGGACGGGTGATTAGAAGAGGAAAGTTTAGATTTCCTGAACTTGAAGTGGAAACGCAAAAGTGTCAGACGAAGCTCAGGGCTCAATCCACATCTGAGAAGGTTGGGGTTGTGTGTGTGTGTGTGTTTGTGTGAGTGTGTGTGTGTGTGTGTGTGTGTGTATGTTGGGGACTCTTTGGCTTATCTGAAGCTTGTGGTTGTTTTGCTTGCAGTGCCACAGTTTAAATAACCGAGCTGCACTGAAATAAATACAGTAATGTTGTGTACACGTATTCATCCTAATGCTTGTAAATATTCAGATTAAAATTACTGCACCATATTTATCTGACTATTGTTGATTAAGAAATATAATAATTAATCTTACTATGAAATAAAACTACATGAGTATTTACTCCAATAACAGCAACATTAAAATGCATGAAACACCTCTGAGCATCACTAGCCATAATTCAGATGTATCTATATATTTTAAACCATTACATCCACAGGCTTTATTTGGCATAATTAGTTTGTAATCTTTTATTTAGATACTTATGTACCTAAATATCATTTAAAATGAGGACTTTTACTTTTAGTGTGCTGCTTTCACACTGTGGAATTACAACTTTTACTGAAAGCAGCACTTTGAAACCTTTGACAAACACTACACAATTTTCTTCTTTCAAATTAAAAGCTTTGTTCTTTCGCAATAAAACTCAGCCTCACTCTATTCAGCGTGCTGAGGAACTTTGCTGCGACAGCCTCGTTTGGCTGGTAGCTTATGGCGGCTAACGCACGCAGTCTTCAGCAACTGCAAACAAAACTGGGTGACTGTTTCTGGATCAGTTTGCTCTTCTCTGTTACGCAGCACTTTAGTTCAGTCTAATTGCCAATGATGGCATCTTTAAAGCAACTGAATGTGTAATGTGGTGAAATGAGGGATACAGACTGCGCTTCTTCTGTCACTGCTTCTACTGGTCACACCAGCACTGAAAGTAAATAAACTGAGGACGTCTTCCATCGCAGTCTATAAGTCCAATAATATGACTCAAAACTAAACAAATACCAGGAGAGGAGTATGAGAAGCATTTAGTTACACAAAAGAAGAATTTGGTTTGGGAGATTTTTTTTTTAAGTTTTTGATTATTCCATCACTCTAATCTGTTTTTTTCTTTTTCTCTTTCTTTTTTCTTTTTTAACAAGAAAAGCAGGAAAACATCATTAAAATTAAAAATTTCTTGACCAAGTCCAGAGTGTAAGAAATTTTGTGTTATGACATTACAAAATTTTAAACTTATTTGGCTATGTTTTTAAAAAAAAAAAATTTAAAACTGGAAATATAATTAAATAGTATTAATAACACATGTACTTGTCACAAGATCAGGTGTAAACACTCTTTAAGAACCATATCGGAACCATCTGAGCTGTACTTTCATGTCAGACTTATTAAAATTTGTATCACTTCAGGCTCATTTTTGGTTCTTATCAGCAAAGTAGGAGCTTCACTCATTGTGTTGTTTGGTACTTTAACTAACTTATGTCATAATTAATGACAAAAAAAATTGTAAGTGTGTTTGAACAAGTGTGTGTGTGTGTGTGTATTTGAGTGTTTTTTGTTCCCAGGACTGACTCATCTGCCTCCCTTGTGTTTACCTATTTAGGCCAGCAAAGTCCTCTGGAAAATATGCATCGTTATAACTGTCCCTTTGTGAAGCACCAGACCTCTGCAATATTTCTCACCTAGGTGAGTGTGTGCCGATGCCAGAGCAGGGCCTGCGTCGGTTAACCCTGAGCTCGCCGGGCAGCAGCACTGTGTGTATTAGGGGGAAAAAAAGCAGTGGGAAACCTCCAGTTTCTTTTCGAGTAAACTTCATTTTTCAGAGCAGACATTCGCTCACCGTGTGGGATGGAGATGCTCCTCCTGTACCTTAGTTTGGACTCCACCTGTCACTCAAACTGTGGGGATATTTTGTGCTTTGACAGTTCTCTCTGGGCAACACCTGACAACCACAGCACACAGCTGATTTTGTTGTTGCAGCCACAGACGACTGATCCCTGACTTAACTGTTGAATTAAATCTTAATTTGGAGTCATGAGACAGCTTCCTGTGAGTGTGTCTATCAGGGGTAAGCAGAGCCTCCAGGCCTGGTCTGTGGGGGTTAGGTCCTGTATGCAGCCGCTTTTTAACACTCTCTGTCTCTTTCTTTCAGCCGCCAAAATTTAAAAACACACACAGACAAACTCACACACACAGAGGGGGAAAAGGAAGAGGCTGCTGAATGATACGGGATGGAAAGGTGTGAGAGAACCCCTTTACATTTATGGCCTCTGTAGAACTGGAGGAAGTGGTGTAGTAAAGAGGAGTCGCGCTCCAAAGCCCTCACTCAATTCCAAGTACATCACAGACAGGAGAACCAGAGGCGACGGGAAAAAAAACAAGAAGACTCAGATCAGAAGACACTTTGGTGGGGACAATGTAAGCATTGTGATGAATACTGTAGGTCAGGCGACAGCTCGACAGCTGAGAGCTTAGAATTAAAACACAGTGGAGGAAATACATTCACATGTTGTCCTTAAACAAAAGCAACACAACAAAAAGAGTTCAGTAAAACATTAAACATATCTTACCTGCACTCAGAGAACCATGCAAGTTTAAACATTATCAGAATTCCAGATAAAGTGAACGTTCAAGCATTAAGAAGACACTGAATCATCTGAAAGATGTACAACTACTGAAAAGAGCTGTTTTTAAAAATCTCATAAAAAAAACTGAGATTTTGGAGATTCATGTCTTTTTTTAATTTTACAGGAGAAAACAAAGATATGGCTATTGTAGTTCATGTATTTTGCATTATATGAAAAGGGACATAGTTATGAATACAGAGATATAGAACTTTCTTTAGAAGTATAAAAACTACAGGGAGTATATATAGATTTATTTATATATTTAGTTATGTTAAAGATACTATTCATATAACTATATTTAATTAACTCACTTGTGTCAAATCTGGATGATTTTAGGTTATTCTTAAATTGTTTAAAATTATTTATTATAATTAAATTATTAATATTATAAATATCAAAATTTTAATGTCAATGTAGGTCAAGGTGGAGCTATTTTTACTCTTTTTTTCTGTCGGATAGTTTAATCTGTAATATTGCATCATCATTTTTAGAATTAACACTGCGTGTTGATCAAATGTCTTTTTTAAAATGTTCCTTCATTCCTGTTGTGAAGCACACTGTATTTCATCCATGTATTCATGCATTAAAGGTAAAATAGATAAAAATGAATAAAAAGTTGTTATTATTTGCTAAGACTGTCAAATCAATGCACATTTCTCTCATTTAAATTTTGTAGTCATTATTTAACTCTGTGTCATGGTTTTCACTTCAAAAAAAAAAAAAGAGACTGAATGGCCGATATAAGAGCAGGATGTTACACTCTCAAACTTTGCTCCGGCCTCTTAATAACAACTTAATGTTTAAAAGAACAATGCTTTTCTTCTGCATGTGGTGTAATAGAAGTACAAAGTAGTATAACATGTAAAGAAAAATGGTATTTAAGAACAGCAATTGAAACACGTACTTACTTTCTTCAATAGTAAGCAAAGAAGAAAAAAGAAAAAAGGAATCTATTTTAAAATGATACACATTCAGCAGCAGCGTTCAGTGCAAATGTTCCAGCCACACTGATTAATCTCGGGGACTTCTGTCTTTCACTGCATCTCACACTGATTCTATCTCTACAGCCACAAGTTCCACCTTCTGACATGTAGTCAGTAAATATAACTAAACAGCTTTTGCTGAATTAAAGCGGCTAAATAAACTTTGGAGAGATTTTTCCTCAACAACCGTAAATTAATGCTTCTTTTTAAATATAAGAAATCGCCTCTAGTGAGTATTCAGCCTCCAACCAGCTGAAATGTTTAATATTTCAGAGGGAGACAGGCAGGCCCATTATGCAAATCCAGGCATCACTTGTGGGCCGTCCACACTTTGGCACAACAGGAACACAGAGTCTGCCTTAATGGCCCAAACTCAGTAAACACAAGTCTTCTCCCATGTGGATTTGAGACAACAAAAGATTAGCACTATTTGCAAATATACAACAGAGTTCAAAGACACGGCTCGTCCCTCGCTTCCCTTCTTTTGTTTGAACTCACAGCTTTGAATATGTAGGGCATCAATTGTAATAGATTAAAAGGATTTCTAGGTATAAAACTATAAATCTCAAACTTCATTTCAACAGCAATCGTAAAATCAAAATCATTCTTTGATTATCTATGAAGGCTATAAATGTATATTTTTGGAGTAGAGCTTGGTGGAGGAGAATTAATTTCACCCTCAAATGTAAAAGTTAATTTTTTTTAGAAATTCTAAAAATCTGTTACAGGCCCACTGTATAAGAAGTTGAGCGTGTTGAGGGGGCGGCGTTTGGAGACGTTGAACCCCGTCAGAGAGGAGAGATCTATGCGCGCAAACCACGCCCCTCAACCCCATGAGGTCCCTGAGGGCCCTTAAATGATGAGGCCTCGGGGTTCAGGAATTAGTATCACTCGGGCCTTCTCTCCCTGTCAGCGGCCGACTTAGAGTCAGTGACACTCTGCTGAAAAAGCGCCTTGGATTTAGGTCTGCCTACATTGCTTGGAAATATGACTTCTTCCAACCCTGACCAGCGCCTGGAGCATCTCCTCAGCGCCGTGGAGAGCGAGTTCCAGAAGGGCAGCGAGAAGGGAGACGTGTCCGAGAGGGATATTAAACTGACTCTGGATGATGCTGATTTATGGATCAAGTTCAAAGAATTAACTAACGAGATGATTGTCACTAAAACTGGAAGGTAGGTCCACGGCCGTGACTTTTACGCACAGGCCGGGCGCATCTACGCATTTTTAGGAGTGTGTTAGACTGTAGCATAAAAAGCTGTTAATCACGGTCTTACTGATATCCAAAGGATCAGTATAAACTGAAGTTGTCCGTCATGTTGCTCCTCAGCCCTTTGGGCCAGCGGTTAAAAAAGATGGCAACGAAACTTGGTTCTGCCACTGAGCGCAAATTAAAAAAACATGTTTCCAAACTTTAAACTAAATGAACTCACAGACAACTTAAATTCTTAGAAATGCCTTCCTGTTTTTCTTCTCAGGAGAATGTTTCCGGTGCTGAGAGCCAGCATCAGCGGCCTGGATCCCAACGCCATGTACTCGGTGCTTCTGGACTTCGTGGCCGCAGACAACAACCGGTGGAAATACGTGAACGGGGAGTGGGTGCCCGGTGGCAAACCGGAGCCCCAAAGCCCCAGCTGCGTCTACATCCACCCAGACTCCCCGAACTTCGGCGCGCACTGGATGAAAGCGCCCGTGTCCTTCAGCAAAGTGAAACTCTCCAATAAACTCAACGGGGGCGGACAGGTGAGGAGGCGATTCAGTACGCAGAATTCATGAAAAAACAAACAAAACAAAACAAAAAGAAAAGAAGAAAAAAAAAACAGCTCATCTAACACATCTATCTCAGTGTTAAGCATAAAGCCTCCAGGATTAAAAAGACAATCTAAAAGATGTATCCATTATAGAAGTTATTTAATTTTAAAATAATAAACATTAGTGAGTAAATATTCTGGAATCCTGCGTTTTCCCCCCCAGATTTTGGGGGTTTTAGGCTACAGTGTGACAAAATGTTTCTGGTCATAAGTACCAAGAGACAGACTGATCAATGAAAAACTGTGATTCTCACAGGGTCCTACTGATTTGATGTCACTGTTCACTCCTCATTTAATCTGTGAATAAACTAAGATGACTTGGTGAAATTAATCCTGCTGTTTCTCAAAATGATAAATACTAACATGGTTTGGCTTTTCCCCACAGATCATGCTGAATTCGCTGCACAAATATGAGCCGAGGATTCACATCGTGAAGGTTGGAGGCATCCAGAAGATGATCAGCAGCCAGTCCTTCCCTGAAACACAGTTCATCGCTGTCACTGCTTACCAGAATGAAGAGGTCAGTTATGCTCGGAGTAAACGCCCTACATGAAACCCTGTTGCCAGTGACTTTTCTTGAATATTAACTGAAATGCTAACAGCTGTCATGGTCCCTTCACAGATTACTGCTCTGAAGATAAAGCACAATCCCTTTGCTAAAGCCTTCTTGGATGCTAAAGAAAGGTAAAGGCTCAAACCTGCAATATGTCCTTAATTCATCAAGTTTATCTAATGACTGTACAGCATCTAATAATGTTTTTGTCTGCAGGAGTGATCATAAAGAAGTCCCCGATCACAGCGCAGACAGCCAGTCTGGCTACTCTCAGCGTGAGTTTCATATATTTCTGAACAATCACAGTAATGGTCATAACGAAATGGCAAAGTTCCTCTACTGGAGGTCTGTGTATCAAAGCGTTTGAAGAGAGAGTTCTCTGTTGCTTTATAAGAAGGACCTTGTTCAAGTAAAATTATTAAAGATACTACAGAAGAAAATCAGACACTGCTTTTTGCATCCTGTAAAATGTTATTTAACTGAATTTTGTTTGTTTATTTCAACAGTTGGAGGTTGGTTCCTCCCCGGCCAGAGTCCTATCTACCCCAGCAGCAGCCCTCCTCAGTTCAGCAGCTCAACGGGCCACTCCTCGGGCTCCTACTGCGAGCGCTACTCCAGTCTGAGGAGCCACAGAGCAGCCCCGTACCCCAGCCACTACCCCCACCGCAGCTCCAGCACAAGTAAGAGCCCTGCACACGTTTTAAATGCTGCATTTTGAAATGATCTTATCAGGAATGAAAGGAACTGGACAGAAGAAAATCAGCATAACTGAGCCCTGAACCTCATTTTCAGACAACTACATGGACAACACTTCAGGGGCCTTGCCCACTCACGACAGCTGGTCTCTTCAGATCCCCAACTCCACAGGCATGGGCACTCTTACCCACACCACCAACTCTACATCCAACTCCAGGTAAAGCTTCTGTACCTTTCACTTCTGTAGTTTTATTAGAAAGGAAAAGGCACTTATAGTAACAACCTTTTGTTCCCCTCGTCCACAGTCAGTACCCCAGCCTGTGGTCAGTAACTGGCAACACCATCACCCCTGCAGGCTCAGCCTCAGGCTCCATACCTGGAGGTTTGACCTCCCAGTTCCTGAGGGGCTCCTCCTACACAGGCCTGACCTCCTCGCTGCCCGTCTCCTCGTCCTCCTCCATGTACGATCCCAGCCTGAGCGAGGTTGGAGTTGGGGAGGCCCAGTTCGAGAGCTCCATCGCAAGGCTTGCGGCCTCCTGGGCGCCTGTGGCTCAGAGCTACTGAGCAGTAGCTGAAACTTCAACGAGTCTGAAAGCTGGAGGCTTCAGGTGCAGGACCAAAGACATGTTAGAGATCCTGGAGTTGATGTGGGAATGTCACAGAACCTGCAAGGATCCTGTTTGGTTCCTGTTTTGGAAAAAAAAAAGCTTTACATTATTCATTCCAAAGCATGTATTTTTTTTAAAAAAGGTGTAACGTTAAGGTGGAGTAGTGCTGAAGGTTGACATGCACAAACAGAACTTGAAAGACAATCATCGTCCGTTTTGGACAATATCTTACCGGAGTATTGAGCCTTAGAATAGCTGCATGGTCAGAACTCCTTCTTTTGCTCTTAGTAAATCCCACTGTTCTTATTACACATTATAACATGTTTATTACACCTTTTTAAAATTCCTTTAGCTCCATACAACCAGGCTGAACTGAACAATCCTTGATATTTTTGTTTATAATTGCCAAATATGTTAACTGAAAAATGAGAAAATGGTTCTGCTAACATAAACGTGTATATGTGTGTAAATAGATTAAATTAATGTCCAGTGTTTTCCATATAAATGTGCCTTATCTGATTGCAGTTCATGTTGTAAGTTCGGACTGAGAGACACAAGTGCCTTCTGCATCCTGGCAGGGTTTTGTCGGGCGAAAAGAGCCTCCCTGCACAAACACATGTACATAACTATCTATTTGTATTTGAACTCACTGTGAGATTTATTTATGTCAGTTAATAATAAATTAAAAATTTTGTTTTCTCAGTAATGGGTTTCATTTTGTCTGTTCAGTGCACCCCTAATAAAATGCCTTTAACTACAGGAATGTTTTGTTGCTCAGCTTTAAAAGGGAATACAGGAAACATTTGAGCACCTATTGCACCAAAACTCAAAACATTTATGAGTTTGTTTGAGTCTGGCAGAAAAATGTGTTCTATAATGTACTTCAGAACTTTTGACCTCATTATTACTAATGTATTACAATACAAAATATAGTTTTTTTTATGATGCTCCCAAATTTTCTAGCAGTTAGGATCCCTTTCACACAGTTATCCCAGGATCAACTCAGTATGGGAATAATGGTGCACTCACTCACATGCTTGACCCCCAAAGTCCCGTTTGTTTGACTATCGTGAGCGCTCCGTATCGTGCCCAAGCACAGCGTGCTTTGTCTGCCCTGGCACAGTTTTAGAGGTGGGCTACAGCACAGTATGGACGCCCATGCAGGAGCACAAGCATAGAGTGACGGCATCGCTGTGACTGTTTGAGGAAGATTCATCTTAAATTCAGGCAGACAAGAGCATACAATGTCTTTATGAAGAGCAGTGAAAAAATCTGTGACTGTCTTTCTGATGGCTGATACCAGAGAACAACTCAACAATCTAATGACATGATTTAAAAAAAGATAGATCAATATTTGAAAATCGGGTCACACTCCGTAGAGCAGGTAGCTTTAATGTGCTCAGGCCCGGTTAGACTGGAGCAATGTGAGTGCAGACCAGCATGGGAGAAGGACGAGGGGGGACAATCGTGCTTCAGCACAGCACGGAACATTCAGGCCCGGTGTGAGTTATACTCTCATAACACAGCTAAATTTGATACAACCTGTACATGCAGTCAACAGTACACATTTGATCTCTGAATAGGGACTGTAGTGGAATTCATGATAAAATGTTAGAATGACACCTTGAAGCACTGCAGCATAAGTGTGGGTTTTGTAAAACATGGCACAATACAGAAAAAAAGTAAAAAACATTCTACGGTAATTGCTAAATAACTAACTTTCTATTCTCCGTGAGGTCAAAGGGCAAATTACGGTCACTGTGGTGTAACATTGAAAATACTAAAGGTCATGCTACAGACAGCTTTAAATAACATTTCTCATTTTAAACCCACAGGTTTGGTCTCGAGGTGAAACTCATGTTGCCCTTGTGCATCAAACCTCAGTCACCAAACTTTTGGCCCGGTGATATGAGCTTTCTTTAAATAACAGCGTCTGCACAGCTACGCTAAGTGAACGTGGCTTCTCTGACATGTAATTGAAACGAGGGGGTGATGGAGAAGTGTCCAGTTTAAGAAATCTATCAAGGTGCTTTTCCATCACTGGCACCCTTTTGTTACAATCTGCGTTATGGTGCGACATACGGCTAACACATTCAGATCCGTATGTGAGGAAAGTCAAAGGTACTGAATATGGACCCAAAACGCTAACACCTGGGGATGAAGATACTAAACAATCATACGCACATTAACACAACCCTGCATTATTAGCTGGAGCAGAGTGGACACAAACTAAACTCAGTGCAGTTAGGCAACATTTTATTCATACAACATGACTTTAAACACCTTGTTGTAAAGAAAACAATGTTTATGGCAAAAAATTCATTTTATGTAATATTATGACTAAGGCAAAACTGTGTATAAGTAAGATGAAGACTGAATATTTCAAGGTAAACCTGATATATATAAGGGTTTAAAATTCTTCATGGGAAGTAAATGATTACTGTATATAATGACAAGTAGTTATATATATTTTGATCAGTACTGTGTTGAGGTCATGGTCTGTACAGCTTTGTATGTAAAACTATTTAATTCATTTAGATGTGTACACACAAACACTACACTCTGAAATACACAAAATTTTACACAGTACAATAAAACAGCAACATGTCAGCGTAAAAGTTAATGTACACGTATAAAAGAAAATCTATTTTGGGGCAAATTTTAAAACAATGTTATAGGTAAGTTTACCTGATATTACGAAGGACGAAAAAACACAATAACAACAAAGAAAACAACTAAAACTACATGAAATAAAATTAAAAATACATTTGCAGTACCAAGCTCAAAAAAGAAAAAAAAAGTTTAAAGTACTTCATGGTTGATTCAGCTCCAGCTCATACCTGGGAGCAGTGGCTTGGCTGTGTACTCATGATGTCAGTGGTGTGATGTGTGTGTCAGGCCCACTGAGGCTCGGCCCCTGAGCAGTGATGGAGTGGTCCTCACCGAGGTGCAAATGAAGGCTGGAGGGTCACAGGGCCACAAGCAAACAGTAATGAAGCAGCAATGTGACCTGCAGCTGGCGGGGCCGATCACAGCGGAGCAAAGGTCCCCCTCATGAAACGCTGACATCTCTGAGAAGCTTCACTTTACTGCTTTCCAACTGTAGCAGCTCACCTCCATCAGCCTGAGCTTCATACACGAGCTGTCTCTGTTCAAACTGTCACATGATACAACGCTTTCACTTCTTTTTAAAAAATTTTGGTAACAATTTCTATGAAGCCTGTCTCTGCAATGCATTATAACACATTCTGAACATATGTAAGACATTCTGACACAATATGAAAACACACTTTATGATGCATTATGCTATGTGGTTATGGCTACGGTCTGTGTTAACCCTGACACTGCTCATTACTGTGATTACAAAACCACTATAAGTGCATTGTAACGCATTATAAGTATGTTCATAATGCATTACAGATGGATGCTTTAAGTGAAGCGTTACCAAAAATTCATTCAGAGGAGAAAATGAACATACAGTGTAAGTTTGTTTTTAGAGAAGAACACAGTAGGATTTAGTCCTTTGCAGTGTTATGCAGATCTCTTACATTTTAAACTATTTATATTCCAAATTGTACGAAAGAACAGCAGAGGTGTAGAACAAACTATACAATCATTTCAATTATACAAAAACTCATTAAGAAAAATGTTATATTATTAATATTGATTTTTGCACTGATGTTTGAGCAGCATTTGAATGTTGCATAGCATGGGTACATCATCATGCTGCATCAGGTCACTCTCTCGACTTGGCTGAGATTGTTTTTTTATACATTGATATCTTTTCCTAACAAAATTGTAAGTAACAAAGTGCTTTCCTTTTGATTTGTAATGATGTAGCAGCACAAAGAAACAAACGAAAACAAAATTCCCAAGTACAAAACAAAACTGAAACAGTATATGACATGACTAAATGTACTTTTCATTAGCTGCCTATCAGCTGTTAATAAACAATTAAAGCAGGAATTTTAAAGTTCCTGTTTTTATTTCTTTTTTTAACTGCTGGGGTAAGAGGAAAAAAAAACAGAGTAAAAGATTAGAGGTAAGTCACTTTTTCACTTTAAGGTGTGTTAAATTTGATAGCAAATTCCACATCCAGCTGACACAAAGCAACATTAGCATTATTTAAAAGGAAAATATCTCCTCAATCTGCTAAGGAGGGAAAAATGAAGAGTTAATTCCCATTATTTTTTCACAAGAAAGAAAATGTGGGATCAGGACGATTTTGGATCTTTCTCTGTTCAGCAGGCCCATTATGAAGCAGTCTGGTCAGATGTTGACAGTAAATATGCCGTAAATACGTCTGTCCGGGACTGGCTAATCACCCTCATTTTAGAAAGTTGCGGTGTTTCTCCTACCAAGGTGTGCAAAGCAAAAACAACCTTTAAGCTTTGATCTGGCTCTGCACACTTTCTCCAGGAGAAATGAAACAGCAACAGAGCCCTTAAGCAGGAAAGGGATCAAGGTTTTGTTCTGCTTAGATGATCTAATCCTTGTGGCCCCCTCCCAGGATGACGCTGCTCTCCACACGGTGGAAGTCACACACCTGCAAACACTGAGCTTCACCGTTCAGCGGCAAAGGAGCTCTGCCCGCCCAGTCGTTACGTTACCTCAGTGTGGAGATGAGATCTGCTACGACTGCATTATAGTCAAGATAACATCATATTTAGAAGAACACTGTGAGTTTTTTTTTAAACACTTTTTAAACTTAAGCACAGAACTGTGCAGTATGTACCCGACTAAAATTCAGCCCATTATTTCAACTGATTTGTATTCATCATATCTTACGTATTAATAATGTATTTCACACATTTGATATTCCCATCTTGAATATTTGAGTAAGTGGACCAATGAACAACTGACTTTATTTATTTGACAGTGTGTGTGTGTGTGTGTGTCCCATCACCACTATGTAACTATGTGTTGGTGTGTAATGTCTACCTGAGAGTGAGGTATATCTTGCCTTGTGGTACTTTTCATTATATCTATTGAGCTGGAGTTTGAAGCTGAATGATTTCATCGGGTTCAGTAAACAATAGAAGCCGACAATAAAAAGCTCATCCTCTGTGTGTGTGTTTGTGTGTGTATGAGTGCCTGTTTATGAGCATTTGTCCAGACTGGGTGGGGAGGATGTTTGCTGATGGTCTTTGCTCAGTCTGGAGCTTTAAACAGGTCCTGCTGGGCTCACAGTCATCTCTGCCCTCTGTGTGTGTGTGTGTGTGTGTGTGTGCCTGTGTGTGTTGATCTGAGGAGCCTGAGCTGACTGAAGCCTTTGTCCTCCAAGATGGCTGATCTGCTCTGTACACTCCAGCCTGCAGCCTGTGTTGGCGCTCACTAATTGACAATTGGAGTTTGACTTTGCACATTGGCCTCCTCTCCACCCCTGGAAGTGTGTGTTCCAAATACGCTTTACAGAGTGTGCTCAGCACCCAGGTGTGGAGGACGGACTCCTCTCAATAACAGATGTTGGGTTGGGTCACTGTTGTCTTATGGCGACTGGCCGAGCTGAGGTGTAGTGTATGGAAAAACACGCCAAAACTTTTTCTGACATTTCTGTTTTCGTAACAGAACTGGATTATATTACTTACAAATGATAGGATTTGTTGAAGTAAAGAACACATACAGACAGGGACTGAGGGTTTTTTTGTTTAGTGAAGCAGATTGAAAATCTAAATTTAGCAGGTGAGGAAGATGCCTCTCATCTCATCTTTGCGTTGGTGTCCTCTCACGTATCCCTCCTCCACTTCCAGTAATAAGCTAGCGAGCAGCCTTACAGAAGAAGACAGCGATGCGAAGCGGCCTCCACAAACACTAAGATTATGATGGTGAGTCACATTGTGCAAGGCCACGCGGGTGATTTACGAGGGGGCCGCTGCCAAAAAACAAGTTGTCAAGTCTGGAACAGCGAGTCAGCGCAGCGGTGGGGAGGTGTGTTTGCAGACCGCCCCCTCATCCGCCCCACAACCCCAACCCCGTCCCTCTGATGTCTGTGTGTCTTCGTTAATGAAGAAATTCTGGTACCTTGGTGAGACATTGCTGTCAGCTGAGCAGACTCTGCCTCCTTCGTGCCCTCAACCTCTGCACAGTCATCCAGCCAACCCCACCCATCTGCAATCCCATCAGGCCTCTGGCTTCACCTCCTTTCCAGTAAATGGACCTACTGAATGTTGGGCTTCTACAATTATCACAAATCTGTGGCAGAATCTTTGCATTTCATATCTTCTATTGGCAAACTTTAAGTACACTGATAAAAATTTCAGGTATACGGTACCAACTTATGGCAGACAGCTTGTTCTTATTCTTGTGCCAACGCGATGATTAGATCCAGGTTGTGGTTGTGCTGTGGAGCTTAGTGGCAACCACAGTCCGTAGTGGTCCCATATTTTTTTCTTTCAGATACAATTCTAGCAAATTCCAATGAATTCCAATCTTATTATGTATGCTAAAAGATCAAATTTGAAGATAGTTTTCCACCTAACTAATACAAAAGTTCTGAGACTGAGACCCAAATCTCACTAGATATAACTGGTACTTCCAAAATTCCAAATTTAAAAACGGACCCAAATGGAAATGTTTTCCTTTATTTTACCATTTACTGGCCATTAGCTTGCAAGGCTAACGCAACACATTGTTTCTTTTCCCCCTCCCTCTGGGCTTTGTGCATCTCCTTAAACTGATAACACACGTGGACATAAACATGACAGTCAGAAGGGGGAAGGTATTTCTCAATGAATTACATAAGAAAATAACCCCAAACTGACCAGTTATTTACAACCTGTTTTCAGAACAGGTTCAAATTATAGGAATTCTGACAGATATTACAATGTTTTAGAGTTTTACCCCCAGCCCCCCAAAAGCGAAAAACAAAGCAAAACAGAATGGAAGTGAAAAACCTTTCAAGCTTCCAGTGGTGGTCAGTTATTTTTGTACAGTCCGAAAAACAATGTGCAAATGTCGTATAAACCTGTTGTTGCATTGTAACGTCTCGCAGTAACATCTTAAGTTGTAATAAGAATGTAAGCATAAATCATTTGCCCTCTACTCAACATGCTTTTATCAACAATGGATGAAATGACTCCATGTAATGTGACAAGTGCTGCTCATGATTATGAACCAACAAGGAATAAAGAAAACACCAGTAACACTTTACATTAAGTCCACCCTTATAAAGGGTTATAAATGGTTTATTAATTAGGTTATAGATACCTTGTAAGTCATTAATAATTAATAAAACAAAACAATAAAGCTCCCTTCCGCCAGTTATAAATGTCAGTAACTCACTGGTTATAAAAATGAGATGCAAAGAAACATCAAGATTTGATGGGGAGAGAATCAAGTCAGTGAACAACAGAAACTGAGGAAGGTTCTGTCTCAGCACAGATATCTGAAAGTGGGACCACGAACAGGTGAGTCATGCAGCAAGTAAAGGCGGGCTGCCAACTGTGCCACCAGTCCTGAAGAAGATACCGCTCAACATGAAGCATCACAGTATACAACTTAATGGTAGTAGGTAATTATTGGGTTATTTCTCAATTAACCTTTCTAATAAGAAAGGGCACTTCCATCCAAGCATAATTCTATTGGTGGATAACAAATATCTCATGAAGGAGACAGACGAACATGCTAACTGATAAAATGAAATGATTAAGTAGGCTGAGGAACTAACAAGATCCAAGATTTAACAGCATAGATCCAATGCAGCAGTAATTTGAGCTCGCTAAATAGTGAGCCTACATTGATTGAGAATTGTTATAACTTTTTTTCGTAACTGTTTATTATTGATTTATTAATTATTTATAACCTAATTAATATTATTTCTAATCATTTATATAAAATTGTTATAACTTGTTTATAACTGTTTTTAATGACTTATAGTGTATTTATAACCTAATTTATGAAACATTTAAACCCTTTAAAAGGGTAGACATAATGTAAAGTGGTACCAAAATACCAACAGTACAGTTCTCTAGCTCTAGTTCTCTTGTAGCATATTTTTAAGTTGTAGTCCAAACAGTC
This sequence comes from Naso thynnoides, assembly GCA_029783665.1. Taxonomy (NCBI): domain Eukaryota; kingdom Metazoa; phylum Chordata; class Actinopteri; order Acanthuriformes; family Acanthuridae; genus Naso; species Naso thynnoides. The sequence goes on from JAQLOL010000008.1 coordinate 22,179,053, forward strand.
AAAACACTAAAAGTGAGAGTGAATTTTCGACTTGGATACTTATCATGTGTCCAGAAACACGACTGTTGAATTGCTCAGAAGTTAAGTCCACACTCTTGCCATAACACGTGATGTGGGCTTGCAAACCGCACAGGTTGGAAACTGCTGCTTTAAATCTGACATCTGTGCATTTCGGGCTCTTGAAGATATTGTAAATCAAACTAGGGTCTAACAGTTTTGCCACAATCACATCTGAACAAGTATTCAGTGTCCATGACATAGAATTCTACAACTGAATTCCTTTGATTGGCCTTTTGTGCAAATGTACCTTACAGTCTGAAAATCAAACATGGTGGCCTGCACTCTGTGATCAGCAGGCCGTTCTTTGCAAAAACACCATTGTCCCGATGAGACAGATGTCCGCGGAGTGTTTTTGAACTACATGAGCAATTTCACACATTAGGAGGACTTGCTAGCTAGCATAAGCTAATGTATGTTTCCTCCATTCACCACAGTGATGGTGACAGCCTCTCACCATCCTGACAGGCCAGTCCAGTTAGCTGTGGACAGTCACACAAGGAGAATAGACTTGTAAGCAAACTGCTCCTCACTGAAGTAACATTTAGCAGAGGTGCATGATATCCAGGGTGGTCTGAGTGAGAAAGCGCGTCTTTCCCTCATTGGTGGCCTCATGCTGATTATCCTGAGGATTTAGACGACCTGCCAAGCATCCATTCACACCAGTCAGTATCATCTGAAAAGAGTGAACTACTGTTTATTGATATGTTTGAACGATGATTCCAATGAACTTCATGCATTTCTCTCTGGGTAGCTGCCGGTTCTGATGAAAGTTGGTAACAGGTCTCCTAATATGTGAGACAAAGTAATAAAGAACCTTTTCCACAGCGCTTGAAGTGGAACAAAATTTCGAGCCATGAGTATCAGCCAGTGTCAACAAATCAATAAGTATTACATTCTGTTTTTGGCTGTTGTAGTGATGGTGCTGGTTGCAGGTGTTTTTATTAACGCTAACGTCACGTCAAATGGCTCTCTACTGTTAAGGGAGGCACAGTTTTGTTTTGAAAAAAAGCTAAAAGGGAAAAGTAAGCTCAAATTACAATATGAGAATTGTAATTTCCTTATAATGTGCTTTTAAATGACTTTCCCTTCAATTGAAAAAAAAAAAATACAGGAAAAATAACTTAAATTCAAATATTCAATTTCTTCTGAGGTTAGTTTTTCCTTTACAGTAATGAGACTACTTATGACTTATGACTACTTATCTATTTTCTATTATGAGAACAGTTATCAAAATAAAACTAACAACACAAATTTAATAGTGTTTTTACATTATGAAAAATGGCTGAGAAAGTTTTAATTTTTTTTTTTTTTTAATGTTACTCCTTGCGCTTTTAGTCCGCTCCGAGCGCTGGTTTCAAACAGCATGAACACACGTGCAGGCCTGGTCTTGCTCGATTGGGTTTTTGCAAGTGAGGGTTCACTTGACTGCAGCCCTGATATGGAGAAGGCAGACAGCTGTACTGGCGTCTCCAGATAAACAGTGAAAACTGTGATAGGTTGCCTGGTTACCTTGAATCAGGGTCGACTGAGGCTGAAGACTCTAGTTTTGAACTAAAGAAAATCTTTGGCTGCAGAGTGAGAAAGAAGTGAGCGTACTCTGCTTGAGGCTAAGCTTCAGGCTACATTAGTTGGTACAAACATAACACACTTAAATCTTGAACTGAACTATTGGCAGTTAGATCGAATCGGGTAAGTTTCTTTTTTTTCTTTCCTTTTTTTTTTTGGTCCATTAAAAATTTGACAGTGTTGTGGGAGTTCACATCAGGGAAGAAGACCTTCAAAAATAAGACAACTATTAATTAAATTTCTTACAGATATTTGTACGTCAAAAGTACAAGGTGATGTATTTGTTCTTATAAATCCTAGATTCTTCATTACATCAAACCTTGTTTAATGCCATTTATGGTTGGCATTTTTCAGCAACTGCTATTTATCATATTTACCGAATAAGTTTCTCTCCAAAAGACTTTAATGGCCCATATTTGCACAACAGAACAGGAAATGATGCACTTGCATGACACAAGTTATACCTATCTGCTTTGTTACTGCTGCTTCTTCTCATTTTTGGAGTGACTGTACAATATCTTATCAGTCATAACCTAAATCCATTTGTATAACTCAGAGTAATGCAGGTTGATCTCACAGGTTTTAGCTGCTGCCTTCCTGTAAGCTGTCAGCTCAAACAAACATTTCACAGGATGTTACAACACCTCTTATGTGCATTAACAATGCATGTGAACAAGAATAAAGCAACAGCATCACTGACACTGTTGTGATGGTATTGCTGTACATTCATTTCTATGCGTATTTGCTCGTCATTGTTTCACTATCAGCAGACTTTACTCACTGCAGTAGCTTTTCACCATCGCAGCCAAATTCAAATCGCGTCATCGGTATATTAAAACTTGCTGCCGGTGATATTTACGATGTTATACGTTAAAATGAATTTTTGAAAAACAAAAACATGTTCCTGCAGAGTAAGTCTTTATTTTTTTTTAAAAATGGACGATGGACCAGAAAAATCCTGGCATCTGATGGGCTAAACCTGTATAAGATGACTAATGTGATCCCGCTGGAGGGGCTCACAACACTCTAAATTCTACAGTGACTCTTTAGAGTGGTGGTTCTCAACCAAAGGACTGTGGTGCAATTACGAGAGGTCTGTGAAGTAATAAAATACATATTTTAAAGAGATCCTATAACCTTTATAGACATGCATTACTCCTCAAATAGTGACTGGGAACTTTATTAACCTCAGCTTAAAAGGTTAACAGGCCTTTATTTCTAGTTCTGTTTGACACGTATGATTTGTTTCATGTTTTAGTACGAAGCCTCATTTTGTTCCGCTCCCATCTTCCTTTTAAAATTATGACATTAAGCCGTTAATACAAATTCAACACTTCCAGCGTTCTCGTCTAATAAAGAGCCTTCTAGCGTTCCAGTGGACAGACATTATTTCTTGAAAAGGCTTATATGGTTAATAATTTGCAGGATTGTGATGTTGAAAACTCATCGACATGCGAAATTCAGCATACAACATGAAATTAAATTACATACAAACCCACAAACACTACGAGGAAGATGACAAAGGTGAACTAATCTGCAATTGGCAACATAGAGAAATGGCTGCAATTACCATGTTTTGGACGCCATCAAACAGACTCTGGCCAAAGGGAGGAGAAAAACAGGTCAGGGGTCCTCAGGATTTCAAAAAATATGCAGGGGGTCCAATACTATAAAAAGGTTGGGAACCACTGCTTTCGAGCAATTTCAAAACACTTCAACAATACAATCAGTGAATTTTTTAATTTCTTCATGAAGGTCAGTCTCCAAATTTCCCCCAGATTATCAGGATAAGTGTTTGTATTTCTTGTACATAAACTGCACAGGATAAAACGTGACCTCCTCAAAGCACTCTTTACACTCTAAGGAAAACACTGACACCTTGTGGTACAAAATAAAACTTCTTAATAATTTGAGCATGGTGCATTACACCAAGAACTTCATTGGTACACAAGTAATAAAAGAAGCAAATATTTTTTAACATTTTTTTTAGTTAATAGTGAGATGTTCTACATCTAAACTTAACCCAAAACAGAAATCTGCACCTTCCACTGTGACTCCACAACTTCCGGTATTATGTAACTAATCTGCACGTCAGTATCTGAAGGAAAATTGTTTTCATTGCCGAACAGTAGCCCTTGGATGTGTTTCAAGCAGTGCATAAAGTGAGTACAGTGACCCTGTTAAGATCACCGCGCTTGGCCTTGAACTTTTAAACCCATCACTTGTAAAAATACCAGGATGAGCAACTTTAATTGTGGGCAGTCATTTTCTATTTCTACTTTGCGGCACAGACACTCAAATACGAGGCTGTGCTGACCGTTCAGTAAAATATAAACACTCAAGCATCAAACGCTTTGATTTTAAACTGATTTATTTAAAAAAAAAACCCTGAAACATCTTTAAATATCGAGACCACATGCAAAAGGATGAATATGGGCATTACAGTCATCAACCTTGTTTTCATGAAATTTAAGACACATTGGTCAACAAAAACATGTCCAGTATTGAGAGACCAGATGAAGGGGGAGTTGGTTGGTGCCTGATGTTGGCTCAGAAGATGAACGTTGATCGTAACGTGGATTTTACAGGAGACGCTGATGACAACGAGCCTCAGCTGAATTTGGCTTTAGAGAAATCCATCTCTGGGTGCTGAGCCATGAACCTGCAGAGACAGAAGATGTCAGTCAGGAACAAAATGTGGTCAGAAAAGCAAGATGGAGTCAGACTTTGATGTGACATTCTATTCATAACTCCTCACTCCACGTCTGTATTTATTTAATTTTTCTTTTACATAATATCACAGATATGACTGGGATGATTTTAGTCAATATTTTCTCTTGCTGGTATAGGCCTGGATTGTTGACATTTCCCTGCTGGGTACAAACAGGAAGACGGTTTTCCCTCTATCTTTAGGACCTCAGTCTGGCCGAGGACAGATTTTTTTTAATGTACGTGACTCTGAGATGACCCCGTCAGACAAGGCATTTAATAGGACCAACGCAATAAGAACTTTGTGTCAGTAAAATAACAGAGCAGCTATCTTGACTACAGTCACCACAGTAGTATTGTTGAACCCTTATAAAACTATACAAGATCCTGTAACAGGCGGCTTTAAAATGGAAGCGAGGTCAATTTAAGGGCAGACATGGCTGCTCCAGTCTGAAGCGAGAGCAGCAGGAGGAAGTCGGGTCATTTACTACGCACAGCGATAAGAGAGGTCCTTCACATCTGTCTCACAGTGTTTGTGTTAGCCTATGTCCAGGTCTTATCTTAACTGCTGCTTAGTGTAATGTTTAACATCATAGGCTTCCAATGGACCACTCATTTACTGGAGGCTACTGTCTCTAAAATGACGGGCTGACATCATGTTTGTCATATTCTGCACAACTGCTACATAAGTTCATGAGGTTAATGTACCACTTTAATGCAGGGCTACATTTGTAAGTACAGAGAGGCTGAACAGTTCTTTTATATGCAAATTTAAACTGCACCCTGTGGTTTTACGTTTTAGCCCGTTTGCAAAGAATGAGATATATTTAACTTTATGGCCGCCCATTTTCTTTAAGTATACCTTTAACTCCTGAGCCAGCAGATGATCAGCTCACAGGGAACTTGTGCTTGTCTGACTACGGAAACGCATCACAGGGAACAACATGCTGCCTTTGTGAGAGAGAAATCAAAAACTACTGAGACTGTTTTGCTCACGATGAAAGCGCTGCACCTCTAGTGTGCACGGAGCAAGTGCAAGCTACAGTTTTTGTGACAAATTTATTTATTGCCTGAACATCAGCACCTCCAGCTCAACAACAGCTCCGGTACAAACTAAACTTCGTGTTGAGGATCATCACCAGTGATGAGAGTGGTATCTATGACCTCCTTCTAACTTCACAACACTAGATTTAAATAAATAAATAAAAAAATCTTAAGATTCATTCTAGCTGTGTACCATCGTACTGTTCTGTTTGTATTCCATACAGCCGTGGGCGGTGTAGGGAAAAGAAGTTAACATTTTATTTGAATAGTCCACCCACACTTTATACAGTATTTGTTACATTTAAAAAACATATCAGTTGATTAACAAAATCATTTGTTGAATATTAGTAAAACGTTTAACATTTTCAGAATATTCAACAAAGAATAACAAAATGCTGAGGGTAACTAGGTACGGTTACAGTTACTTGAAACAGTTAAGTTGTTACAAATACTCCATAAACTATCTGTAGGTGCACTATCCAAATTGTTATTGATATGAAAATTTTGAATCTGAACAAAAGGCTTTAAACAACTTTTTCCACTTGTAGTGGAGCAGAAAGGACAGAACAGAAAGTAGAACACGAAAAATGGCTGGAGTTCCCTTTGAAAGCTGACGCACGTCCAGCTGGTCAGAGAGTCGGTGGCTCTGGTCAGCGTGGCGTGAACAGCAGCATCAGAACTGCTCCGCACTCGTCGGAGGCTTTTTGGCCAATTCAACATTTAGAATCGGCTGCAACTCATCATTGAGAGAAATGAGTCTGATTGGCTGTTCAGGTAAGCGGACCGGTGCATGAAAAAAAGACACGGAAGCAGAGAGGGAACCGCCCTGAGCCTGTCGCTGTGCAGTGCAGCTTGTCCTGTTTTTCTCCTTTGCCTCTGAACTAGTGCCAACTTTTCATCAGACATATTATCGGTCAGAAGTGAATATATTAGTGAGAGTGAGTTCAAAAAATGCTGCTTAATCGTTCTAACAGTTTGTGTGTTAGTGGGGAGGGATTCGCCTCGGCTCAGGCGCAGCGGGTGAGTGCCTGCTGGTCGCCGTCGTCTTTGCGGTGTGAACAGTGCTACTTTTTGGCCCGACGGCGGCGGACAAAACACGACGCGGCAGCCGCCCGTTGTCGCAGCTTGTTCTTTTTGTCACTTTGGTGTGTAGAGGCTTGAGGCTCTCATGATCAGTGCATGTGAACAGATTTCAAAAGTGAGCTTTTTTTTTTCCTCTCTTTTCTTTGTTTTTACATCTGTTACCATCAATTGACAAAACACTGATTCTAAGAGTTTGGACGCTATATTACAATAAAACCAGATTACAATCTCTTGCAATTGCACTGTGTTTAAAGACAGCGGTTTTACAAAGTGTTCCTGAGCTCGTCTCATATCCGCCACTCAATCACGTGTCCCACGCAGTGTTGCACCTCGCCCCATCCTTTCTTGTAAATGACTGAGTCATATGAGGATGCCCCTTTCACCGCACTGTCACCTGCTACCAATAAAAATGTTTCAGGTGTTTTTTTAAGCATTCCACAACACGTCCTCTGTTGCCCCCGTCCCAAGTTGTTTAAAATGTGCTACTGGTATCAAACTCAGAATAAGCATTTATTTACAAAAATCAATAAAGCTGATGAGGTAAAACATTCAATAAATGTTGTCAGTTTTAAGTCAAAAAGGGGACAAAGACTGTCACAGTCTGGTTTGGTTTTTATTTCTCACAGTGTCGTTACTTTTGTGGAATTTGGTTTCAAGTTGTTTTCTGTGATGGATTAAATATCTCACTGACGACGTTTAAATACAAACTACATTTTTCAGTTGGTAGCTGCTCAGTTGGGAGAGCAGGCACACCACATGCAGAGGCTGTCTCCTCAACGCAGTGGCCACAGGTTCGATTCTATCTTGTGTCCCTTTGCTGCATGTCATTACCTCTCTCTCTCTCTCTCTCTCTCTCTCTCGCCTGTTTCCTGTCCACTCTTCAGCTGTCCTATTGTAAAAATAAAGGCACAAAAAAGACTAACAGCTGAGCAGACTAGTCTATCTCCCGTTGTTACGTCGTATCTATGGCCTCTCCTATTTACTGGAGTACTGAACTATATTTTCATTACATACGAACCTTACGGGACTGTAATGACTGTTCCAGTTATTAGTCGAGGTCTCAGGTGTTGCTGGAGAAACGGAGTTGTAGTTTGTTTAAAACTTAAATTTTGACCACAAAACGCATGAAAATATAGATGAATGGTTTAATTATTCTTTCCTTTGGTAAGTGACCATGATACGAGTGGGATAATGCCCCCCGAGGGTCCACAGTCATGAATGAATGGACTTCGTGGAGGCAGCAGTTCATGCCTCCACATCATCCATTCATTCGTCATAATGAACACCTCATTGGACATTATCACTTACTTAACGTTGCAAGTAGAGACGGGGCCGATCCAATCCAATGTCGTGTCGGGTCCGATACGGACTTAATAGCTCATTCGGGCGTTGGTGACAATGAGTCCACGTCACGCTACAGCGCACAGGATTACATGCTGTTGCAGGCGTCTGTGCAGCAGCAGCAGCAGGGAGTTGTGAAGACACAGCGACACTTCACTTAAAATATGACGAGTGTAAGGAGACCTCGCCAGCAGGACGTTGGGGGAGGATTAATTTTTAAAGCAGAACACTTAAAGAACCTAATAAACAATATGTCGGAATGTAACAGAGAACTTGATAACTTGAATCGAGAAGTTTGTTAGCACAACTCTAACATTAGCCTGCAGCCACTCATCGAGCGTTACGTTAGCAGCTCCATTTTTGTTCCGTTACTTTCAGACGGTATGAGAAAAAACTCCCAGACTTTTTAAACTTGATCCCCTTTCAGCAAATGCTGAAATCCGCAAAACACGTTAGCTACTGAAAGCACGTAAGTTACTGAAACACTGTATTTCCTGTGACCAGCCACCTTCAAAATAAAATTCAACTCGCATTTTGCAAGGCAATATGAAGCTGCAGCTGTAGGAATGTCTGGTTTACATTAGCAGTAACTTAACACAGCGCTTTTTCAGATTTAGTTTACATTTCCCTAGATTTCAGATTAAAATTGCTGTTGCATTATTTATAGTGTTGTATTTAAAGTCTCTCAATTTGCTACATTATGACTGCATTTTAAGTTTTAAAGGAAATTGTTTTGTTTTGATTCCTCAATTTATTTCTGTTCTTTTCCTCAAAATAAAAAAAGTTCTGTGGGATTCACATTCTCTGTATGCACTTGTTCTTTTTTTTTTTTTTTTTTAAACAATGGTTTCAACTCTAGCTAGACCATAAAACATTAATAGTTATCATAGAGCATCCATACAGGGTTAGTAGTAATAATAATTATGGCATATAATCACAATAAACGGTAATCAGTATCAGTATTGGCTCACATGTATCAGAATCAGATAGGAAGGGAAACAAGTGGATCAGTGCATCTGTGGTTGTAAGCTGGCTACAGGTGGATGTTGTCGGCTGGTTGAGGTGAATCTAGAACGTATTTTTGTCAACTAATGTTAATTAGTCGGCTCATTACATTAATGATGTTATCATCCGTGCTCCAATGGTGATTGTAGGAATTAGTTCTGTAGTGTGTAAGTTGATGATAATACTGGTTGTGCAACACCACTGGTTTTTATTAAACATCACTAGAGTTGTGTGTGTATCAGCCACGTCGAGGCTGATTGGTTGATCACGGAGCGCTCCGATGGATACATAACAACCTGCAAAAGCTTTCGACTGATGACTGAATATTTAATTTGGAACAATATTTGTCAGAGGATAAAAGTGTGTATCAAAATACAATTAATTCAAATATTGTGGTGCTGGAGGGTTTCCTGCCCCGCACATCTATTCTTCAGATTTAAGAAAATTTCTTTGTTCCGCACAGATGCCTGCAAAAATCACACCTTAATCATATCAAAATGCTTTTCAATAACATTGAGAATAATGATGCAAAAGTAATTATTTCCTCTAAAATTAAAAATCATATCACAATATCAGTCAAAATAATCGCAGTTTGATTTAAAAAAAAAAAAAATCATGCAGCTGGAATGTTGACACACGGTGGTATTTACTAGTATTTTTATTTTAATCTGGGGCCATTTTACATTGAAAACAGCAACTCTGTGCAAAAATATCTATATTTTTAGAAGTACCCCAATAATTTTTAAAATGCCTCCACTCTTTAGATACTACGGGGCAAAAGTTGACCCAAGAAAAAATGAAAAAATATCTGGGGAACTGTAGTCTTCGTATGATGTCCAGTCAAGTACTGAGGTACTTGGCCATGTGCCACCATTTCTAAGAGAATAAACTATTTAAAAGAAAACACGACAGTTCAAAGCATCACTACACTGAGAATGATGTAGAGTGAAAAACCAACTAGTTTTTGTTGTTCCGATGTGTCCCTTTGAACCAGGTCAGGTCTGTGTGCAGCAGAAGCTGGTACAAACATCACGCCATCTTTTATTACCTACAGTAACAGCAGGTGAGTCTGGCCTTGAGCAGGAAAAGGTAACACTGAGGCCAAAACCAGACAGCATTCAGATCCGCTCTCCTAATAAAATCTTTCCACAAAGCTTCTGTTAAACTGGCCTTGGTTACAGTGTCTGTGTTAGTCAATAAAATACAGTAGGTGTCAGCTGACAGAAAATAAAGAAATCTTTGAAGTTCCATTATAACATAAATGGAGTGCTCCCAGCAGGTGTACTTGGCAGAGATACAACACTGGAAACTTACTTTTTAAGAATGTCTTGTTTCTTTTGCTCCTCAGATGTAGGCAGGCCCATTGATTTTTGCCTTTGGTCATACATCATCTTCTCCACCATCCCACGCGTCTCCCCGTCCAGATCTGACAGCTGCTCAGCAGGAAAAGCACAGTGAGGATGGGGCAGGAATTACTGCACATGTACAGTATACAAGGCACCATGCACCTACAGGCTTAAATGTTACATCTCTTTTACCTTTGAGTTCTCTGGGCAGACTTTCTTGGTGTTAATTTCTGGATCTGTGGTAACAATCCTACTCCACCACTCCATTTTATTAATCTGAAATTAAAGAACATGATTAGGCCCTGCAGCTAAGCAGGTTTTCATTTACTTGCTGCTGAGAAACAAATAAACGGGAACGTCTACAGTAAGTCACAAAAGCTCACCTTTTCCAAGTGGACTGTAACAACCTTGCCGTCGTCGATGAGCCAGGAGCTCTCCTCTACCTTCACCTCATTGTAAAGCTGACCTTCAATAACAGGAGGGTGCCCCTTCAGGCCGACCTTGAGGGAGCGTCTCTGGATGTCCACCACTACGTCTCTGCCCTTAATGCGGAAACTGACATCAAAAGGCACCGCCAGCTGGAGGAGAGTGTTGAAATTAAAGCTGCGCATTAGATTAGGTTTTCATTCAAGGCCTTCAGAATTACAATATCAAGCAGAAGAGAATACTGCGGATGGGATCACCGGACTGGCAGCACTGCTAAGATTAAAAAAAACTGATCCAAGTTCATAGAGGATGCGATCGAACCCAAGATTCCTCTTCTAGGACTTTGTGGGAGATAAAAGTAGTTTTGAAAATATTATATAAATTACTGATTTAATAAGAAAGTAAACGTGTGTTTTCAAATGATTAGAAAACTATTCAAACATCTATTACAGGCAAACCTTTGATTCTCTGTAAAACCACGAGACGCATATTCTTTAGAATTTTAAAAGTGTGGAAATAAATGATGTTTATGTCAAGTGTGATGCTGTCAGTGTCGAACATAAAGGAGTAACAGTTTTAACATAGACCTGCTGAACTGAATTAGGCCTAAAAAAAAAAACCTAAAACCCCCCCCCCCCCAAAACTGGGTGGTTCATTTGAAAACATAAAACAAGCTTCGTTTATGGGACGAAGCATGTAGGGAACAGCTTTTGACAGTAACAGAAACTTGTTTTCCCTCGCTTTCTGTATACCCTGTAAACAAAGTGCAAAGCACTTGTATCAACTGATGCTACACCGGCAGAACACATTTTATACAGAGACAGGAGCTGCTTTTCTCGAGGGAAGATACATGTCAACACTATCCCCGGGAGCCGATGTGCGTCAACCGGCAATAATGCAACTCAGGACACCGCCTGAGTGTAGGACGGAAGAAAACAGCGGTGCTCTGACATCATACCCTGCTGCTGTACGTTCCTTATAGCAACCTTTAGGGATGCAGGTGGCGACAAATTTCCTTGATGGTTAAACGAAAGTTTTACCTGAGACCAGGCGACTAGTCTATTAGCAAGAAAGCACCCAGAAAATCATCTAAATGAAGCACAACTTAATGCATAAGGTTAAAACGTTTAAAACAACTTCTGAATGTATTTAGGAGACATTCAGCCTGAACATTCTTCAAGACAACTACGGTTACCAAGCCGTTAATTTGGACTGGGGCATCAAATGTTGCAATTACGTTACTTGTGTGCTGAGTGTTTCAAGTAGCAGCTTGGGTAACCCTTTATTTAAAGCATTCATCTATGAACACCCTTATAATGTGCCTATAGTGCTGTATAATTACGCTTATAATCAAGGTAAACTCTGACCATAACCACGTGTAATGCATTGTAAGTGTGTTCATTATGTGTTATATATGTTTAGAACACAATGCATTACAGAGATAGGCTTTACACAAAGTGTGATTGGAGCTGGCTCTCCTTGCAGGTTGACGTCTAGATGCCCAAGGGAGATGTGGTTCCTCATCGCTCCCGTCCAGTGGTTATATGAGAATTCGTGAGCCGACACACGACCTTGTTGTCACTTTCTTCTTTATCAAAATTCTGCCAAACTGAGCTGATTTTCCTTCAAGCCACCATCTCTCTTTGTCCCACTTAAAAGAGAACTCCGGCCATTTTTGACCCTTTTCTCGTTTTCCTGAGGGTCACCCAGTGTTGGGGGTAGCAAAAAACACAACTAAAAATGATGTGACCAAACCGGAGTTATCCCTTGG
>JAQLOL010000008.1:22212764-22235731 GCA_029783665.1 Naso thynnoides
GCGCATTAACTTAGTGGTAACAAATCACGGGCAGTCATTTTGGTGATGAGTTGCGTTATCTTTTCTGCCCGGTGGGCATCACAGCGTCTGTGGGTCACAAATGTTTTAATACTTGTTCTGCCGAGTGTTGCTGGTAGTAGCCTGCTCTCCCTGCAGGTTTACGTCAAATGTGTGTGCTGGATGTGACACAGGACCTTATGATCACATTCGTCTTCATCCATATTCTGCCGAACCGAGCTGATTTTCCTTCGAGCCGCCATCTCTCTTTGTCCTATTTCATTTTCACTTTTCCACCTGCTGGAGTGAGCAGGAGTGAGGAGTGTTTGTCTGCAGTAGAGGCTGGCTGCATAATACTGAGATGCAACAGTTAACCAGCGTTCTGCATTGTTAATTAATTAATCACCAACCGACAAGTACCGCCAAGCGAGGGAGTGGGCGTTCAGATGTTATACCGACCAGTCACCTGCATCCCTAGGGTTAGGCCGTATTTAAGCACTAATGACATTTAAAAGTTCATTTAAAAGGAAATTAATGAATAGGAATTGAAGTATTCTATAGATAATTAGAGCTGTGTTCCCATTTGAATTGAAAAATGTAAATTTTAAAAAGAAATACATTGCAATGGGCGACCCATTGGAGATGTAACACGAGTTGAATTACGGGCCGGTTAAGATTTTCATTCATAGGAATAGAATTTAACAGGATGTGTGTTTCTGTCACTTCCTGTACAGACTAAATGCAGCTGAAACTGTCCAGCTGGACTGCAGCTTTTTGACCCTGCTCACTGCTGCTGCCGCCTGCTCTAGTCTGCTCTCCGGACAAGGCACATCTTGAACGAGCTAAATGATTCCGAGCAGGTTTCGTGTGTGAAATGACCCCACCAGAAAAGTGACATAATAAAGCACACTCAAATTCGTTAAAATGCCTCTAAAATTCTTTGTGTACCAGGCTTGGTCTGGTAATCTGTAAAATTCGGCAAATGCCAGATGGGCTGACAACCATCACATTGTGAAAAAAATGATGTATATATATGCTGGCTGCCATGTCTCATTGCGGCCTGTCTATTTAAAATTCTCTGTTGCGCCCGGCCCACCAATGGGCAGGCGGCCTCCACAATGTGAAATAAATATCGGCCTTTAACAAAAATCTAGTTGAGGCCAACCTTCTTGTCTAAGCTGTCTATCGTTGCAGCCCGTAGCCTACATTTAAAAAATCTCTGTGCAGCCCACTTGATGTTGGAACAGCCCATCTGAAAACTCATTTATCGAGCAGTGTACAGGCTAATGCACAGACTCACCACTGATGATTGTCGCTTTTCAAAGATACAAGATCGCCTTTCAAGACAATCTTGTCAATAATGTTCCTGTCAAATTCCACCAATCCATTAATTAATCCCGTTTCTGGCATAGCAAGCATGTAAACCATGTTGCTTCATGAAAAAGTTCCTCTGTCTGACTCAGCCAGAGTCCGACAGTCATCACTGGCGTAGTAATGAATGATTTTTAGAAGTAGCCAAACCAGGGATGTCAGCCCACTAAGACACATCTCTAACCCGTGCAGGAAATCACAGATCTTTCTATAAAAGCATGTTTGTCTTTACTTTGTAATAGCGAAACACATTTGTGTCGTGTGGATCTCCTAGCTCATATTTCCTCTGCTCTGTGTAGGGTTGAGCACGGGGGTGGAGGGGCCGTTGGTTTGGGTGATGGGCCGGTTCAAATGGAAACTGTCAGGGCTGAATTTTGCTCCCAGTCCGACCCTGTTGTGTACTGTTGATGTAATATCATCCCGCAATGTGGGTAGAAGTGAGATGAGCCTCAGGCAAGATTAAAATGTAACAGTGTGATTAACATGTGTCAGTCTTTGTTAGTATAAAATGGTTCATTACTGCACAGAAGTTTTCAATTAACCCGGCCGTTTAGATCAGTGCTGAGGTTTACAGTCAGGCAGAGCTACAGAAGAGACTACATGAGATCACCACACATCGGGCTGCAAAATCAATTAAAATCACAGTATGGCCTATTTTTCAAAGTTGTGCAGCCCTGTGTTGCACCAATAAGAATGAATGAAAAAGGTGCAAGAGCAGCAGATAGCGTGACCAGCAGGCTGACAGTAGCCTTCCACAAGCCAAAGTGTTATCAGCTCTTAGTTACTGATACTTTCTGTTAATGTCTTGGCACTCACTGTAGCTGTGCATCATCCTCTCTTTATTATTTCACCATGTGGTGCAGTATTTTCTACTAAATGTTAAATGTCAGGTGTTTGGTGCTAATAAAAGAAGGCCAGACTGTTGTCATTGAAGGTCATTTGATCAGTCAGTCCCATTAAAGTTGCCCCGTTGTTTCCGCCTGTTGTCGTCTCCTCTGCAGACAACACTGGAAACACCGGCTATCGGCCTCCACCGCGTACCAAGGAAGTCCTCATTAACCAGCAGGTGGTGAAGCTCAAGTACTGCTTCACCTGCAAGATGTTCCGGCCTCCACGCACCTCCCACTGCAGCCTGTGTGACAACTGTGTGGGTGAGCTGTGGACACACACCAGCACTCTGACATTCATGAATGATGAATAATGAACGGAGGTTTCAAAGGGGGATACAGTGAACATCCATTCGTTGCTCTATTTGAGGCCGAACTCACTTGAATGACATTAA
The DNA here is from genome assembly GCA_029783665.1 of Naso thynnoides. NCBI lineage: Eukaryota > Metazoa > Chordata > Actinopteri > Acanthuriformes > Acanthuridae > Naso > Naso thynnoides. The sequence goes on from JAQLOL010000008.1 coordinate 22,215,415, forward strand.
TTAGCATATTTTCCAAGCTGCTGAAGTATCCTTAAAATTAAAAAAGTGAAAACATCAGAGGTTCCTCGCTGAGTTTGTTGTGATTTCTTCTTTGGTGCGTTTCCTTTTCAGAGCGATTCGACCATCACTGTCCCTGGGTGGGGAACTGTGTGGGAAAACGCAACTACCGCTTCTTCTACACCTTCATCGTGTCACTGTCCTTCCTGACGGCGTTCATCTTCGGCTGTGTGACCACACATTTAGCACTGAGTAGGTGCAGTTGCTCTGTTGTCCAGGGTTTGAAAAGCAGTCCGCGTCAGTCTGATAACTGCTAACACCCCTGACTCGAAGTGCACCTTCCAGTAGCTGTTAGTGTTTGTTTGGTCTGACTTGGGTTGCCTAACGGGCGAGGTTGACCACGTCAGAGCAGTCAGTAGTCTGATAAGACCAATGCACAAAACACTTCTTTGTTTTCTCTTTTTTTTTTAAGTGACCTTTGTAAGTTTCTTTCATTCATTGTGTCAGTGTTCTTTTCTTTCCCTCCTCTAGGGGCTCAGGGTGGAAAAGGCCTCGTGTTTGCTCTGCAAGAGAGTCCAGGCAGATATCCTTTAAACAAGTGAGCACTGTAAGAGACTTCTATTTATTTCCCACTTCTCAAACATACTGATGTCATCCTTGACCCGAACTGTCACTGCCGTGGAGCTGGTGATATGTTTTTTCTCAGTTTGGTCCATCCTGGGCCTCTCAGGCTTCCATACGTACCTGGTTGCTTCCAACCTGACCACTAATGAAGACGTGAGTACTGCCTTCTGTAGAATTTGTAGCATTACAATTACAGCTGTGAAAGTGATTTAGATTTCTTTTCGGTATTAAGACAAGAACAATTACAACATAATAATAATTAGGGCCCCGCCAATATGGGGGGGCCCTAAAATATGGAGTTTTGGGGTCCATGCTGATAGTGATGTTAAAATGTAGAGAGCCATATTTTATTGTGTTAAGGTATTTTACCCAGAAGATGGCACTGTAAGCAAGCTAAGGCTTTGTCACGGACATGAGCCATCATGGCCGCCAGTGCAGCGGCCACCCTCACAGCTATCATCGCCACCGTAGGCTGAACTCAACTAGCAGGACTGCAGAAAAATGTTTCTTTATTTTTAAAGTAACGAGAGAGAAGAGATTCTTCAACCGAGCTAAGTTGGAGAGCCAGTGTGGTGTAGTTTGTGTGCGTTTTGAATGTGTTTCAAATGAAAATAAATCAAAATAGTTTTAAAGTAACTAGTATACATGTTTTTATTAGTAAATACCAATAGAAAACCTTTTTTCTCTTTGGGAGGCACCCAAAAACAGACTGCATTTTATATACCAGTGCAACTTATATTCCAGATTTAAGTATTTACAATATCTGCTGAACGTGGTTTTCAAATACTGTGTAATGGAGGCAGGATATCTTAGATTTAAAAAACATCAGCACTCTGAACAGTTAACACTTCACTTTTTAGTTATTAAATAATGGATCGCTCTCTGCTGGACAAACAAAATAATTGCACCATTTTATATCAGTCCGAGCATTTTTTTGTTTTAAATGTTGGTTATACACACCGATACCAGCTTATCTGCAGTAGACCAGTATCAGCCAGTAATATCAACAAACTGATAGATCGTTTGAGTCCTAAATGTAATACCGAATTCCAAAAACGCAATCGAAAGTATGTCAAATATTAAAAACCGATAACTGCAGAGGAAAGCATCTTAGTGTAAATACATTTATTTTGTGACATTTTGTGGAAACAAGTACTTCTTAGAAAGCACCGAATGGTTTAGGGCCAAAATATATTACTGATCTCCTACGAAACTGCAAACTGTCCTGACCCCTCAGATCACCTGACGCAGGTTTACTGTGTGTCCCCAGAACTAGAAGTAAACATGGTGAAGCAGCGTTTAGTGTCTATGCACCAAATATCTGGAACAAACTCCCACAAAACTGCAGGTCTGCTGAAAACTTCAATGCTTTTAAATCAAAACTGAGGACTTTTCTGTTTGCTGCTGACTTGTATTAAGTTAATAATTCTTTACTGCACTGTAACTTTTATTCTGGAATTTTGTTTCTCTTTTATTCTGTTTTAGCTGTATTTCTATCCTTTTCTCTTGTTTCTGAATGACTTGTTTTAAGATTGTGTGTTTAAATGTCATTTTATTGTGTTTATCTTTTTAACTCTTACTTTGAGTTGCATTGGTGCTGAAATGAGTTATATAAATACACTTGCCTTGTCTCGCCTTCTTAATCAGAGCACCTGCCTCGCAGAAATTCTCAGAAATGAAATGGATGTTGATGTTAAGACGGTAAATTAATCTGTTTCGGATCTTGTCTGTTTCAGATTAAAGGCTCCTTTTCAGGGAAGGGTGGCGAGGATGTCACCAACCCATACAGTCATAAAAACATCTGTATCAACTGCTGTACTATGCTTTGTGGACCCATGCCACCCAGGTTAGTGTTCAGTGCAAAGTCCTGTATGAGGAACAAAAGAAATTCATGCATGTCGGTTATCATAAGCGCGGCTCACCCAGATTCAGAGCGCAGTTTTTGGTTTATCTTGGATGTGCAGGTAAATATAACATTTCTCATTTCCCTGACAAAAGCAGAGTGTCATAGTATTTATAACTGGATGCTTTATTATCAGTTCATCTGTCAACTGTTTTTATGACTATAGATTTTTTAAATTTGTTTGAAAATGTATTTTTTTTAAACCAATACATAGTTGTCTTTGTTTTTGTTTTTGTTTTTTTTAAAGCAATAAATAACTATGCCACTGTGATAGTGATAAATGAATTGCCTGGGGTTTAATCAGACAGCTGCACTGAGCTCAAGATTGTAAGACTGCACTGCATGTTGAGAGCAATCAGTCAGTAAAAGCAAAAGGCTCCGTGTCTTGTCATACTGTGACTCTAAATATAATTCTTTCAGAAGTGGCTGCAGTCAGTGGACATGCTGAAATAAATGTGCAGTCACAGTCATTCTACATTCTGTTAGCATTGCCAGTCAACATCATAGCTCATGGAACAATGAATCTGCACATTAGGAGGTATAACCCGAAGCCAAGTTTTCAGTCAGGGACATATTCGATTAATTACCCAGACAGTGTTTCTACGTTTGGCACATGCTAATTGTTTTATTGCTTTTTTCATTGTTTTGGGCTCAAACTGTTGACTCATCATTTCTTTTTTCTCCACCTTTGAAGTCAAATTGCATAATCTTCAGTGTGCATCCTTCACAAATGTTGTGTGATAGACTCAGACATCCTCGATGCAAGACAGAGCGCTTCCGCAGGTCGTTTGTTCCGATGGCAGTCAGACTTTTCAGCAGTACTTTTTAAATGTGTTGTTGTTGTGGTTGTTGCTGTTGTTTTGTACCAGTTAAGTACTCGAGTATTGCATCACAGCGATCCCTCTGTTGCACTTTTTGCTCCTGCTTTTTATTCAGGCCTTCAGGTTATTTTATTGTATTTTAATTTCATTTTTAATTATGAGATTTTAGGCAATGTCTGGCAGTCATTTATTTATTACAGATTTATTTATTTATTTAATATTTAGAACAGCTGAATTTCCCCTTGGGGATAAAATAAAGTTGACCTTACCTTACCTGACGTATTAGAACAAAAAGAGGAACATGGACACCGAATGACTTTGATCTTCTTGTTTCTGTCATTTTCAGCCTGATCGATAGACGAGGTTTCCTGCCTGCCGATGAATCTGTCCAGACAGCTGGCACGGACATCGAGCTGCCCACTCTGACCAATAAAAGCGAGATAAACGTGGTAGGAGGATCTTCCCAACTGACCTTTGGCTTGCAGGAATCCCCCTCTCCTGTGCCCGCTCCCCCCATCTCCCACCGAAACTCTTCCTCTGCCTGACCGAAGCCTTGTTGCCTGCTGTGGCCCCAAACCAGCATCTGTCAGCTGCCTGTTGTTTACTGTTGTGTGTGTTTTTATCACCGCAGATACCATATTTACACCACAGTCAGACGTGCACAGGTCATTAAAAGAGGTTTACAACTTAGGGCCTGATTTACTTGAGGTTTTTAGGTGTCAAAATGTGCAAACCCGCAAACAAATGTGCAAACTGATCTGCTGAGGGTGTACACTGAGGACTGCGTATTTCAGATGAGCAGGACAGCGCAAACTGTCGATTTAGCGCCTTTCCCTTAATGAATGTGCAGCATGAGGCGTTTTTACTCAAGTGTGAAAAATAAAGGGAGGAGAATATGCAAATACATTAACTTGACATAAACATTGCATTTATCAGCCTGAGAGCCATTTCTGTGACTGGAGTTTGCGTCTTTATTTAACACATCTGAAAGGGAGGTGTTCTTCTGTCCAGTGTTGTGCACATGTGGCTGCTGTTACTGGACAGATTAGGAGTCATAGACGTATTGAAAAAATGGTTAGCGAACGCATTTTTAACACTCGTGTCAACATATTTGGTATGAGAGAAAAAAATAAATACATATCACCTATCCAGCGATGCAATTTTGGAGCTCTTGGATGAGCTCAGGGCAGATTTGGAGCCAAATCTGTGTGTGAGGTAATTTAGGCTTTATAAAATCGTTCCTTTAGAAATGAATGTAAAAAGTGATTTAGGATTATAAATGCATAATAAAATACAATTTATTTTATCATATGTACTTTGGCTATCTTAATTCATCCTAATGTAATTTTCATTTATTCCTTCATTTTTAAAAACGGCTCTTATCTGTTTTTGCACATGAACTCTTGTAGCCACACAAAACAACATTCACAGCCACTGCAGCTTGAAGAAAATTAAATCCGTATTTGTCTCTCTTTGTCCTGTTTTCTTTTTCGGAGCTGACTTGTCTTTCCTCTCCTTCCTCCATTTTGTTCTGTGTTTTCACTGGTCGTTCTCTTAACTCTCTGTGGCAGAAACCATTGAAACACGCATTCAAATCCCGCCCCCCTCCACCATGTTTGCAGCTGTTTTTGGTCCCGCAGTTATTCTTAGTAGATTACTTGCAAGACGTACGCCAGCAAAATGTGCAACTTGTTAGAGTGCACACACAATTTAGTGCTCTGTATTTGGGATCTTAGTAAATCAGGCCCTTAGTTTAAGCTGGCATAATTTGAATAAGTTGAACTGAGGATATATTAAGCATAGCTGTAAGCAGCAGAAACAAACAGCCAGCTTTTTAAAAGGGAAAAAAAATCCACCTAAAGCAGCAGCACCTGACGACGACGACGACAACACAGCACTGTCTGGATGAAATGGTGTTTGCAGAATATCTGGTCTCTGTGTTGTGATGAATTTTCCAGTGAAACAGGATATGAGGGTGGGACATACGTTGGGAGGAATTTTATTTAGTAAATGTTTACAGTGGGTGAGTTGGATGCTAACCTTCATTCAGTCATAGAGGACTACTTAAATCTTTAAGACTTCAACATCCTCATTAGTGGAAAAGGAGGATGTACCCTGGCAGGAGGTGGAGGGTTAGTTACTGCTGTCTTGACATACACAGACAGTAACTAACACTCGACATCCTGCAGTATCCTACAGGGAGAGACCAAGCCAATGGAATGCTTCCTGTAACCGTTCATTGTAAAACACCTTGCACATAATCTGGAGCTGTGACAGGCACCACTTTCCCACCGATAAATACATTTGAGATAGATTCCTCGTTTTGGGGTGAACCTTGCTCCCTAAAACTGAGTTACAAGAGGCAGTGGTTGTAACAACCCCCCCCCCCCCCTAAAAAGGAACAACCCTTCAGCCCTCTTATACATCATCAGGTGACGCTGATGGTGTTTACATTGTGGCTGGACATTACAATTTGGTGCCTGGCAATTCAGGTGTTAATGTTATCAAAAAGCCATTTGCCGTTTATCTGATGGCGATGGTGACACATGGATGCTCGCATGTCGTTCAAAACTTAATGCTATCAATCAAGTCATCTAATAAAAAGAACACTGCCTTGCAACCGGCTGCTAACGTTACCGGTGCTAACATTAGCCACCATTGCAACAACCCTGCCTCTGATATTAACGGAGCAGTACGAATTGCAGTAACTTGACTGTCAGACTCGGGGTGTCAGATTTTCAGCAGAACTCACCTGAAATCAGAACATGCCGTTTTAAACATCTCCGCTTGTGTTTTGGGTAAACGTCACAGATGCATCTTTTATTAGTTTTAGAAATACTTTCGACCGAGCAGTGCCAGCTGTGTTAACAGTGTATTTTTTAAAATAATGATGTAATCACGTGTGGTTTGCGATTGGATGTGTTTGTCAGAAATGAACAAACAGATTTAGTTTCTTTTCAAGCTGCAACAGAAATACTTCATGCTACTATACTACTTCCATCACAACCTACACCTCAGTGTATGTTCCTGTGCAGAATGTCGTCTCAGGGTCTTCAATGAGGTAGGGAGATAGCAGGAGTTGTCAGAAGTCAAGACTTCGATGCTGTTTCCAGCTCGTCTTCCTCCTCACAGAGCTCACCTCTGGTTCTTTCTGGCAGAGAGGAATATAAAAGGATGCCTGGGGAGTTGTACAAAAACATTTGTTTACAAAACTGCGGTGCGGACAGAGTTACAGTCTGAACCACAGCACTCTCATATAAACTCACAGAATAGCTGCTGTTTGGCATTTAGGAAGACAAACAGCTCCTGTTTGTTTACACCAAAATAACAAGACAGCTATAACCTTTTTTTGTGTGCATGGAATAAACTGCAAGCCAGGTGAAGCTGTTACGTTTGAGTCCAAAATGTTGTGTGTGTGTGTGTTTATAAACTACATGTTACACTGAGTAAGCTGAGAGGAAGCTTTTTTTCGCACCAACCATTTAATGTCTTTATTGTTGGTTCACTTTATCCTGTGTCATGTTAACGGTTATATTTGTTTGCATTATGAAAGGTTAAATTGCCAAATTATTTGTGAAACATTAAGCCAATCAACATTTCACATTTTGTCTTTTATTCCTTTTTTTTTTTTAAATTTGATTTGTCCATCCAATTTTTATACATATTTATATTTAGTCAGAATCTGTAATGAAATAAAACATCAATATTTGTTCATGCAATTCATCATTAGTGTGTCCTAATTTTTTGTTGTACTTTTCCACACCAGTTTATATGTTGGAGTATTATTGTAATTTCTAGGGAAAGAAAACCCACAAGAAACTGTCCGTATCAGTTCGTGTCCATGACTGTCTTCCCATCCAGTTTTAACTTGCTGTTCTGTCTGTGGTTTGTCTCTGTGCCTGTGTCCCACCACCAACACTAGGAGGAGAAATGTCTAGACTTTGCTGTGTCCTGTACTGGCTGATTAGCCACTGATAGTGCAGGAAAGTGATGCTTGAGCTTGGTAAACCTATTCAGAGAAAGGGAAAGTGAGCGCACTGTCTGTGCCTACCACTGTGTCTGCATGTCCTCTTTGCTTGCTGCTGTACTGCTGCACAGCTTTATTCATGCGCTGCCATGTTGAATACATTGCAGAATGCATAATGTAGAACAATGCAGGGCGTACTGTATGTAATATTTATTCACAATGTACACTGGTGTAGTTATTGCTCATGTAATTTTACTATGCTTGGTCATTTTTATCTATAAATTTGAATTTTTCCATGCCACAGAATTGACAGAATGTATCTAAAACTGAATTTTGGACATGGTGGGAAAAGAAAGCTTTAAATAATACAAATAAAATCTTTGGAAGATCAATGGAGACAATACACTGTAAAGTTTTTATAGTTGGTGTAAGGTTCAGAAGTAAAGTTAATTCATATTCCAGGAAATAAGTTAATTCATATGTTTGAGTTAATTCATTAAACATACATTTAAAAGGGTCCACAGCTAACTATTTACACATTTAAGTTTACAGAATTATTATTTACAGGTTTACACATTTAACTATTTACATTTCATATTTACAAGCAGCTAAAGTAATCTGTTGAATCTGCCCGGCTGAATCTCTTCCATTAACCTGTTCAAGTCGCGCTCGCTCCTGATTGGTTAGTTCAGCGACATGTGAATAGGAAGAAGGAAGTGAAGTGGTTGTTGTTAAGCTGCTGTGCGTGGAGAACAGTAAATCACTGCTGAATGAAATCATCCGTCTCCATCCTGATGTCTACTCAGAGTTGTCCGGTTATCACTGACGAACCCTCACGTTACAGTTGGCCTTGAACAGTAGGAGGAAGCTCATTCAGGATTGGATGCTACAGTCAATATAGCCGCTGATGACTTATTATGACAAAGCAATGACATGTTGGGAAGAAAGCAGTATCTAATTAAATCTGATGGATTAGGTAGAGCAGCTCCATATAGGGAAATGTAAATTAGAAAGGGGTTATTGAGATGTGATCTAATCTCGGAGGACTTGCTAACAGCCAAGCTGGACTGACCTGGAATGAAATTGTTGCATTGTTGCCTTGTAAACCATCGATTCTCAAGGTGGGTTTGGGGAACCCTCACAGGTGTTCCAGCAACAGGGAATAATTTATTATCTATAACTCTATCCATATTTAGCACAATGACATATTTGACTGTTTTGGTCATGGATTTTACCACAAGGGTCTGTGTAAAACATCTTAAAGCAAAATGGTATCAGATGAGGGATCCTGAGACAAAATCTGACCAAAAGGAAGTCCGTAGTCTAATTTGTGTCAGTTTAGGGGTCCTTAAGGGCGCCCTGTTGGTGCACTCACACTAGGCAGTCTGTACCGTGCCTAAGCACGTTGGACCCCCTAATTTTGTTTGACTGCCGTGCCCAAGCACAGCACTCTTTGCCGGCCCTGGCATGGTTGGAAGAGGTGGGCTTCGGCATGGTACGGATGCACAAATTCAGGCAGACAAAAGCATAAGAAGTCAGGATAAAGAGCAGTGGAAAATTCTACGACTGTCTCTTAGATTGTGGATACCAGAGATCAATTTAAAAAATTTAATTGCAAGAAGAAAAACGTTTTGTAAAAATACAGGTTGCACCTCATATATGTAACTGAAGCGTGCTCAGGCACGGTTAGACTGGAGAAATGTGACTGCAGGTTATTTGGGGGAGAGGGGAGGGGAGACATTCGTGCTTCAACATGGTACGGGACAACAGGGCCAAGAATGATCGTTAGTTTGTGAACCACTGTTCTACACTGAGGGGCTTTAATAGTGAATACTGAACCGTCACTCTTAAAAATATCATTAATGATTCAAATTCAAATTCAAATGATTCCACACATTTTGAATACAACTCAAACTAAGTATAAGCTGCATTGACCAATATTTAGATGTTAACAGTGAAAAAAATCAAATCTCTTACCTTTGAGTTACTCAGTAGTGACAAACCCACATAGATTTATTACCAGCGCCACAGTTCCCCTTTAGCTCTATGAAGCGTTTTTGCTTCTTTCAGCCAGTTGTTATGGTATCACAACTCATAACTTTACTGTTTTGATTTAGCCATTTTGCTTTCATCAACTTGGTTTAAAGCTGGAGGAAGAAAATTTTTTTTAAGGAAAATAACACTACCTTCCACCTGCCAATCACCAAACAGCAATAAGACAAAGTTAGCAACATTAGCTGATGAAAATCAAAGCGTAACTAAAAAGACAACAGCTACTGACTGACAATCAGGTGGCTAGCAAAATGTCAACTCTCTCCTAAATCCAGGCTTAGCACATTTCTTTGTGCCACTGCGGCCTTGTCATATACAACATGTGTCTGACATTGCAGAGGTGATGTCAGTGGATTCCAGCATATCGATGCTCCTCTTAACCACTTGAGTTGACTTTAAATCCTTTTGACATTAAGCTTTGGACGTTCACAGAATGCTTTCATTGCAAGATGAATGCATAGAGTTTCAAAGATGTTGGTGATTAACTGGCAAGTCGGTTTTGCTAACATAGACAGTTGACTTTCATTGTGGGACATGTAGGATCAACTGTTTTTACACTTAACACAACTTTACATATTAAGTCAGAATATCTCAGGACCTGCTTCTTCCACTTTTGACCATTTAATTTTAAAATCTGTATTTTGCACGCCCCCAAACTTTATTAAAAGGCAATACTCAGTTGCAGGATTTTCCACCAAGTTTCTTCTTTCGTTCTGAGCTAAACACCCTAAAAAATGATTCTCTAAATCTAATGTGCATCTCCATGTAGATCTGTGGCGTGAAATACTTGTGATAACTTGCTACAGACTGCTCGTCTGGCCTGCCTGCACTCACGGCTTGCCTTTAGTTCAGCTTGCACAGCTGTCACTGAAATCACTGAAGTGATTTACACGCTTCTGATATTTACTTCAGTAACGTGTCTCATCAGTCCTTGTCTTTTTTTCCCCCCTCCTCTCTCTCATGCCTTCACAGTGCACGCAGGGAACTAAAGATCTGCTGGAGTCGGCCACTCGCTCCCCGCTCCTGTCCACCTCATGTCCTCAGGGGAAACCTCAAATAGCTCGAACCTGCCCAGACAACAGCCCAGTGGTGAACTCTGACCCCTCGCCGGAGCTCTCCATGGGCTGCGGGGCTCGCCATCCCCCTAGCTCCAAAGGCGATACCTCTCCACCACGTCACACCAAGAGTCGATCAAAGAAAAGTAAACATGCGGCTCTGCATATTGCCAACCCTGCCTTCGACGTCCCTGTTTCCCCTACCTGTCCAGACGCTGGCCGCAGCTCCAAAGCAAGGGGCCAGCATGGTGTCAGCTTTTCCCCTTTGCACTGACGGACTGAAATGACGGCTTTCTCAAGTAAACACACACTTTGTTTAAAGCTTGCATGCTATAACACATGTGGTATGAATTCAAACTTTTCTTTGTTGTTTGTTAAAAAACCCTGGGTCATGACAATGTGTATGAGAAAGACAATCACAAAAATATGTAATTATGTGATCCATATGCAGGGGAAATAGGAACACAAGGGCAGATGGGCTGTAAATGATGCAACTTAGCCTTTGGTGTGGAATGAAAAGCACAGGGGAGGAGGATGTTTGTGAGATTTAGGAACTGGATACGGATAGAACCATATGACTTTCTGATGAACCTCATAGAAAACATGAATTTTACCAGCATGTCAGGCCCTTCAAATATTGTGAAATAGTGGCTGTGATGTATCAGGTGGACAAGCTACGGGAGCTTGAAAGGTTTCAAGAGCATTTTTGGAGAGAAATGTTGCTCTTAAAGGGAATGTCCATCAGAAATATAAAATTCACATGTGTAATATCAATATCAGTGTGCAGCTTAATTTATATGTGAACCTGAGCCAGTTTCTCCTTAAGCTGAACAACAGACAGGCAGTTTCTACGGGTGATGTCATGTTAAGATATATGGGCACTTAATAATAGAGCAAGTCCCGGGACTGACAGTTTTAGAGATACTGGAACATTTTTCCCCTCATGTCTAAAAGCTCTGTGTCCATCAAACCTATCTGAAAGGACAAAAGAGGGACAAATTAGACAAAAACCTACCATAAAAAATTTTAGTACTGACACCTTCAGTGCTTCCTGCCATAAATATTCCAATTCTGTGAAACTCCAGGGTTGAAACATCATTCTCTCATTTGATGTTTTAATGATGCAGTGGAGACTAACCTGAATTATTCGCTGGGCCTCAGACCTCAGGAAGCCCTCGTTAACCGTACAGGAACTAGTTTGAGAGAATTTGATTTATTATAAACTTGTTAGTTGCTATTAACTGACGCGATTTCGGCTCTCTTTGCTCTCTGAAATTACTCTAATTGCCTGAAAATACCCTGTCACAGTCCGAATACAGTCATGCCTGAAAACAGAGCAGTGAGCCTCACAGAGGTGCAGAAATCTAATGTCCTTTCAGAAATTCTGATTTACAATATGCTGAAAGGTTATTGTGGAATTTTTGCCAGATGATGCCAAAGATAAACTGCCTACCCCAACATATATTTAGGTTTCCCTTTGTCAATATGTCATATCTCAGATTAAGGTGTTGGTATGGGCTCCTTAATTTTAGTAAGTTATTTATCTTTGGTGGGCCAACCCCAAAAATGGCCGTGAGATACCATTATTTAAAAAAGATGGAAATTTTACATGTGAATTCTTTTTTTGTGGGGATTTTCCCTTTAATTTGCACAGATAGTTGAGCATGTATCAGTTGTAATGGTGTGTACAGTTGTTCAGATTTCTGTGCTGTATAAATGGAGGCGAATGCAACTGCATGACAATGACTACAGATGTATTTTATGATATTGCTGTTTATTTACATCCGTTCAGATAACACTATACAGCCGGCCCTACACCACTTTTTGTAGAAATCTGTGATTTGGATTCCTGGATGTAGTTGTGCATCTGAGCTGAAGCAGTGTTCATTGCCTGTACTGCATCTCCAACTTATGTTATCATTAACTTCACACAATCATTCAAGGCTTCCCTTCAAGTTTCCATGTTGCACACTTTGTATCAGCAACCGCAATACCTGTTCTCCCCTCCTTCAAACTGTTTTACTATGTGATTGGTGGGTGTGTGGGTTTGTTCTCAGGTGGAAAGCCTTAAGGGTTAGATACTTAATATGCAAGTTCTATGTGACATGTATCACGTTTATCCACATTGTAACCTAATGGCAATAGCTGCACAAAAATGCAAAAATCTGAACAATCATCCACACACACACAGACGCGTGCACACACACACACACACACACACAAACACACACAGTGTTTTGTCTGTAATTCACCTTAAGAGTGTTAACACTGAGTGGGTCTAGAGCACCATTACTACGTATGAAGTCTTCTCTGTGTCAGAAGTCATGACAACACCCTCTGGATGTCACTGAGAGTGAATGCAAGCAATGCATTTTTGAGGAGAAAATACTGTACTTTGTTTGAACAAATTGTGAGGTTATTTATGCCAACAATCATGTCAAAGAATAAAGGACAAGGAAAATCAGTGAAATAAAATGGCCTGCTTGGTTTTTGTCCCACTGAAGTGTTGCAGTTGACCACTAGATGACAGTAATGACCCATAAACACGAAGCAGGTAACCTTCACAGTCAACGACCTTACACTGGCACGGCAGGAATTTTGTAGTGCTTTCCTTTTCGCACTGAACCTTAGAATTCTTCTTAAATTACTTTGCATCTCTGTGCCTCTCTCTCCTCTCCTTATTACTTTTGGTTAAAGAATTCAATACAGTCTCTTATCTTGGGTTGTACTGTTCAAATGAAAAAAAAAACACTGAGTGCTTTAAACATTTTGTTACACCCAAGTCCCATTGGGTTTATTCATTTACCCAAGTACAGAAACCCAACAATTGTATCTGAAAGCAAAACTGTCTCTGAGGAGATAGGTGATTTAAGAAGGAGTGCAGAAGAGGCTGGAGAGGAGGACATGAGGCCAATTATTTTATGGTTTGAATTCCACAGTTGACTTAGAAACTGTAGATGAAGGAAGATGAATGAATTGCTTGAGCGTATCTGTGACCGGAGAATTGCCGGGTCAAATTGCCAGACTGGCAGGATTGATCTGGTTGGAGCAAGTGATGGACACCGCTTGCCCCACCTGCATTACCACCACTGAGGGCCCTTGAGCAAAGCTCTTAACCTCAACCAGTGGAGCTGTAAATCAGACTGTGGTTGCACTGGGAAGCTGTCAGGTGTGAATGTGGAACTGCGTGAATGTAATTCCCAAAAAATAGAGAACGCTCTCAGTGAAACATGAAGAAATCTGCCATCTTGGACAGCTAGCTATGGCTACACCACTTGGACAAATCACATGTGGTAACTTAATGCTAATGTTAAATGTTACTGATTAAATTTCTACCATTCTAAACTTTATATTAAGGTTAGGATTACACGCTGAATAAGTGGCAAAGACATGGTTTGTTGTAAACTGAACATTAACCTTGGATGAGTAATTTATTTGCCAGCTGCGTTAGCTGGCGTACTGTTAGCAGCTAATGTTATTCTCACATCCTTGCTTGGTGCTAGCAAACTAGCCACCACAAGTTGAAATTTTAAAACAGGCCATTGCTAGCGCTAGAGCTTGCTAGCCACACTGCAATTATGACTTGGTTTTAAAACATTAAATGTGATTTAGACCATCAAACTCAGATCATGACTTGAAACCCAGGTCGTGACATGTGGTTTGTACAAGTGGTGTAGCGGTAGCAAGCTGTCCGAGACTGCGGACATTCTTGCACATGCATGACTCACATCATATACATAGAGACTCACATTGTGTACTGACAATCCAACATATCTTGTACAATTGTGATGTGACTGAGATTCTGACCCGCCCTACATTGTGTAGGGAGACAAATCAACGCTTTTCAGTGGAAAAACATCACATCATCAGTGAGTAGACGCAGCAACAGGCCTGAGCTAAGTGCTAGCAGCAGGTCCGATCTCTTGCTGCCCAGAGGTAGTGGTTCATGCATCAGTGGCCTACACTAGCAGACATAGTGCTGAAAATGATTCCTGCCTGTCTTGTGTCTCTATAAGCATAGAGCGTTTCTGTTGAGACAAGCTAAAAGCAACTTCACGGTGCTCTGCTCTCTCTCTCTTTAAAGGTCAGCCTAGCTAACCCAGCACGCCGCGCTCTCTCCCCGCAAAAATTTTAAACAAATAATCCAACCAGATCGTCCAACATATAGAGATCAATCTGTAGCTGTGGGCATAAGAGTGCAGCATGCACAGGTTATTTTGTGACACAACAGTTTATAGTGCTCATCACTCATATTCCAATCGTTTTCAGTGTTGTTATATTGTTTCTACTCTGACGTAAAGATGATTTGAGAACCTACACTTTCATACATGCTGTGAGAGAAATGAACATTCTGTTTCCGCCCAGATCCAACTTTGTGATGTATGATACCTAAATTAATTTACTGATACATCTGCATTTGTCAGTAATCATAATCAATATTAAAGTTGACAGGCCTTTGTCACACACATCACAACAATGTTTTCACACAATACAGCGCACACTCTTTTATCCAAATAAGATGCTTCACATAAAATTCACAAACGTGCTCCCTTGCCTGCGGGAAGTGGGAATGGGGTCAATAGAAGATTTTAGTGAACTGGCCTGCATTTACAAAACCTGTGTAATTTTGGTGTAAAACTGGTATTATGCAATACCATCAACTTGCAGGGTGGGAATAAAATGAAAGGAGAGGTATCAAAAGGAAACCAGGCGTAGCCAAGAAGGCCTATCAGTATTTTGCAAGCTGAGTCTCACTATTTTCAGAACAGTGGCAGAGATGTGGTCCGTTCTGAGAAATGGTCAGCCTTCAAGTATTACCAAATTATCTGAAAATCAGAGAGCCAGAATGCAACCTGCAGTAGCCTTTTTCCACAAAATTGTTTTGCCACCAAGCTAATTTTAAAACCTAACACTGTTCCATCTGCTTATACTGGGGATACAGTGAACACAAGCCGACATGCTGATCAAACTGTAAGTTTGTTTTACTCTGTTTTATTGGTTGACTGTGTCTAAACAAATCTGCAGGGTGCGACACAATGTTAGCCAATGTAACCGAGTGTTCTGGGTTCGCCTAACTCTGCGTGCATGTAATGCAATAATGAACGGAGCACAGGTCAGTTGCAGCTGGTGACAGCAGCCTCCACTTTATTTGTCAGCCTGAACATGAACACACAGTACTGCAACAAAAACAACAACACCTGCCTTACAGCTGCCTACGGGTACTCTCAAGATACATCAATCACCTATCTCAAAACATATATCAAACACTGAACATTCTGTTACGGTTAGCCTGCCAACTTATATGATGATTCATGTCAAATGCTGATGAGACATTTTGTATGGCTTGAGGTGTTGATGAACAAAGTTACTGCAAAGGTCACTCGAAACAATTTGTCAGATGTAAAGATGCCAATGAGGTTTCTTTTCTTTGATGAGCAGAGTCAAAGTTGCACGAGAACAATAGAGTGATGTGTGGAGTGAGAGTCAGAGACTACATAGATCCATGTGTACATGAAGGTGAAGGTGCAGATTTACACCTAAGCCAATGTAAGTCAGTAAAACATTTTATTTAAAAAAATTTTATACATGCAATTTTGGTAAACAGAGACAAGCTTGCGGGTCAAATCAATGCCTGGAGAGGAACTTCAAAGCACGTCATACTCATGAATATAATTGCATGCAATCTTTTTCTGTTATGCATTCAATCTCTGCAGTAAGAATGAGGAATGGCAAGATTTCATTGTCCCACTATCCCTCTGGTTGCGTGACAGGATTACATCATTACAAAAGAAGTTCTTTACAGTGTCGGTTGCTTGTTGTTCTTCAATGATAATGGACTGCCTTTACACTGCACTTTTGCAGTCTATTGCCCCTCAAAATATTTTACAACATATCAACTTTCATACATTAATGGCAGGAGCATCAATACAAAGTGCCAACCTACTTATTTTTATGGTTTAGTATCTTGACACTTCAACAGGCAGAGTGGAAAATGGTTAGGGTGAGGGTTAGGCGGAGGCATTGAACGCACAGCCTTCTGATAAGGAAGTGACCAGCCCTACCTTCTGAGCTACAGCTGCCACCATCTTGCTTACAGAATTAACAATTATTATCAAAAATAATAAAACAAAGCAAAACAAAACAAAACAAAAAAAAACTATAGAAATATCTTTCTGGCTGTCTTTTTATTTTTAGAAATCCTTCATCTTACATGCCACTGAGGGTTTTGTTGTTTTTAACTAACTCTTTGCATTGTTGTTATAGAAACTACTACCAGATGCTCTAGTTGTATCTTTATATCTCTATTTGTGGGCCTTTAAAGCTGCACTCATCAATATTTTTATATTATAAACAATAGATTGATGAATATGTGTCATGTGAAAGGTGTAACTTAAGACGAATCCACAGAAAATGATCACCCCATTCCTGTCTTTTTCATGGAGGTTTTTTCCTTATTGCTTTGGTTTGCCAGACTACAACTCTGTCTTCTTACCACTATCATCAAGCTTATTTCCAGCTGTAGTAGACAGCTGTTTTCAGTTAAAAAAAAACTCCATCAAAAGTTCATTCCTAATGTTGCTACATGTTTGCCAGATATTTGAAAAAGCAACTGTAAGTTAACAGTTTATCCATAAAAGTTTTATGAGGATAGAGTTTGTCTGATGTCTGCTTTTAAGTTTTCCTCACCTTCAAATGACCCAAAAATCCACTCATACATCAACATTGCCACTGTATATTTTCTAATGCCCAGTTTACACAGCAAGACACAACAGTTGATATTAGCCTTTTGACTGTTTGAAGTTAATAAATGTTCTTTTGTACAACAAAAAAACAAAAACAAAACCTCTGTTAATGCCTGTACCTGAGGTAAAGTTTTAAATTATTTTGTTCTCATTGTCAAATGCAGCTATCTGCATATTGATTGATTGCATATAACCCCCTATTGTCACGACAAACACATGATTTAGACCTACATGATGTATTCTTATGCTTACAGCCCTGACCTCATATTAGCTCATGTCTTACTTTTGTTCGTCTAAACAGCCCATGACTAAGGTCGAATTCCATTTCTTAATTTCACTCCTTGTTCCTTGGAGCAAAGTTACAAGAGGTAGTGGACGTGGTACATCAAGAATGTGATACATCATCAGAAGTCTCTGATGGCTTTCACAATAAGCAGACACGACGTGTTTTTGCCGGGGCTGTACAGCACAAATTTATGCACCTCCAGATGATGTTATGAACACATTGTCAAGTTTTCCAACGTTTGTGGGACTTGTGCAACTAATACAGTGCAGCAATTATATTGGCTGTAGTTACTGAAATGGCAAAGCACTTTGCTGTGTGTGTTGAATGGAATGGTGCGACAAGTTTATACTACAGGATGATGTTATGAACACAGACACATTCATCTTTGGTTAATAACAGAAAATAGAAAGTCCCTCCCTCCTCTGAATGGGCTAGTATAAACAGGCTGTGTGTATTCCCTTTAACCGCTTGAATGATGAGATTGAACACAAATTATGACCTAGCAGAATACACTGTGCATTGGATTGTTCTAATTTTTAAAATATTTTTATGGTCACCTTTGTTGTTTCCTCAGCAATCTTACCGGTGATTCACACGACAAATCTCATTCCCCTCATTTGAAATGTGCCCTTTAAAAATCTTCGTTTGAAGGGCTGTTAAGCCCTACCACTTCACCTTACCCCTCTCTCTTAACAAGCATCAGGACACCCCTACCCCTAAATGTAGATGGCACAAAACGAGGGATAGGACTAAGAAGTAGGGGCAAGGGGTGAAATGGGATTGGGCCAAAAACATTTGGAAAATAGATTGTATTTACATAGCACTTGTTCTAGTCTTTTCAACTGCTCGAAGCACTTTTACAACACAAGTCAGCAATCACCCATTTACACACAATCACAATCTAAGGGCAGATGGTTTTTCCACAAAGAACCAACCCGCCTATCAGGAACTCATACACACACATTCACACTCCAATGGCCCAGCCATCTGGAGCAATTTGGGGTTCAGTGTCTTGCCCAAGGAGACTTCGACATGTGGACCAGAGAAGTCGGGGACCGAACCACCAACCTTCTGACTGGTAGACAACCTGTTGTACCTACTGAGCCACAGCCTCCCTATGAGATTATAAGTGGACAGCAAATGTACTGTATTTATATAGCACCTCTCTGCTTATTCAACTACTCAAAGCGCTTTTACACAAGTCAGCAATCACTCATTCACACACTAACTGCAAGGTGGCTCCTCTACAAAGAGGCAATCTGCTCATCAGGAAATCATGCATACAAATTCACACACAAATGGAGCAGCCATTAGGAGCAATTAGGGGTTCAAAGACACCTGGACACGTAGACCAGAGGAGCTGGAGATCGAACCACAGATCTTCTGATTGGTAGACAACCTGCTTTACTCACTGAGCCACAGCTGCCCCTAAAAAGAAGCCAAGAATCTCGAAGCTCTGACACACATCAGCAGCTCAATACCTTAAGTTTTTTTGCAGCTGTCTAAGTGGTAGTTTACCTGTCTGTCTTATATGTGTGCAGGGATACAAGGAAAGCGGGGCTCCCCTCTCGTCTCTTAGGAATGCCAAAACAAATTAGGTCGCCTCAGGCCAAGAAAATGTTTAATGAGTTCCTCAGAAGAACAAATAAATGTTTATGGAGAACAGCCGCTTAACGTTGCTGTTCCCCCCCTTGCTTGTCTACTGTATATAGCTGTGTCATGAAAATAGCGCTGTTGCCAAGGAGATCCTCCTCTCTGCTTAATGAGTGGGGTCTTTGTCTGCGTGTAAGGCTTCAGGTTAAAACTTTTCATCACCTTTTACTATGCACTCACCTCTTGGCACCCACAACGTCTCATCGTATGCCATCAGTAACTCTCATTTAGCACTTGTCTACTGCAACAGCCCGAAGTCAAGATCAAGGGCAGAATGGGAACATTTCCAGAACTTTATCATGTCATCATCACTGGCTTCAGCAATGTTCACTTGACATTGGTTTAAGAGGCTGACTGTTGAAAGCTGTAATCAATGTAACCTTACTTGTATACTGAGAGTTTTCATCAGAATAAATTGTTTCGGTGTATAAATTTGTTTGCAGAGAAGGTTGAGACCATCTGAACTTCTGGTTTTTATAACCTGCAGTGGTTTAACTTGTCACCTTGCTGCAGAGAGGTACATGTGTTCTCCAGGGTGTAGTTGGTACATTGTGACATCAATGATGGGTGTGGTTACAGGTGTAACAGAGCACACTTTTAACCACATCCAACTGCATATGTCAGTCAAGCTGGCTGTGGTTAGGAAATTGATTCAGTTTAGAAACTTGATGTCTAGACCACAGAATTTTTGGTGGTGAACATTTCTTTCAGTGCCATGACACACCAGGCCGATAGTGAGCGTGACACCCTAGTTTTCCAGTGTGTCCTGCGCTGTTGGCTCTAGTTGTCTAATGTTTGCATCTATTTGTCTAATTCAGCATGTCAATTTGTAATTTAAACCACTTTGATTGGCTGTTCCCTTACAGATATACGATCCTGGTAGTTAGTTTTGCCCCTTGATGACTGGACTGATAAGTTCCTTCAGCATATGGAGCTGAGCAGGAAAGTATGAGGCCAGTTTTTTTTTCAGATTCCAGTGTTGCACCCCACTTGCAAGGACTGTGTGTGTGAAAGAGAATTCAGAATCTTCTTCTGTGGTGTTTCAATTTCTCAATTTACAGCTGCTCCCCAGCTGTGCTGTCACCCATGGTAATAAAAAAAATAGACTAATCTGTTCACTGGGATTGTGACAGAAAAAAAAAACCTTGATAAATTATTGTCTGGAATCCCAAAACTGTCTCCAATAAATAGCATTCATATGCAACTGGTTAGCTGT
>JAQLOL010000008.1:22253472-22267146 GCA_029783665.1 Naso thynnoides
TTATCAAAGTACATAGATAAACGTTTTTGTAATCCAGAGTTGTTTTTTTGTACGTAGTCTTGAGATTCTAAGTTTAAGAAAACAAGTTTTTGTTGAAGGTCCAATTAGAGCAGTGTAAAAACCTGCATCTGGTGAAAACTTAAGTGGCTACATTCAAAAAGTTGTGGAAAAGAATATTTTTAGTTAGAATTATATATATTCTATTAACTTAAAATAATCATTCAAACTTTGAAGTTCTTTAGGATCTCATTTTGTCACTTTTAGCATAAATCCAACTGCTGCCAATTAAAATAATTACTGCAGGTAATCTCAAGTAGACAGCTCTCTCAGGTGTAATAACACTTTTAGACCATTAGTGAATTTTGTTAGCACAATGTACCTGCAAGTACAGCCTGATTTTAAAAGACTGCATTGCATCACCATACAGTGGTATCATTATTTTGACAAAAATGAAAGCAGACGCCATGTTTCCTGTCATGGAATATGTCAAACACATTTCAAGTCTCTGCAAGCTGATTTTCATACCATATGGACATGAATGGAAAACTAATTGCTGCCTGGAAGGAAGGAAAAACACATCCAGATCTAAACCACTATGATACAGTGTGTTTTGGAAAATGGTTGACAGTAATATGAGGTATCTGTGATTCACACTAAACGGAGTAAAACATACAAAACCACCAGTCTGCCACTTTAGAGTCATTCATTTTTAAGCCTATGCATCAGACAGAGGTGTCCAACTGAGACAGATAAGAGATGAATCTGAAGAGAAAACTGTTGTCACACATCAGGTGAGGTGACCAAATGTTCACTCTCCCAAAGCGTCAGGAGAGCCCCCTTTCAATGTTGGGTTTGTCTGAGCACTGCATTTAAATAACATCTGTTTGTGGTCTGGTTGTAAGTGAGCCATGGGAGCAGTGACGGAAAACTTTTACTCTCACTTACACCCTTGTGCTCTCCATTCCATTTATTGTTGATAGTCATCAACCCACAGTCAGAGTATTTTGTGACCATGCATGTTCCCTCAGCTCCATATATTTACCGAGGCCCTGTGCACATGTGGGGTAGCATCTCACTGCATGATTATTAACACAGATATCTGAACTGTGTGTCAAAAAGTACGGAACTGTTGACTGGGTTTATGTGTCGAGGCAGAGGTACGAGGCAGATGTGTTTTTGTTGGCTACCAAGGGGTTCAAACTTTGCAGGATGTCGCACTAAATTGTTAGTTCTGAGATATATCCCATCCCTGCTTTAATCACTGTGCTTTTTATTTTCTGCAAACCTAAAGTAGTATTCCCCTTTCCTGGATGGCAGAAAGTGGAGTGGATTTGAGGCAGAATATGAGAAGCGGATTAGTACCTGTATTAACATCGGACTTGTGGGTTGGGCTTGACAACATATCACTGTGGTAAGTGAAAACCAGTCGCCTGACTCCACTGTGTCCCCCGACAGACTGTAAACCAACTCCTCAGTAGGCTATTGTCAAGGCAGAGCAACATGAAGATACCACATGCTCCCAGTGCTCCCTAGAGGAGGAGATCTCGGAACATTCAGTTTAGACTGATAAATGATGACTTTTATTTGGCAGTTTCTCCAGTATTTATCACACAGCTGCTCATAAATAGTGTGGGCAGTATAGTATCTCTATCAATAGTATATATGTACACATATACATACATATGTAACTATCAATAGTATCTCTTTAACTGGATTTTCCATTAATGAAATTGAGTTTTGATAGGTTTTGTGGCTAATGCTGCTCATGCTTATAGAGTGCCAAAGTCACACCCCTTTACTTCTCGGCCATGGGGGACCTTCATTTTGAAAAAACATGAACAGTAGTCGATGGAGAGGGACAAATGATTTTTTTGATCCCATTTGGCTTGTGCCCTGAATTACACATATGATGGTTGGCAAATTAAAAGATAATTTTACGTGTAAAAAAAAGTCGAATTTCGTTGTCAAACAATAAAGTGAAACAACGTTTTTTGTGAGTTTTTTTTTCCAAGACGAGGGGGAAAGTATTAAAAGAGGTTAAAAAACCATTATAAATTGGGTCATGTTGAGAGCAGCAGCTATTCAAAGGGGGAGTTAGTCAGTTCCGTGAGTCAGAGGAGGGAAAATGTTATGACATCAGTTACATGACTTATATTGTAGTCCTTATAATTGCGTATTTTCACAAGCTAAAATATCAACCGTTTGACGACAAACAGACTTTCTTCACATAAATGATCATTTAATTTGACAAACAACATATGTGTGACACAGGGCACAAGTCAAACAGAATCAAAAAATAATTTTCCTTTCCCCATTGACTACCGTTAATATTTTTTCCATACTTGGGTCCTGTGGGGTCCACTGGAAGTGGCGTGACTTAGGCACTCTATTCAGACACAATACTTTACATCACTTCCTGTTGGTGTAGTAGTAGTAGCTACCATTAAGCACATCAATGTCTTTGGATTGTCAGTGTTTCAGCAACTTGGGGTGAGCTTACTTTTGTATAATTGGAAACGTATGCATGTTTCTTTAAATATGACAGCTTTTGAATAAATAATTTAGTATACTCCTTAAAAGATTATTTTTTTTCTGGAAATTAAATTCTTAACCGAGTAGATGAAACATTAATACTACTACTACTACTACTACTACTACTAATAATAATAATAATAATAATAAGTTAGAGCTAATGGGTGTATTTGGGGTCTTTGGCTTGTGACCTCAGTATTTAAAATACTAGCCATGGTGAGCTTGATCTTGTTATAGAGAACCAGCTCCTATTAATTCTCCTATTAAATAACACTAAAATGTCACAGTTACAAGATAAATGAGGAGAATAAGTATTCTCACCATAGTCTTTATTCTTACCAGTTTTTTTCACATGGCTGGCTCAGACATGTAACACCATAAAGGTGGGTTCCGTGGACAAACACCTATCAAAGTTTTGGGGATCGAGACATTAAAAAGTCATTTAACCTTTGCAGCAGTTGAATTAATCCCTCATTGAAAACATCCATCTCACAGCGGTATAATAGCATTACGTTTCCGCCCATGACTCACTCTGGTCTAGCATACAGGTGAAATGACCACCCATACCTAGGAAATTCAGTGAAGCTTTCCAAAACAGAGGAAAAACCATCATCATTCCCTGCTGCCTGCCAAGCTACTGTACGACTGACTGGCTGGGTTAGTTTTGGAGTGAATGTGAAGGTCAGGGACTCATAATTCTTCACTCGCTGTCGCCATTTCCTTGGCAAAGGGATGACTGGAATCACTGCCTAGAGCTCTCTTGGGCGTCTGGGGGACTATGGGCTGGTAAACGGCTGGGTCATTTCAAACTGCCATAATAAAAACACATTTAGGCCACAGCTTAAATGAAATACTAAAGGAAACGATTGAGACAGAAGAAGGAAAGTGGAGAGACTTATGTGTCGCCAAGGCGTTGTCAACACCAGACAGTCTGGTGTGTTTGTGGCTCTTTTTACAAGGTTTTTTTGCTCGAACGTCGGCGGAAGTGTCTCCCTTTGCTTGGCTCACCAGGTGCTGGTGTGTCCTGTGGGAAATGTACTGGTCCGTTTTATGAGTGCGAAAGGACGGGGATAGTGGGGGTGTCAGAGCTGTGTTTCCTCATGCGCTCCGTGTGGGACCCTCAGACAGACAGATTATGGCTTGCTGTTAACTCAGACCAACTGTTGAAGTGTGAGGTCAGGGCAAATAGTGCTGTGGGTTTTCCCTTACTGGATGGCGAAAAAATCCACTTCTCTGCCGTGCCCTTTGAAACTCTGTGTAATTTCATCCTGTGACCATTCCTCATTGACTTCTGAGTTGTGTGGTTCCTTTGCTAAATATAAACTCAATGTTAATGTTGAAGTGTTTTTGTATCTTGAAGGGGAACTTCCAGGGTTTGGTTGACAGTTTATAGTAAACATACTCTACATTGGTTTATTCTTAAAAGTTTGACTTGAAATGTATTTCTTTTTCTAGCATAACCTTTAGAAAAATGCTCTTATTTGCTTATGAGATTATTTCAGTTTCTTTGTAACAAGTACAGGACCGAACGAGTGTATCCTTATCCAACCCACTTTAGATCCATTTCCATTTAATGAAAAGCTTGACAGCTGCGTTCCTGTGGTTAACATTTCAATCAGTGACTACAGCAGCTTTAAAATTAGCATGTCGGGGCACTGAATTTGATGTTTACTGTATATCAGAGCACAAATAGAATGAGAACTAGCCAGATAGTGTGTCATTTCTTAATTAAAAGTTCACTGGGTTTCTTTGTTGATTAATATGAAACTTGAATTCTGATAGATGATGAGTTTACAGTTTGTGTCAAGCATAGAGGCTGCTTCTCTGGTTGTGTTTGCCAGCACCTCTGAAGTTGTCTCATTTACACATTCTCATCTAATTTTTTATGGCACGAACAGAAAGGCTGAAATGAGTTGTAATTTTAATGGGAGTATGTACAATCACTATTTCCAACTCTGTGCTTATTGGACAAGTAAACAAACACTGATTCCAGCTGTTTCATTTTTTTTGTACATTCTTAAAGAAATCCAACACTAACATTCTGGATAGATTTCCTTTTCATCTCCCGTCCTCCTCCCAGATTGTTGCCACTTTCACTTCTTCTTTAGTCCAGGCACATGTTGAAACTTCCCCCTCTTCACACTGGCATCTTCCTCTCTATCTTCATGCCCTGGTTTCCGCCCTCTCATCAACTAATCACTTCTATCTATGGGATGGTGCCAGCCTGAAACATGTCCTTTATTTACTATTTCGATGCAACATCTCTAGCTAATGTGTAGGGTTTCAGATGAGTCGATAAGTAAAGACTCAGGTATCTGTACTGTGACTAACCCAAAATCTGCTCTTCTGTTAGTGTATGTAAACAACAACACCCAATATGTGTCTTTAGAAATATCTTTAGGTGTATTTTATCACTTTTGGGGGAGTAAGGCTGGCTGTTGTCCCCAAGCTAAATGCACAACTAAATGTACAAATGTAAAATCTGCCTTTTCATCACATTCCCGGAAAGAAAGCAAATAAGAAAAGGTTGAACTCCTAAAAATGAGGATGTGAAGAGATTACTGCAAGGTACAGTAAGTGAAGCCAAAGGGAGGAGAGGAAAAATGCAACATAAAAATATCTTGCTTATCTTGCTTCCTTATCTTAATCCTTCTGTTTTCCATGGCTTTAGCCAGCTGAAAAGCTGACAACAAGATATAAAAAAAACATTTTCAGATTGAAGAAATTGCCTCTGGTTTACATCGGGAACATAAAGTCCTTTTGTGACTGTCAAGTATTGGACAGTATTGGATAGTACAAAGAATTTCTCATATTAAGGTAAAAACTGGCATTATGATACTGTAAGTATCAATCTCTAAAATAAACAGTTACAGGATACCTGATCAGATAGATGTCTGTCCTCAGTTAGTGACAGATGACAGGACAATACGGCTCAATAGGAGTTTTTGTAACAGCTGTGTTTGGGATATCTTAAGAATTGGCCTTGTTTGGCATTTTTCTCCTCTTAGTGTCTTTGAGTGATGAACAGACAGAACACATAAACATCTCAGCTCTCTGTTGCTCAGCAGTTTCCCCAAGAATCACAGCAGTGCAACATGTTATTTCTGTACAAACAGTGTTTATATGATAGTGAAAGGATTGTGTTTGTCAATATAATCAGAGGTCACAAGTTTGAAAGTTCACAGCTCAACTTTTCTAAGTTGAGATCCTCTTACAGCAGACAAGTACTGACTTATCCTCTTTACATATGAAGTGATGACTTTGAATCAGCTATTCAGCTCTTAAGAGGTGCAGGTCTACTGTAAAGTATGTAGGGCATCGTCACCCTCAGGCAACAGGATTGGTTCTGGTTAATGACACCATCCTCTGTGTGGAGAATCACAGCCTCTAAGTGGCCACTTTGTTGAAAAGGTGTCCTTAAGCAACATACCAGCAGCTTGCCTGCTTCAGGAATCTTCAGGATTCTGCATGCAACTGTATTTGCCTGCAATGAAATATTCCAAAACTGCTCAAATCCTGCAGCCTTGGTTACTGTAAACTGGTCCTTATATTGACACACTGTACTTAACTCAAAAAGTTAAGAAACTTACAACTAAATACTTACATTTATTGCATGGTATATTTTCTTGGAGAGTTATTATTACTCTTTGTACTGTTAGCTTGTAAAAGAGAAGTATGCACACTAAATATATTTTTGGAAAAAATAGCAACAACTGGCAAGGCTTTTTTTATTCATACTAAAATTGTGAAGTTGTAATTAATTGTCTTCATTTGGTCAGCAGTCATCTTAAATGAATAAGATATCCAGAAAAGTGTCATTGTCTCATAATGTCCTCTGTTTGATGCTTTCATAAAAATGGATGTTTTCCTCTGAAGCTCTACAGTGCTATGTTGAAATGAGAGCACTGCAGATTCTTTGTGTTATATAGTCACAAGAGTGCAGCTCCCTTTTGCAAGTATATGCTTGTATTTTTTCATATATCAACCTCTTCTAATTGTTGTCTTTTTGCGAATACCCATCACTCAGTTTTTTCTCTGTGTCTTTCAGGTGGTCAGGGCACGACTGGAGGAGCGAGGTGTCGTGGTCCGTGATGTCAAGTTGAACGGCTCAGCAGCCAGCCACGTGCTTCACCAGGACAATGGCCTTGGCTACAAAGACCTGGACCTGATTTTTGGCCTGAGTCTCACTGATGACAAAACCTTTCGGCTGGTGAAGGACGTGGTGCTGGACTGCCTGGTGGACTTCTTACCTGAAGGGGTGTGCAGGGACCGAATCACAGCCCTCGCCCTGAAGGAGGCTTACGTGCAGAAACTGGTGAAAGTTTGCAACGAGACTGACCGCTGGAGCCTCATCTCGCTGTCCAACAACACCGGCAAAAATGTGGAACTGAAGTTTGTGGATTCCCTGAGAAGGCAGTTCGAGTTCAGTGTCGATTCCTTCCAGATCACTCTTGACTCACTGCTACTCTTTGACCGCTGCTCGGAGACAGCCATGTCCGAGACCTTTCACCCAACGGTGCAGGGGGAGAGCATGTATGGAGATTTTGAGGAAGCTCTGGGTCACCTTCTCTCCAGGACTATTGCCACCCGCAGCCCAGAGGAGATCCGGGGCGGTGGGTTGCTCAAGTACTGCCACCTGTTAGTGCGCGGCTTCCGGCCTTCCTCTGAAGCTCAAATGAAACAGTTGCAGCGCTACATGTGCTCGCGCTTCTTCATCGACTTCCCTGACATAAGCGAGCAGCAGAGGAAACTGGAGGCTTATCTGCAGAACCACTTTGCGGGCATAGAGCATAAGCGCTACGAGTACTTGGTGACACTGAGGCAAGTGGTGGATGAGAGCACTGTGTGTCTGATGGGCCATGAGCGCAGACAGACGCTTGCACTTATTTCCGCTCTGGCGCTGCGCGTAATGGCCGAACAGAATGCTATACCCGCTTTGTCCAACATCACCTGCTACTACCAGCCCGCTCCCTATGTCAGAGATGTCAACTTCAGCAATTACTATGTGGCACAAGTTCAGTCACACATGGCTACATGCAGTAACTCTTATCAAACGTGGCTGCCTTGCAGCTGAGCGATGACTGTTAGGTTATCTTGAGAGCTTTGGGTTTTAACTTCACATCGATGTGAGCTGAGCATTTGTAAGAGTGCTTGGTACCTCTGTAGCAATGGGGCTTTTTTTGGTTGAAGCTCATCCTGAAAAAGGAGAAACTAATGTACCATTTTTTGCCAAATCTTATATTGAAACCATTCCACTAAGTTATATTGATGAATACTGCTGTAAAAAAAAAAAATCTCATTCGAGCCATTACAATTATACCTTTTTATTCTGTTGTCATTTCATAATCAATGTGGATATGTATGGAAAAATATGAAGGGTTGATTTGCGACAGAGGAACTTTATCAGTTCTGTTTCTTGTCTGATGGAGGCTTGTATCGGGTCTTGAATGAAATGTAAATACTTGTTACGAATCAGAAAGCTGTCTTTTGTTCTGTCTGTGGTTACAGCTGACCTGACTGGGAGGAAAAAAGGACCAAAGAAATGCTTCCTTGTGTAGCATGACAAACAGACTGTACATGGTTCCAAGTGCCTGAAACTGACCAACAACTTTGTAGTAGTTGCTATGTAAGAATTGTTTTTGAATCTTTTTCATCCAGGTTACTGTACATTCCTGTATCCAGGGTCAGGGTATTTGTTTTTAAATCATTAAAAAATGTCAGAAATGGAAAGAATTGGTATATGGGTCTTTCTTTGCATATTTTTTTTTCAACATTCGTAAAGAAGGATAAGGACGAAGTGTTTTAATATGGTCCAGTTGACTCAAATAAGTCTGGGGATGTGCGTCATGAATGCATATTCTCCGTTCTCCATATCTCTGTTTCTCTAGACATTTTTCTGCATCTCTCTTTCACTATCTCTTTCATCAAAACACACACTCAGTGTGTTGTCTGTGTTCCACCAGCCAGACACCAACTGGTCTCTCACAAACACTCATTTGTTCAAGCTCTGTGACCCTCCCCCTCTTAGAAAACAGATTCCCCTGAGCCTGGCCCTATACATTAGCCATTTCCTTCCACTTGTGCATCAGACAAGGGGTTCCCTTGGCCTCATTCAGAAAGAGGAGATTGCTGTTGCTTGTCTTGGATGAGTTGTGCACTGAGGGGGCAGCTGAGGACCAGGTGGTGAAATGGGACTGCTGGCGTTTCAGCAAATGTAATGATGCATTCCAGCACTTCACTTCCTGGATCATCAGTATTTCATCCTGACTTAGACCAACATTTCTCCCGCTATGACATTTTATTCAAATTACTTTTGCATGGGGGAAGAATTCTTGAGATTTAGTAGAGCATGAAATATAGCTGGGACACACCTGCTAACTTTTGCCCTTGATGGAGACAGACAGTACTTGCCATGCTGGAACATTAAGTGAAGCGCTCACTGATTTCTTCATAAAAGTTCATTTGAAAAGTCTGTCAGAAAGATTAAAAGGATGAGATATGAATGAGACAAGGGAATTTTCACTCTCTGGATTAGCTGTCATACTTGTCTCCAAACTGCTACAGATTCACTCAAGGAAACAGAGGATACCTCTGGAGAATTACACTGAAATAAACACATATGTAAGTCACAACTGAGAAGAGCTTGTCATATCTTTAACAAACCAGTGATTTCTGCGCCTGGTGGCCTAAATCTCAACAGAGATGTGAGTTAAAAATATGTTAATTAATTAATTAATTAACAAACTACAGCGAGTTGTAAATATGTTGAAGGGTTGTTTTCCAAAGATTATTTGCAAAAGAAACTGAAAATTTAGGATAATGTTAGTCTGAAAGTCAGTTGCTCCATCAACACCAGACATATCTCAACTACTATTGGATGGATTGCTATGAAGTTGGTACAAACATTCATCTTCCTCTCAGGAATCAAGCTAGCAACTTTTGTTGCTCCACAAGCACCATCATGTGAAATAATGCAACTGTGTGCTAACTATTGCCAGTGCTAGCTATGAAAATTAGCATGCTAAACTAAGATCTTGAAGATGGTAACAATAAACCATTTTTAAATAGACATTTTGAGCATTCTAACATGCTAACATTAGCATTCAATGCTTTTCATTTCATTTTTTTTCCTACACCAACACACCTCCTCCATGAGTACCTGAAGGGTTTTATAAGTCAGACTCATTCAACTTAGACTTCAGGCAGTGAAGCCACAGTTTTGTTTTTCCTGGATAAATACCACAGATAAATTTGACACTGTGGTACGGCGCTGTGGTTCATACTGTTCCACAGTGCACACCAGCTCTGAGCAGCTTGGCCTTCTCACCCCCCACTTTTCTACGTGGGTGGGCCTTCTGTGTTCTGCTCCCATCACAGCCATTGGAGCTCGAAAGGTCCTGTTATATCTTTTCCCTCCTTTCGTGTCAGTCTGCTGTGAAGGGTAATCTCTGTCAGACGATCACAGTGTGCATGTTGTTTAGGGATGCAGTAGGTTTGCATGTCGACTGATTAGATTATGGGGATGTCTCCTTTAGTGGTGACTGATACCACCTGGGGAATGATGGGGAGGCTCAGATTTCAAGATTTCAAGGAGTCTTTATTGCCATTCAGCATAGTTGATAGAGTTTGGCACGGTGAGCTCACACAGGATGAGGACAAAAAAGACCCACTCACACACAATCCCCCCTCACGTACAGTAGAAAACGTCATGATAAACAAAACATAAAATTCAAATAAGCATATGGTGCAGATCAGTTAATACCCCCTAAAAAAAAAAACCTCATGGGAAGCATCCAAGAACAATCAATGGTGTACGTAGAGAGTTGAGATTAAAAACAACAACAACAACAAAAAAAACTTTAAAAAAGGCAGATAGCATGCTAATAATTCAGAACTCAGGGCATGAACAGCCTCAGGGTAAGTGCTGTTATGGTACCTGGCTGCTTTTATGCTCCTCAGTCTTTTAATAGAAGAGAGAGGATTAAAAAAAGAATGGTTGGATGAGAGGGGTCTTGAAGGATGCTATGACCCATTTGCTTAAAGTTAAGCTGAAGTCAAAAATGCATTTTCAACCCTTTTGGACCATATTCCTGCTCTTATTGTAGTCCAATTTTAAAATGTATCACAAAAAAACCCCCCCCAAAAAACCAAAGCTGAATTATGTTGTATTTTATATTAATGTCTGATACTTCCGTCTCTCATGTAAAAAAAAACTCCTGGGTCCCTAATGTCATTGTTGACTCAGGCCATTACTGGTTGAATCACTGGTTGAAATCAACCAGTTATATCACACCAATCCACCTGTCAATCATTTTGCAGTTCCTATATATAAGAGGGCAGGTCTCTATGGGTTTACATCAGGCAATAGAGTGAGACAGATAGTGAGATACAAATAGATATAGCAACAGATAGATTTAGAGTGACAGATAGATGTAGAAAGAGAGCGAGAGTGCAATGATAGTGATAACATTAGTGAGAGTGAGTGGCTGATGGTTAGTTTAGTTATGGCGGTGATGAGGGAGGCGAGTAGTCCTCCACCACTGAATGGAGGCCAACATCATTGGTATTCATCTCCATGTGCATGTTGCTGTCACTGCACCACATCCCTCCCACTTGCCAACAACACTCAATCAGATTCCTCCAGCCTATCTTCCACCCCTACAGCACATTCATTGGTTGTTTAATAGTTTGAATAGTGAATATGTCACAACATGACAGTGGGCGC
This sequence comes from Naso thynnoides, assembly GCA_029783665.1. NCBI lineage: Eukaryota > Metazoa > Chordata > Actinopteri > Acanthuriformes > Acanthuridae > Naso > Naso thynnoides. The sequence continues at coordinate 22,264,730 of JAQLOL010000008.1, forward strand.
TCTAAAAAAAAGGCATTTCAGCTCATCTTTACGTCTGGTGGTGTAAATCTTATTAAGGGATGGAAGCTCCTGTCCAATAAGTTTTGATGCTGGGCGTACTTTTTTGTTCAGATGTTTTCTGTCTTGTGCTGAAATGTTTTCATAATCACACAGTGATTCCGAAGGTGAGAATACTCTGGATGTTCCTCGATAGAACTGCATCATTCCTTTATGTGATATGGGAAAACTCAGGATGAACGTGGTGCTAAGAATGGTCCCCAGTGTAACAAACTGTTCACTGTTGTCAACTCTCTGCGCCCTTTCCGGGTATATCGGATACTTAGGGGAATTGAAATAAAACAAACGAACAAATCAAAGAAAGTGGTGAGAAACATGCTTTCCCAATTTCGGCTGCTGCCATCCAAGTTATGTTCCATAAATGTACCACTTGTACAAAAATCTGCAATTAAAGTTCTCCTGTTCGGGAATGATCGAATTGGAGTGATACTTTTTTCAGACTTACCAGCTTAAAAATGTAGGAAGTAGTGCTAAAGTTTTTCTCATAAAGCTGTTTTATTGGACAGGGTGGCATTGCTCCATCCATTAGCAGTTTGTTAGCAAGCAATTCCTGGAACACAGGATTTCTATTTGTAGAATCTGTGAATAATCAAAGCCACTTTACCATGGTGATGTTTATTTGTTTTCCACACCCTGCAGACGCTGTCCCCAAGGGGGCTAAACGATAAACTCATATTGAATGTTTTCCTGTGATCCCTATATGCATTCTGTTTGTTTAATATCTATTATCAAAATTATTAAAAAATATATAATCCTCTTGTTAGTATGAATTGTATGCATCTAGTGGACTGAATATGCTCTGTAGCCTTCTATATATTTTGAAGATGTGTGGTATGGTTCATGCGGGATTCTTCTGATGTTGTCGTTCTTTGTTGCGGCTAAGTTTTTTTTTTGCAGATTTTAATAATATATATTGTCTTTTCCAATCCTAAGGTGAACAGAGACTGTGCGTAAAGGGAGCCACTCCCCTCCCCGGAGAGCTTAGCTTACTTCATTACTATGACTGTTTTTTGTATCCACATATTTGTTTATTGTTTTCACACATCCGATGTGTTAATTTATTTTTTTTATGTTGTTTTTTTGCTAATTTGTGTCCAAATATATCAAAGGTGATTGGAAGCCAGTGCGCAAGGTAGCTTCTCCTATTTAAGGAGGGCTCTGTGCCACCATGCGCCATTTGTCTGATGAAGGTCTGAGCACCGAAACGTCACACATTAAATTTCTAATTGCAAGTTATTCAGTGTGCGAGATTCCTCGTTTGACATTATTTGTTGTCCCGAAATGCAAAGGGCCTGCCTGTGCCAGACAGATGGCAATAAAAACTATGCCTCCACCTTGGATTTTGGTGCATTTTTCTGTGCCACAAAATGAGATAAAAGCAAATTCATTGGGTCATTTCTATTAGAAACTGTGAAAAATCAAGGCATGTATTAACAAACATTAAAAAAAAAGACCCACCTGTAAAAATCTGTTTAACATATGTGTTCAATTAATGTTTGTTTATTAGATCTAGATACTCCTATTAGCAAGCCAGATCATGTAATTGTTAATGTGAACAATTCTTAAGTACATAGATTTTTTAAAAATCATGTTATGGACCCGACTGCTTTTCTTTAAAAGAACCTCCCTACTTTTCCTCTGATTTGCTCACCCTGACCCGACCAATCCCACCCCTCATGTCCACACCCAATCAATCCAGCTAAGGAAGGCCACCCCATACTTGCCAACCTCGAGACTTTAAAAAATGAAAGGAATTTCTGACAGGGGGTTTACCACTGACATCACATGCATCATCAAATGCTCAGTGATTGCTTTCAATCTCCTTATTATCATTAACATTGCTGTCACTGCCACTCCCATGCTCAATGGAAAAATCAGCATGGCAGATTTTGCTGCCGGGCACGAGGAAACGACAAGTGCTTTTTCTTCTTTTGTTGAATTTTCTTCTACCAGGATGAAAAAAGTGCTCTTTCGGGCTTGCGTGGGCTTGGGTGGAAAAAGTAGACTTTTAGAGTCGCAGGGCTTATACACGCTGTACTGTAACTGTGTAACAAACAGGTTTGGTGATATGATAAAAAATCAGGAAAAATATGGGAGAAACTGGAAACTGGAAGTACACCGGGAGAAGGCAGTGAAAATTGGAAGTCTCCTGGAAAAATCAGCAGGGGTGGCAAGTATGGGTGACCCATCAAGGGCAGTGCTGCAGGTTTTGCAATGAAAAATATTTTTATATATAAATATTCATATATACATATTTCATAGATCCATAAAGGATCCATGAAATATATGTACATATATATATATATATATATATATATATATGTATTCCTCATTGTGATATGATGAAATGTTCCACAACA
>JAQLOL010000008.1:22270669-22281712 GCA_029783665.1 Naso thynnoides
TGCTCCAAAACGGAGACTCACTCTCGCTCTGGAACAAGTTTTATCCACTTGCTCACTAGGGCTGTATTTCCTTTTCTGTGTCCACATTTGTAACTTTCTCCAGTCTGGACGGTGTCCAGTAGCTGTGCTCTGCAGCGTCTCACGCTATCGTTACTTAAAAATTGATTGCACGTCTACAACCCTCCTGAGTCAGCCAAAACATCAAAATACAGGCAGAGGGTGGTGTGTGTCCATACACAGTCACCACCACATATATACAGAGGCCCAGAAGTGATGATTGAGCACCATTACTTTTGTATATGTCTATATTTTATTTTTCAGTAAAATCCTACTAACTCCACTTTTAAGTATAGGTCTATGTAAAAGAAAATTTCACTGTGGAATTGCAGTGAGCAACAAAGATATTTCAAATGTCAAAATGTTTTTTGGTAAATCAAAATAAAGATTGAAGTGTAATCTGAATCAAATTTCACCTGCACTTTTGTGAAATAAATATTTGCTTTCTTGCAAAAAAAGGGGAAAAAAGACTGAAACCAGTTAGCCTGTCTTAGTATAAAGACTATAGACTGGGGGAAACAGTTCAAGCCTGATTCTGTCCAAAATGACGTTTTGTATCACAGGTTACGGTTATTTAAACGTTGGTGAGCTCTAGCTCGAATAAATAAGCTTGTTTGCTTACAAGTATTTTGAAAGTATTGAGCACACCACATGATGGAGACAGACTTGGATTGTACCACACAACGCTGTCGAGAGTTTTGGATGGACATTTTGAGATAGTTTTATGCTGTCAAGCGTTTACCTCTATAGGCTGCCAGAAAAAACGGAGTGCACATTTTTGAAATTACCAATTTACCTTGAAGTAATGCTGGAAGGGGAAAAAAATCAAGATAATTAGCGGTGAGAAATCTATTAACAACACTGAATTTTGCGATGAAATATCATTTTAATGCTGTGGTCCAATCAAAAAATATGTCTACTAACACTTGAAATGCCGTTTTATAACATGAGACACAACTCTTGTGCATACGGTTTGATGAGGTCAAATAACTCTGCAGTAATCACAGGTGTTTCATTTTTCCAACTCCGATGGAGACATGACAGCATGATGGACACCCTGATTTCCCCCTGTTATGATATAATGCAATGACAACATAGCTGTAGCCAGGGTTGGGAGGGTAACTTTAGAAGTGTAATAGGTTACACATTAGTAGTTACCCTATTTAAAATGTAATAAGTTATGGAACTATTTCAATTGCTTTATCTAAGTAACTTAACTTTATTACATTTGATTACTTTTTAATTTCTTTTTAAAATATCTAATTAAAGGCATTCTGAACTTGTTACACGGTTTCTAAACTAGTCACATACAGCAAACATCTCCTGTCTGTCCACTGAATATGCTGTAAAAAAAAAGTCCGGTCTCTGTGGACAGCCCAGGCTCTAAAAATGCCAACGTGCGTACGTGTGTGCACATTAAAGGGGGATGGGGGAATGGAGTAGACGAGAAAAGTTCGCTAGGGGACAGATAGGACGCCAACGCCAACAGTGAGACAACAACCAGTATTTTTTGGAAATTTGAAATGGCTGACACAGGACCAAAAAGAGAGATGTTCAGAAGCACCGAGAGCCTGAAGAAGTTGTTTGGGCCATCACCGCAGCAACGTTATCATCAGGCAAGCGCGTAATTTCTCTGACATGCGCGTTCATGTCAGGGAGCAAAAGAGGGGGAGGGGCGGAGAAGGGAAGGGGCGAGCTAGCTGTGTTTTATTTGAAAACATTATCGAACGTCAACAGAAGTAACGCCAACCAACCGTGCTTAGAGTGCCTTTAATGTTTTCAACTGTTAACCATTTTTAAAAAATGTTTAAACCTGGCAGTGTTAATGGGAGATGTGGAGCGCTGCAAATTCAAACAAGAGAACCAAACAAAAGCATTGGAATAACATCAAACTTTACTGAATGGCCTTGACTGGAAATGGCAAAAAGAAGGCATTGTGCACGTCAAAACATGCAAAGCAACAAAATGTTATTAAACATATTGCCGAAGCTTTTTGCAGAAAATATTCCAAAGTAACCCCCTTTGCAATCATTAACATTTTTACAAGTAACTGTCATTTTACTGCACAAACTTTTCTCGCTAACTGTAACTGATTACAGTTACATTTATTTTGTAATTAAATTACTTTCCCAACACTGGCTGTAGCTATCAGAAATGTGATGGAGGTTTGTCATGTCCGTCAGTAAATTCTGTGAATCTTTGTTATCTTAGCCACAAATCCATCCATACCCATTCAAGATGGGCTGCACCTCTACTCATAGAATCTGTAGTTCTAGTACATTACTAATGTTTTATTACATGTAGGCAGGTGTAATCATCACATGTGCACAAATGGGTCTGAGGCGAGCTGTTTGATTCCTGCACAGAAATGACAATGGTACTGATCTTCGCATTAAATCTTGGCAAAATATTTCTCAAAATGTTGGACTATAGATACTGATTACAGAGTCCAAGAATATCTCACATGCTGTTAAAACATACTTAGAGAGGGGGTGCCATGATAGCTCAGTTGGTAGAGCGGGCACCACAAGTACAAAAATTGTGTTCTTGCTGCAACAACCTCGGGTTTGATCAATATATATATATATATATATTCTGTTGATGTCACTGTTACACACAAACCATTCCTTTTTCAGTAAGAAGGATAGCTCACAGTTAAGGTCAATTAACACAGGTATCATGCCCATTTTACACAATAAACAGGCCAGGCTGATATTGAAATTAAGTCAGCACTCAAATTATTTGCTATGCACATGCATTTGTCTGGCATGTTGGAGAACATGAGTAGGTGTTTCTTATCCCTGTGTGTCATCCCACACAATGACTCACTCAGATTAGCTGAGTCATAATCACCTCTCTCTCTCTCTCCCAACATCAGTGACCTATTTACAGCTCGACAAACACAAACACATGCATTTCTGGCACTCCTGCCTTTGTTGTGCCAGTTATTATCAATGTTATTAGGCGTCAAGCCATCTGACTACCAGAGGTGTGTCTCAAAATACTCTTAAGTCAACTAGAGTGAGTTCAGTTTCAGACACTGATTGGGATGATGATCAGTATTTCATATTCATCAATAACAGTATTACATATCTACAAATACTTTACGTAGTTAAACATACGTAGCTGTACTGATTAAACTTGTTCTTTATATTTCTAAATATTTGTGACTTTTTTCAAGAAAGGAGGAAATTTTAAAGTGTAGTGTTTTACAAGCAGAACTGCAGCATAGAGAACAAAGTTTCACAGGTCTTAAGAGAAGTTAACACAGAAAACTGACAGAGAAAATTCAAGGTCAACTTATAAGCATTTTATAGCTTTCAGTATCATCTTATGGCTTTAATTAGTTGAGTGGGTGAGTTCACTCTCTTTTGGCCCAGTTTTCGTACTTACACAAAGCTGCTATAAGCACGGATCCAAGTATATTTGCAATTTTGTACAGTGCGCTGGACTTTTTCCATGCTTACATCTAGCTGTTATTTTGAAGGCTCAACATAAACTAGGCTGCACTGAGATAGGTGGAACAGCACAACAGGGGGTGTTGGTAAAGAAAGGCCTTGTGCAATGCAATTTCAGTAAAATTTTGAGAAGAAATCACACTTGTGTTTCCACCAGTTTAGACAGGGTCTAAGTGCAACACAGCTAACTGAGAGCTGTGGCTTTAGTGAATAAAAAAACACATGAAGGGAACTATTTAAAACCCACAGACAGGCTTGATATATCTCTTATGTATTTTATCCCACTAAGGGGTAGCAATCAAGAAAAAAAACAACAACTTCCAACTCATCTGGTGTAGTCATTCACTTAGCCATGCAAGACCACAGACTGTGACACTATGTCATTTAAGCCCAGAAGGTCTGACCATTTACCTAGTGACTGGAAAGTAATACATGCACACTCAAAGCTCCTGATGCAAATAATCTGTTAACATCTCATCTCACTCCTCACCATTATTTCTGCACCTGATTTCAGTATATTGGATGAAAGTTCTCTCTTAACTTTGACAGTTATTGATGAAATAGCAAATAAGTTTTTGAATTAAATTAATTCTTACAGCTACTACATCATCTTCCTTTACCGCTGTATCACATTGTATCACAGATGAGCTTGCATTTGTATTCATCCAAGTACCTCACCACACCTACGTGCCCTCACAGCTCACAGAACTTAGACCTGTGTTTTTGCTGTGCCTGGAATTACAAAAATAGAGCCCTTGAACTTGGAAATAGTAGGTTTACAAAGGAAATTTGTGATGTCCACTTACTGGCATTATCTGGAGCTTTCAACCACATGTCATAAGCTGCTCAAATACGATCACGTGATGGAAGCGCTAACAGAGAACAACATGATAACAGCTGAATCATCACCATGACAGCTGAAGAAACTCTCTCCATGGACGAAGGTGATTGAAAGCTCAAAAACCACAAAAAAAGGGGGAAAAAAAATAAAAGAAGACTTTGAGTTAAGACCTCTTTTTTTGACAAACTACTTTTTCTAATGTCAAGAATTAACTTTCAGACCCTTGTTTGGTCACCACAGGAAAAACTGCCTTATGTTCAGGTGGTTTTATTTCTTGAATTCTTGTTACTTACTGTAAGTCATAATTAGACATACCTTGTTAAATCTTTTTCTTTGAATTTACCATCTTTTCAAAAAGGTCTAAACCGGTGGTCACCAACCTTTTTATGTCCAAGATCCCTGACCTTTGCCTTGGTGACAGGCAAGATCTACCTATTGAGGCGTTGACGTTTGAGGCGTCAGCCAGTCTGAGGCAGTCTGTGAGGTGTCTGTCTGTAAGCTGACTCCTGTGCTTTGATTTGATGATTTTCATCTGTGAGAATGCCATTTCACAGAGGATCCAAAGTAGGCACTCACTTTTACTGCACATGCACTGAGGAGAGGAAACTTCTCTCTGCTGACAAGTCCCCAAAAGTCACTGTCCCTTGACCTGGCTTTCAGCTCTATGTCATTTTGCAAATCAACTATCTCCATGTCCACTCCACCCGGAAGAGCAAATGCTTTCTGGAATTTGGCTGCTACCTCATCTGTATCAATAGGCAGGAAGGGGTTTGAGACAAATGCAGCGATATCTTCCATGACGTCTAACTCACCAAAACGTCGACTGAACTCTGCTGCCAGTTTGTCCAGGTGTGCACAGTACTGCTCAGGGTGAAAATTATAAATGTCTCTGATGGACTGTGACGTTTTCTCCAGGTTGGTGAAGTGCGTCAGCACCCCTTTCTTTAGCTGTGTGGTCCAGACACCGAGTTTGGCCTTGAACGCATTCACTGCGCTTATCATGTGGGGCAGGTGTCTGTCTTTTCCCTGGAGCTCGTTGTTGAGTGAGTTCAGTTTTGCTGTTAGGTCTGTTAGAAATCCCAGGTCCAGTAGCCAGGCATCATCTGATAGTTCCTCATGCTCCTCGTTCCTTGTCGACAGAAACATCTTTATCTCAGGCAGCAAGTCAACAAATCGCTGCAAAACTTTGCCGCGACTCAACCACCGTACATCAGCATGGAGAAGCAGGTCTCCATATGTGGACTCGAGCTCATCCAATAACGCCTTGAATAAGCGATGCTGAAGTGCTTTTGCTTGAATCGAGTTTACAACTTTAACCACCAGTGTCATTACATGAGAAAAGTCCACAACTTTCCCAGCCAAGGCCTGCTGATGAATCACACAGTGATAATTCATGAAGTTGGGAAAATCCAGATCGTTACGGCACAGTGCTATGAAACCAGGGCGCACACCGCACATTGACGGTGCTCCATCAGTAGTGATTGCCACAAGTTTATGAATGGGGATGTTATTTTCACGTACATAGCTTTTGAACACGTTGTAAATATCCTCACCTCTCGTTCTCTGTTTCAAATGGAGAAGAGTGAGGAAGTCCTCCTTTGTTGCAAAATCCTGAAAAGCCATCCTGACAAATACAACAAGCTGAGCTGTGTCCATTACATCCAGTGATTCATCGAACTGCAGTGAAAAATATTCACAGAGCGACAAGTCCTTCAACACTTGTTGATCAATGTCTTCTGACAGTAACTCGCGGCTTTTATGTCCTCTTTGTTTTTGAAGTTGCTGCAGTCTCTGCGGTAACGGCCATTGCTTCCTTAAATAAATCCCCATCTGTAAAAGGCTTTTTGTGTTTAGCTAAAAGGTGGCTAACACGAAATGACGCTTCAGGTGCAGCCTTGTTTTGTTTTCGTGAAAAGCGACTGCTGAGCCTTTAGCGCCACTTTTAGCTCTTGAACTTTTTTAGCGCGAATTGCGCTCTTTGGCGGATAGCTGTCTTTGAATTTCTGGTGGTTAGTGTAGTGGTGCCACTCCAAATTCCCTCGCTTCGACAGTGCCTGTGCCTGGTGGCACAGCATACACACACACTTGTCTTTTACCAAGGTAAAAAGAAATTTCCTCCTCCCATTCCGGATGAAAATGGTAGGATTTCGTCTTCTTTCGTGGTGGACCCTCTGCCATGCTTGCAAACTGCAAACAACGCAAGGCATGGTAACGACGATCGTGACAGTCATCATACGGCACTCATAAATGCAACACCCGCCTTCTACACTGGAAAAAAAAAAGCTGTATCCGAGGGCAGCTGCTTGCAAACCTGAACACCAATCAGGCATATTGTGTTTCTACATTTATTCTTCTGCGTTTTTTTTTCCTTCTCGAGATCGACAGGGCAAGCCTCCGAGATCGACCAGTCGATCGCGATCGACGGGTTGGCGACCACTGGTCTAAACCATGATCTTTTTTATGGCTATTGTTTTGTTCTCTGTGTTGACTATTTTTAGCCTGGTAAACCACAACCATGATTCACTTCATAAATTCCATAAATTAATTTCATGAAAAGGGTCTGGACACGCTCCATTGATGATTCTTTGCAGAATTTGAATCCTAGTAGGCGTGGTGTCGGGTTAAGCGTAAATCTTTTGGAGCAGCCTTAAACCAATTGGCATTGACATTGACTGTATGATGTATGCTGTGGCCCTGGCTATTCGGTGAAACAGACAGACGAGTGGGAAGGTTAATGTCCAATCTGTTCAGTAATCACATAAATGCTGATATATTGCATTGTGACTGAGATTCTGACCCGCCATGCATCACAGAAAGAGACAATTAGGTGTTTTTTGTTTGAAATAAAACCACACTATAACAGAGTAGATGCAACGACAGGCTGCAGCTAACCACTAACAGGGAAAGCCCTGGCCCTTTTGCTCCCTGGAGACAGTGGCTCAAACATCAGTAGCCTGCAGGCTACAGACAAGACGGGTGTCGGCTAACGTTATACTGTGTTGTGATATTGCCTATTTTCATCAGTTTTAGTCCTTTTTACAGCGTTTTTTTTTTTCCAAGTGTTGTGTTGTACCCAAGGTTGCGTGAGTCTCATGTCCACACCGCACAGCTCAGTAGAAAGACCCCTACTAAATTCTCCTACTCTTCCTTTCGTGTAGTACTCACAAAAAAACGATACATTTCGTGTCGCCAAGTATGGTATCTGTTTGGTCAGAAAATTCCTGGTATATGATATTCCATAGTTTTCAATAATGAGGGGATTTTGGTAGCCTGGTAGAACAAAGCATCTGACTTCTACGTCATCAAACTTAACCACTCCCACTAGTCACTGATTGGTGTCCGACCAAAAATTTGTCTCTACAATTCTAAAGATGGGTCTCATTACCAGACTAATTCTGAGCAAAAACTGAACTAAATGGAAGGAGGACTTAGCCAGGCTAAACTTCTTTATTAGCTGCATTAAATTTAAAACCAGTCTTGCTCTTATCATCTTTATATCTTACTTCTCACGTTTTTGTCTGTTATTACTTACTGCATATCCAGTCAAGTTGCATTTTAACTTAAAATGAGTGACTTATACAATGGTGGCTCCTTTCATCTCCACAGCCATCCCTGCCTCCCTCTTCTCCTCTCTCACCTCCTTCACATCTGCACATTCATCCTCTTTTTTGCGTCTCTCAGATTGATCAAATATTTGCTCTTTTTTGGCCCCGGCCTGTTTATTTTCTGGAGTGTGTTTTCAGCAGTGGTCGGGCCTGTGCAGAGGCTCAACAGTGCCGTCTCAGACATGCCAGTGTTTGGCTTAGCAGCTGGGGACGGAGGCTGGGCCGGGTCCGGTGCTCTGAGTGTGCCGGCAATGTTGGCTGATGTTCCTTCGATGGGCAGACTGGGCCTGTGAGCCTCACACACTGTGGCCATTCACTCCAGCAGCACACACAGGATAGAGTATGGATTGTTTGAAGGCCGGTGGCAATGCCAGGAATGCTGAGCCCTAGTTCCTCTCTGGGAAAAAAATAGTATTTGGTTCTCTGTCACTCTCTCTTTCTGCAGCAGTCTGACGAGTGGGATCACTAGTCCATTAGCAGACCTGTTTCCTCTTTTCTGCAGATTCCAAACTGGCCAGTCACAGAGGGCCTCCCAGCCAGAGGAATCCTAAGGAAAGCCACTGCCCTCTTTATCGGTATTTCCTGACCCAGTCCCACATCCCAAGTGGCTCAGTTATAGCAATAAAAAACAGAAAGCTCTTGATAGGTGACTAATTAAAGTAAAATCAATATTAAGTGTCCTGAGAAAAGTGTTGAGCGACCAGCACCAGAGAGCTGCCTTCACTCTCCTTAACGAAGATTATCTCTGAACCCCTACTGGAGGAATGACCACTATTCTTCCAAAACATTCCCCCATATTCAGAGCTTCTGATGATGATGATGATGATGATTATGATAATGATGATGATAATGAAAATGACGGTGAAGAACGCTGTCTTACATCAAGCTTTTTTTGAAGTACGGGCTCAGTGGTATCTCAGCAAATACGTAAGGAATATAAGGAAATTTACTAAAAATAAATTGGCATTATTATTTCTATTTGCAATAACGACATTAAAATCTTCCTTGTTTTGTCAATTTTATAAATTGCTGCTGATCAAAACATTCATCACATCATGCGCTGTCAGTTACAATCTGTGCTTGCCACAAAGCTGCTCTACTTCTGAAATTTACCTAGCTAGCTACCTTATTAGCATCAAGCCAGTGGTAGAGAATAGGGGTATCATGATTTAATGATATTTACATAACAGTAATGTTCAAAAATTGAATATGAATATTCTTTTAACATTATCGTACAAATAATTAAGCATCTCTTCAGTCATATCTGTTTCTTTTGGTACTTTTTTTAATCACAGTTGTTAGCAGTAATGCACCTTTTTGCTAGGGTGTCACCCACCATAACACAGAAAAATCACAATCTGTTCAATTGTACGCTTCTGTACAGTTATGGTTACAGGCTATCTCGCCACCTCCCTACACAATTATGAGTGCAACGTCATTCATCAAGACAAAGAGAAAAACACATAATAAACAAAATAAGAGATGAATGTGACTGAAAGCATTTTATATTTATTTGAAGATATGGTAAATATTGTCATGTGGAACAGCCTAAGATAACTGTGTAATAAAAAATGATATTGTGACCACCCTACTAAAAAAGGACAGTAAGTCAACAAGCTGGTTATCAGCTCAGGGCACTTACATATTTTCTTCTAATCAGGTCTGCAATGATGCTGCATGAGTTTGTAGCATGGATTTCATTTTTCATTTTTATTAGTTCAGTGAACACAGACCTTTTGATCTTTCAAAGCTTAAACAGTTTTGCCTTATGTAAAACCATGATCGTTTAGGAGATCCTTGCATTTCTGATATATGTCATCTTAGCAGGAGCTTGCTGTGACTGTGTGTCAACTTTTCTTAGCCACTGCAGCATGCTCTTGAAACAGGAGCTGAGGGGTCAGAGAGGACATGCAACACCCTCCAAAGAAGAGGGATTGTAAATCAGGAGATGTTGAAAAGCCGAAGTAGGTGAGTGCCTTTTTATTAATCGCCACTGAGACATTCTTAGGTGCAAGTGATATCAGGTGGAAAAGGGATTTTGGTTCGGTTGAGTTTTTTTTTTCCTTTTTTTTCTTAACTTCCCAGAAGACTGTGCCTTAAAATCACTTCCAGCTTGGTAAATAACAAGACAGAGCCCAATTTCAGCAAGTTAGAAGTGCAGGATTGACAGTACATTTTCTCAAACTTCAATAAATGCAGGCATCAAGGGGCCAAGTGGAGAAAGAAAGGAAAGTGCTGCAGCATCCAAAACCCATTTGGACTATCAGTTTCATTTTAGAGCAGAATGTTCTAGGAAGGGTGATAATTTCCTGGACAACTTAGAGAAGTTTTAAAGGAAACAAGAATATAACAGGCGAAGACTTCACCAACTCCTTCTGAGCTGTTGTCAGCCTCTTGTGAAATTCTGCCTGTGTGTCTGCACATGCCAGAGGAAATCCCCAGAGTGAAATCCCATGCCTTCCCCTTGCAAAGATCCTGCACCGTCCTCTGAGAAAAATCTTAGCAGTAACTAATTAGAAGATAACTTCTGTATATCTGGTATCTCGCCACAAGCTGTCACAAGCATTCCAGCTGAGCATAATCATAATAAAAATTCACTGAGGCTCATTTTCAGTCCTAAAATCATTCAAATGGGGAAATGACTCCACTGGAATCAAGACTGTACTCAAAACTTTTACAAAACTGAAACAAGATGTCTCGCAGCAAAAAGGTTGTGGGTTCGCACCCATTGGCCATCAGCCATCTGCAGCCTTACTGTGTGAGGTTTGCATGTTCTCCACAGCTCCACCTAGGTTTCCTCCCACAATCCAAACACATGCATGCCAGTTTTTGTTTGTTTGTTTGTTTGTTTTAACTTTTTCTGTCAGTCCTGTGATCACTGATAAGTCCAGGGTGCGCCTCGCTACACAGTTCTAGATAAGGGATTGATGGATGGGTGACGGATATGGAAGGTTTGTAAGTTTTACCAGACTTTCAGTACATTTACATGACCTTAGAAAAAACTGATTAATTGTGTTAGTCCGGCTAAAACCAGACTTCTAAAATGCATGTAAACATGTTAGTCCTACTGAAATCATACTAA